>VWZW01005525.1:24916-496793 GCA_013397115.1 Edolisoma coerulescens
GTGATAGTGATAAGAAAGGAATTCAGACTACAAGTATTTCTTACTGTTCTTGGTTTTGTTTTCATGGATTTTGACATTTCTCAGTTGAATTTAAATATATACACTTCACTTGTTTCTTGAAAAGAAAGAACATAAAATCCCTTTTCCTTTTATAGATAAAATGTAAACAGATTTTGTAGATCACCTCTCTTTCAAAACAGACTTTTCTTAAATTTCCTCTGCTGAATTATCGTGATGTGACATAGCATATCTAGCTACACCTGTCAAGCTGTGTAACACTGCTTTCTGTAACATGATAGTGCATGGCTGATGTGACAGGAAATTGAATAGGGCAACACAAAGTTTCCAAACAGGAATTTTACCGAGAAAACATTGTCTTTGCTGAAAGCCACTTAAAAAAACACATATCTAATCCCTTGTGCAATTTGCTCCATCTTCAGTTCCAAATGCAAAATGGCTGTACTTAGCTGCAGCCATCTGAAGGTGTTTAATAGACTGTGCTTTTCTTTGCAAATAATTGTGTTCTGGCAAAAATTAACTATGCTTATAGCAACCGAATTAGCCAGGAAGTTTTCTGTAACAAGTTGGTTTTAGGCCAAATGCATTTCAGACTAAGAGCTCACTAACACTGAGACAGGTTGAAAAGCCAATCTCTCCACACTATTCTATTTTAATAGTTTAGTTTATTCAGCTTCATAAAGGTTATTTCTCATCCTTATGCTCAGGAAAGCATGGTACCTATAAAGAACTGGATTTATACACATCAAAATAAGTAGCAGAGTGTTGAGTACAGCGGAGGCATTGTCAGATAGAGGGGGATTTATATTTCAACAGCAACTCTTCTCAATATTTTTGTCATCACCTCCTATTTCATCCACAGAGCTCATGTGGGTACACGGAGATTGAGCCTGTCTTTAAATCAAAATTAAACAAAGATTTTTTTTTTCTGCTTTATGGACAGATGGCAGCTTATTACAGGTATTCTCAAATGGTTTCTCTGTGCTTATGTGGACATATGTCAATGAAAAGTGAGTTGCAGTCAGGCTGGACTCTTGATTGGAGACTATATATCAGTCGCTTTACTGATACATGAAAAGATTAATAAATTACTTTTCTCATAGTATGGGGAGCTTTCCATTATGATAAAACTACTAGATTAAATTAAGTCATTATATGTCATTAGACTAAATATTGTGAGATCAATTCAATAAGGATTCATCTTTGACACATTTGTAATAGAACTCTTTCGAACTATCTTCTAGTTCTTAGGATCCCAGTACAAAAGTCTCGGAAGAGATGAAAATAATTAAACCTAAATCCTTTCTCGGGTGCGTAGTGGTATGCTCATCTGAATAGCCAACAATTTAAAGCAGACTCTTGGTAAGGCAGCATAGGCTGGTGTAAGTGGAATTGCAAGTGCTCAGAAAAGTGTTTCTGTTCTTCACCGAGATAGGAATTGCAAGCTTTGAGGAAATGCAATGCTCAGTTGCTCAGCTGCAACTTGGTAGTTTAAAGAGAAGCTCAAGTAAATCTCCTCAGCCCTCCTCTGAGAGAGAACAGGGAAATGGAGCAGTAGAAAATAAACACTTAGAAACTAATCTGACCAGCTTTCATTGACGAATTAATTTATGTGGAATTACCCATTAAAGCTTCAGTCCTACTAATTACTGAGCATTCTTTCTTTTTTCCAGCAAAGCACTTAGGGAGGTACTTAAACTTAAACATAGCCATTCTTTGGGATTTGCTTGACTGAGCCAAACTACTCACTGCTTCACGGTATCAAACATGAAAGTATGGTCTATGAATTTAGCTCCTTGCCATTTTCCCTTAAAACCCTTAAAATTACCTGCTCATTAAGTTTACAGTCTGTGAAGCTAAAGTGCAAATATTTATTGGACAAAGTAATCTCTTTGCTGCTTGCTGAAGGACACCAATAAAATGATACAATTTCTTCTAAGCTATTTAATATCTGACCTAATAAAACTATAGACTATGATAAAAAAACCCAACAACACCCCCAATTCCTCAAGACGCTACATTTTTCCGTGCATATTTTATATTTCTTACTCCAATAGAGAAATGTTGAATACCAGTGACTGTTGTTATGAAATTACTCTGCTCCTAGACAAGACAAATATAAGGAACAGAGTTTGAGTTTTTAATGTTGTTTTAAGTATATCTAAATAAGCGAGGAAGAGCACATATGTATCTGGCAATTTCAGATGAGGATAAATACTTACATTTAGATTTACAAGTTAAAGATAGTTAAATGTATAAGGAAGCTCATTTTTATTTTCCGAATAATTCTAGAAGACTGCTAATCCATGGAAAAGCAATGAGGTTGGCGGTCAAAATTTATTATTCTTCAAATGGTCTTATTGATAAGAACACATCAATCTCTTTTATTTTTTTAATTGCAGGCAAATATTCATGCTTCACTCAATACAGTGCAAGATCCAATATTAGGATGTGCAAAAGCTTTGGCTTCAGTTTTCTTCAGTGTTTAAATATCAACAATTCCATTTCCACCTTCCTCATGAATTTTTTTTTTCGTCACAGCTCTCTTTCCAAGTAGAAGAGCACAATAGCAAATTGTATTTGGAGTTCAGTACAGATGTCCCGAACTTTATCATCTGGTGATATTCACTAAGAAAAATACATCAAGGTGTGTCCTTGATGATTCTCTTTTCTTCTCAAGTATGTCTTGGAAATACTAAACCTTGTCACAGGCAGAGGAATGTGCTGTACTCCGAAGATCTTTTGCATCCCAGTCGCTTACTTAAAACTCTAAAATGTTTTCTCTGGAGTTCAAATGTTCATTGGGACTTTGATAAAAGTTTTTGGGTTATAGCATGACCTATTAAAATGACTGTGACTGAATGCTGCAAGAGGTCAGTGGATTTTCAACATTTTGGCTTTTATACAGACAGGCAGATAGAACCTGTTGTTCTTATGGAATGTGTTTTCCCTGGGGCTAGTAAGCATACACACCTGGGAGAATGTCATGGAGACCTGTGTTAAAAATGGCAGTAGGTCAGAGATGTAGGAAGTGGGGAATCTGTGGCAAAAGTTGTTATGAGCCTAAGGGCTAGATATGTAGCCACATCTCTCTCTTAAGATTCTGCCAGGGTTCAGAGGTCATTGTGCAGAGCTTGGACTAACATTAAAAAAAAAAGTTTTGAATACTAATGGACCAAAAAATTAAAGTCCTGAAAAAGTATTTACTGGCAAATAAGCAGTGAGTTTATCCCCTCTTGGAAGAGACAGCACAAGGAAGGCAGACAGAATTCTTTAGAAGTCTTCTGACAATATTTAAGTTTTCATCTTTTCCAATCAATGTTTTTCAAGCACATTTTCAAGATTTGTAATGTAAACATTTGGCAAGTCAAAATTAAGCTGCAGCCTCAACCCATCTCTTTCCAAATGGCATTTTATTGAAGTAGTAGTTCCTCTTCCTTCATTGGCCAGGTTTCTTAAATGTTATCCCTCTTTTTCCATTTTCACTCTCCAGTGCTCTGTGGATGAGATGTACTTGCAGTAGAGAGGGCTTGAGAGTCCTCAAATTCTCCTTCTCATGAGAAAACTGGTGCATAAATGTTTGGGCCTTCCTGCTGTGTAAAAGTTCATCTGTCTGCTTCTGGAATGAGAAAAGAACTACAGTACAGGTTTTAATTTGAAAATGGAAAATTTATACGGAAATTGCCACAAAAAATGTAAACAGCAATTGATTTAAAATTTCACCTACAACAATGAGATCCTTCTCAAAAGGGCAGTGCTAGATGGGCAAAAAAATGTCATTGTTAGGGTATTTTAACAGAAATCTTCTTGAGCATTACATGATCTGTATATATCAGCTTATACTGCAGAAGTGGGCACATTTCATGGATTTTGTTTAAAAAAGGTAGAGTGAAATAGGTGATGTACTGCTGGAATTTTAATATTGAAGTTGGTAAATGAATGTAAACTTCTATTTGCACTATCTGGCATTTTTGTGCAGTATATTCATCAAAAACAAAGAGCAGACAAAAGCAGAGTAGGAGTCTATAAATGCCCTTCCTTTTCTTGCATTTCTGAGAAGCTCAAGAACAGAACACAATAGCTGCTTCCCAAGCCAAACAGAAAAAACACTGTAATTTCCCATGCGTTATTGAACACTTACACTGCAAGTAAATTTTAGAGCACAAGTGCAGACCACTGCTTTTAGAAAGCCTGTTTTGGTCTCAATGGCTGAATAATCTTTCTTTCAGTGATCAGGAAAAAAAGGTCTGACTGTATTGCTTTGGCATTCTTGGGCATCAAGAATGGGCAGCATTTTAGGTAAAATGACCTCTATTTTACAGGACAAATATTACAACATCCTGAGTTGCCTGATTGTCTGACACCAGCAGTGACATGAGAATAGTGAAATAAGCCATATAAATATTCAAGAAGAGAGCATTTGCCTTAATACTTAATTTAGCTTTTATTTCCCCTTCTAAGTCTACATACAGACCTGCTATCAGAGAAGCAATTTACTTGAAAGCCATGCTTCCTAATGTTCTCATTGTGATTTTGTGTTTGCAGATCAAAGAGGAAATCTACCCGTAAGAAACTTTCTCAATTTATCACCTTGGTGGATTTCACATTTATTAAATTCTTATCCATTTGAGCCTATGCAAAACTCAATGTATAATTACCATCATTATGTGTCATGCATAAGCTATGGCCTGACTTTTTTTACTGTCACAGGTGGTGCAATAGGTACAACAGGTCTTAGGAGCTCTTCTCAACTTTCTCACTATAGATTTTGTATCTGTTTTGTTTGATTTAACCTTATCATTCAGATGTCAAAGCAAACGAATATATCTATTAAGAAAAATTAAAATTTATTATTTCAACCGGTTGGTAACTTCTTCCATGAAATATTGTCAGCTAGATCATGATGATATTTTCCTAGTGGGAAAAAAAATAAAAAGAGACCTGGAGGAAAATGGAAAGGCAGAAGGAAGCACAAGAGAAAAGGGCAAAACACTAAAAATTACTGAATTTGGTTGCCTCTACTTCTAAACAGACAACCTTTTTTTGTTTCCAGGAGAAGCAAACGCTTACTTTCAGAAATATTTAATCTTTTAGAAATGTTTAATCTTACCTAAAACCATGACTCATCCACTTATTTATGCTCTTAGTATTTTGAATCTCTATGAGGTTTTCATTGCATACTTTTTTCTTTTTTTCTGGATTCCTCCATAAGGTGGAAGGGGTTTTTTTCTGTAATGAAAAGAATGAGGAATTTTAAACCCCAGATTACTGGAATAAGAGAATGTGTTGTGGGAAGATGGCAAATAGCAGTCATAAATCATTTTCTTCACAGGAAAGGAAAGTGCTTTTCCATATTTTTGAAGATACATTATTAACTGTATTGGCCTGACCTAATAGGACAATTCCTAGTTTATTTTAATTGGTTACTTTATCTGACAAAGCAAAAAAGGAACAGGATTTTCCTCATAGTTTGAATTATTCCATAGTTTCATTTCATATGTTTTTTTTTTGCAATAGATAGACTGCTGGACGAAACAAATTCTACAGTGAACATCGGCACATCCTAAATGGTCAAGAATTGCAACTTTTAAGCTTGACATAAATTCTTTCAGAAAATACACTGACAGTTTTCCTTAACCACACTGATTAGGATATGTGCAATGTTTATTTTGGAAAGGTCACATACGCTACATGAAAAAACAGGAAGAAGAAAATTGTTAGGAAATAACACAAAACTTTTATATGTGAACTGTCTTTATCTTCTAAAGAATGACCTCAAAGCAGCAATGGCATATCTTATTTGGCAAAATACTTTAAATTAACCTGCACCCAACAATAGAATCATCTTGACCTGAATGATAGCATTTCCAGTAAAACACTGTTTTCCTTGTTTCCCTGTCCTACTACGAAATATGCTCCTGCAAGATGCATTGACCACACAGTCTCAGCTATGGTGTTTGCTTTCACCCTAATGTCTGCAGTAGCTGTGCATCCCTTTGGGGCAAGAGGAACATTAGAGGTACAAAAGTAGTGATATTCCATTCCAGTGCAGTGTAATGCAATGAAAATCTCAAAATACATTAATATTTTAAAATACTGAAATTACCACTCCAGCAATAATGAACTATTAACCACTGCAAAGATATTCTAAGAGGAAAAAAGGTCCCATGGTGGTTTCTGCTCCCACTGAAATGAAGAAAGAAGTTAGTTACTGAAATTCTAAGGAATGGCAATTTTCCACTGGCCAGAGTAAAGGAAGGGACATGTATCTTTAGCACTTGTTACTCTTCTTTGCTTGCTCTCTATCAGATAAAAGAAAGACAGCCATGAAAAATAACAGTGAAATATTTGGAGTTACTGTGTTAGTAATGCATGCAGCTTCCAGAATACTACAGATAAGAGCTAGAAATATCAAAAAAGACTAAAGAAGAAAGAATAACAAATGTGACTTAAGAATTAAATGATGGCTATTCCTTATCACCTCAGTACATTTCTAAGCAAAATGCATAAGACGAGGGTCCTCAGGATAAATACAATATTTAAAATAAAAATTTTCAAATTCATCTGTCTGAATTACAATGTAAAATAATAATAACAATTATGACAATATGATTATATTAAAATATTCAAGAAGAATATTATAATTGAATCTGATCTCATATGCTTGCAAACAAAAAGCACGGGTATGTAGGGAAAAATCCAGAGAGGCTGAGACACCAACTGAGTTTCAATTAGAAAGGAACACAAAAGGCAACATTAAATGGTTCTATAAATACGCTGTAAATAAGAGGAAAACAAAGAGAAGAATAATTGCATTACCAAGTGTGAGAGAGAGGAAATAATAGATGGCACAGAAAAAAAGGCTGAAATATTTAATGCCTTTCAGCTTATTTAATCTTTACCAAAACATTAAATTTTGACTAGCTACTTGACTTTATTTAAAAGATAGGAACACAATGCAAATCAGAATAGACTCAAAAATATGCAGTTAGAAAAGTCTGAATTGTCGTGTACTTTTCTGAAGCAATCTCTAAGTTTTTATTGTCATCCCCAATGACTGAAGGAAAGCAACTTCAGGAACTATCTTTAGTAGAAGGGGAAAACTCAGAAATTCTCTTCCTTTTCATCTCTGGAAAGAGTCAGGGTGAAATTATTAGATAATCAAATATATGCCTGAAAATACTAAAGTAGGAGAAAATAATTAAACTTGGGTTGGCAAGCCCTAATTATGTTTAAATTTTTCCAAGTTCTTTCTTTGACAGAATACAGTGAGTAGGGGAAGAATTCTTGTTTGAATATTTACAATGTGCAATGTTTTTGGTACTATTCAAATAGCTTGGCTCCTAAAAAAGCTAAAGAAATACTGCTATAGATGTAACTTACATCAGTGGCATTTTTACAACAAATGGACTGCTTCATGTACAACAAATTTGAGCAGTATGTCTCAAAAAGAATTATCAATATGTGTCTCAAATTGGGAAAGGATGTCTTGCAGATAGGATTTACTGTAGGCCAAGCTCCACTTAACAGTTTCAGCAATTTGGATGTCAGAGTGACATTTTCACTGGGAACTGCAAAGAACAGGACTTGCAAGCTCTTTGGTGAATATGATCATAAATCAAAATGATCTTGGCTAATTGGAGAGAAAGCAAGAAATTGACAAGAGCAAATTAAATGAAAGCACGAGCACAGATCCATAGTTCGAAGAGAGTATTTAAATGCACTCATACAAAAAGAGACCTGTCCAGGAGTACAGAAAAGAATCTAAGGGTTATAATGTCTTTGAAATTAAATGAGTCAGCTACAGGTTTCCATTACAAAAACATTAAATAGGCAATGCAGGTCAGAGCTTCAGCAACAGCAGTATCCTGTGTAGGACATGGAAAATAAGTATCGCCTTCTATTAGTACTGATGAAACTGGAGACAAGTTTATGTACACTCACTTTTAGGAAAAAATAGAAAAGGTTTTTTAATTGTATGGATGATGAAACACTGGAGCAGCCTAAATTACACTGTTGTGAAATCTCCCTCATTGTTGCTAATTATTGTATTTGAATTGAAGAAAGAAGAAATAATGGTTTTATCCTAATGTTTATTTGATCCAGCATGTTGGATCTATTTCTTTTAAACAAGTAGTTGCTCAGTGAACTTGAGGTGTAAGCTTTCAATGGATACCAAAATGTATGGATATTATAATCTGTTTTTGTCTAGTGTAAGATTAACTGGAATGCTTTTCAGTCTTGCATTTTCTTTAGGCTACTCAGGACTTGTATATAAGCAGATAGCCTTCATTTTCCACAAAGCTTTCTTAACATCCCCATGCCTCTTTTGATCATTTTGATTGTTGTAGAATCATACTTGCTTAAGAAACAGATATTAAAATCAAATTCATATCCTTATACAAACCTAAATAACAGTGTTATTATATATTTATATTTATTTATATAAATATATATNTTATATTTCCTTATAAAAACAAAATAAGAGTGCAGATCTTTGTTTTCATAGCTTCACAAAAGCCAAAATTTTATTAGCATTTGCAATTAAGTTTAGTGATTAAATGAAGAAACCCAAACATAATAAAAAAATATTTTATTGGTTTCATACAGTAGCTATGTAAAACTTTGAATGGTGTTGTATAATAAAGGTTTGAATCCTCCTAGATGTACACCTTTGACCCAATTCATCAGGGTTAGGTATAACGAAATTAAAGATCGAATGCTGTACAAGTGTAATCTTGCATGACAGAAGTATCTCCCTGTTCCAAAGATTTCGTCAGTAGTTCAGCTATATGGATAGTGGATGTTAGTAAAAAGAGGTTTGGCTTTATTTTTTTTCCTTTACCTTTTGAACACCTAGTGAATACTTGCAATATTGAAGTGTTCTGCTAGAAGGGATGGATCCTCAACTAGCGCTTCAATTATAGTGCAAATTGTGGAATAAGCAAGCGTTATTCAAACATTGCATTGTTAACTATAGTTCTGTGAGCTCACAGGTGCAATAATGTTGTATCTCTCCAGTTATAGTCTGCATTTACTGTGATGAACTCTGAAGGCCAGAGAACTCTTTAATTCCCCTATAAAACATCTAAGGTGACTCATATATTTTATTTGTTTTTTAGAAATTCCAAAAGTATTTTTGGGTATATTAAAAATTCTTATTTTATTTAATTAAGAGGTTTTAAACTTTAAAAAAAGCTCAACTTGGACTTTAATCTTTAAATACATAGTTTTACTTCATAGTCAAGTAAGGGGTTTAATGATTTTAAATTAAAAGGGAAGTTAGAGAAAGGTATTAAGTGAACAAGATTTTTTAATACAAAGTTACATATTTAATTTAAAAATTGTGTCAATAAAGCACTTTGAGACTTTACTTGAGACCAATTTACTTCTTTTTATACTACAGTTTCACAAACAAGAGAAAAATATACCATGAGTATTACACAGTGAATGGCATGGGCAAATGAGAGGCTGAGGTAACTCATCTTCAGGTGATAAAAGGTGATATCCAGACAATGAAACCCCGGTGATGACACAGATTTCATTCTATGCTCCAAAAGCAATCTCTACTACAGCCTGCATTTGCAATCAAAGTAATAGGCCTTGCCACATTACTTTGTGTGGTTAATAGTGTGCTATTAGGAAAATGTTTTTCATAAAAGTTATATGCTATTAATTAATCATGGAAATATACTGCTACTTTCATCTGCAATATTCCAAGTTATTTAATTATCAGCTAGTTGGGAAATGTCGATGCATCCATTTAAATTCAAACTGTTATTTATCTAGCATACAATCATAGCTGTATCCAATCTAAATTAAAAATGCATTGAAATGCACTGAAGACACTTTATTTAAAGTGTTACCAAATATGTTACAGGAAGTAAAGCTGTGTAATTACTTAAGGGATCATATTTATAGTACTGGAGTATCCCAAGCATTAAATGGCTTTTGTAGTTGATTAAATGTTGAAGTGATGCTGAGGTAGAACTGCCATCGCTGCCAATGTGCAACCCGTACATTTTTCTCCTGGTCTGTGAAATGCTGTGCTGGCTTCCTTTAGGGCTGTCCAATACTATCCCTTGAAACAGCAATGAATAATGGAAATTAGGGTTTACTTACAATGTGTGGAGGATTCAGCAAGTGGTACGAGAGATTAAAGAGCATATAATGAAAAATTAGAAATCGAGAGGAAATAGCATCATGGCGGCAGAGGAGTGATGTACAATGCTAGAAAGAAATAGCTAAGGATGAAAGAAGGTAGAGGTGAAAAGGTCAGGGAGCAGAAAAACAAAGGGGACTTTATTTTATCTTGGAAATATTGCCTAGATACCTGACAAGAGGGTAGGGACACATAAGGAAAGACATTTTAAAAGAAACTTTATGAGCTCTGTAAAGACTGCAAATCAGTGGAGGTGGTTACGTCTTTATATAGTCATGAGCTAAATAATGGGTTTTTTACATGATCACAATGCAGTCTGGGTATCATCCTCAGCAAAAACAGGATTCTGCCTCCCACAAACAGTGCAGCTGAATGAAATGCTGTTGGGCAACTCAGCAATAGGGCTATGTATGGTCAAGAAAAAGAGAAAAACTTATCAGAGAACCTACGAAATCTCCAAATAAATTACTAGTGGTCAGTAGTGACCACTGTGGTATGTTCCTTGCCTTCCTCACACAAATGTTGTGAGTGAATGGTATTTTTCTTATTCTTATGCATTAGTTCAATTAGTCCATACACAGTCTGTTTGTTCAGATTTTGCATACAGAAAAAAAAAAGGAAAGGAAAGGAATGATAACTTGAGACAAAATAAAAAGGTTGGTTTTTTAATTTCTGCTTCATTTTCAGAACTCCCTTCTGACTCTTCTAATACTGTATTTGGAAACAACTGTTCTATGTATAGAATTATGATATTTTCAAATATCCTTTGGGGGAAAAGGCAAACAGACTGTGTGAAAATGAAGAATATAAGAATACTATAAACAAAATTAGAAAGTGGTTCAAAGGTGCTCATTCACAATGTGGGAAATTAAATATGCAAATACATTATTATCACAGCGGTAGTTAACAAACAAATGAGTAGGAAAAAAACATTATGCCTTCTAATTCATCATTGTTTAGAAGACACCTGTGAGTTCTCTCTGAAAAATGACAATGCTGAGAAATGCAGATGGTTGAATTTTGCCTTCTCTCAGTTGCTTCTCTTACATATTAATTACATGGAGGGAGGAGGCGAGAATGTTGCCTGTAAGAAGACATTATTTAAATACATATAACAAAAATTACATATAATTTAAATACTTATGTTAAATGGCTAAATAAAAGAATTAAAGTCATTTTTGCCTCTCACTCTTTTAACATGCTTTGCCTGTTCTTCAAAGCCATAGGAACTGCTAGAAACCCCATCTGAAAGGTTTTCATGGAAAATTTGAGCAGTTATACACTTGTGTTGCACTGCTTCTTTAATGCTTCTTGACATGGTGGCACCTGAGAATCATGACATGTACTCAGAAAAAAATTATTATGTACACATAAATGACTTTCAAAAGAACACTATTTGCTTTTATTTTTTAAGCCAACTGTTGCTGATATCATTTCACATTTCAGCCAACATAGTTTCATTGTTCTCTAAGATCTCAACTCAGAGATTAACTTTTCCACACAGCCAATTCTGGGTTAAGAGGAAAATTCCTTGTGTTTTAACTAGTGAACTGAAGTTGTCCCATGAAGGGTCTATAGGAATGTTAAGACAGCCAAGATCTACCCATTCTCCAACAAAACTTAATCTTTGAGAAAGACTGAAAGTATGATGTTGTCACTACCTGTCCTGTTCTTCAAGAAAATCTTTTAATACAAAAATGGGTTGAGTCTATTGGCCTTTAAACTTCAATGAGCCATTCAAAACTGGAAAGAGTATGGCAGAAAATAAAACTCTATTAATATATAAAGACCATTTAATGAACATTTAGCAAGTGATAAACTTTGGCAATGCAAGGACGGTTTTTTAATCTAAGAGTGTAAATGATATAAACAGAAGAAAAGGTTCTACAAGTACTTGCAGCAAGTAGCTATTGTCACTGTTGTTTGGTTAATGTCTTTTAGGGGAAGCTTTCTGCATGAATACATTAGGTTGGTTTCGCATTTGGCTGTTAAAAACCGAGGGAAATTGGGATAGTAGTAAAGACAAAAATCTACATGAGAATACTTTAAACAGTAGGGCCATAAACTTTTGAGGACAGAGTGTCTTTTGAGCTTGCTGAAGTAAATGGTTAAAGGAATGAGGACAGTGTCAAGATAATTATGTCTTCAGAAAAAATTCAGCATAGCCAAATTAAATAGTCAACAGAGGGGTTTCACAGCCACAGGTAGGCATGGCAGAGCTTGACAGATGTTAAACTGGAAGGTACAAAGGAAAAGCTATCTACAATGTCTGCATTATTCAGAAAGGTACAGCTAGACACTTCTCACTCTTGTCAGTTCTTCAGCTTTCTTCTAACTTCAGAAGACAAGTGAAAAATTCTTTCCAAACATTTGTAAATAACACAAACACATTGGTCTGAGAAGAGTTACCTTGTACCTTATTATGTCAAGGCTAGGTTGTATTTTGTTATTGTAGACATTTTACTGCCTCCCTATTTTATATCAATAAAAGAGACCAAAGACTAAAATAAGAACTGGGCCTCTATGTCTTTACATGAGAAAATCTCAATTTTATTTTATATTTAATAAACACGTCTTTTATATACATCCTTATATTGTCACTAATCATCATTTGAATATAGGCCTTTGCTATGATAGAGGCACTAATGAGGATGCTGGCAATTCATTTTAAGAGAAGCCATAAGAAGGAATTGACAGACTAGACATTGCATAAGCAGAGTCCTGGAAAGCCTATGCATCTTTCAGAAGCAAATATTAAATGGGATTGGCCAGGTGTGAAGTGATGGATCAGGAAACAAGCAGTGAAACAGGACCAGACCAGAATATTTGAGACAAATTTAAAGAATTTAAATTTCATCACTGCAATTTCCATGAGTAGGAGGGAGATATGGGAAAGCAAGCTAGGAGGTTTAGCAACTTCTGGAAATATTAACTTCTGATAAAATCTCACAAAGCAAAATTATTTTGATAGTCTATTCTCTTTCTTGCTTTGTACTTCAACAAAATATCACAGGCCTTGCTTGGGTAGGCAGGATGGAGGGGAGTATCTGCTGAGAACCATAGGTACTAAACTTGTCTCAGTGTGATATTTGTAATTTGTTTTCACAAGTATTCAATACATCCGCAGGTTTAGGGGTTTTGTTTGGTATGTTTTTTGTTTTGGTTTGGTTTGGGTTTTTTTAAAGAGAAGAAAGGAAAGAAAGAGAAACATTTGCAAGAAAAACAGTACCCTATTTCAGAAATAATGTTTGCTGGCAAACAAGTACAGTATGTGCTCTAAAACAGTTTAATCTAATACAATATAAACTGAATTACTTCTTGAATTGCCACCTTCCAAAAGAAACAAGTAATAGTTCAGAGGAAGAAAATTACTGATCGATTCTGCTGATTATATATATTTATTGTAGGTTGTGCTATAAATGTACCAGACATGGAATAAGCCAACTCTTTCATTCTACAAAAAAACCCCAAACCCCTCAACAAAACCAACACACAACACATCAATTTTTTCTAGTACACTGGAAACATATTTTTCATAGAAATAAACACATTTTGCAACCTTTTCTTTTTCTCTTTTTATTTTGATAAAATAAAAGGTACATAGCAGGGTGTCTTGTAACAAACCGTCTCTTGAAATTGCAACAGGACACTCTATATGCCTAGTGGCCATTTAATTTAATGGGATTTTTATTAGGGTACACATACTGGGTTATTTAAACCACAGGGGGCTTTGCAAGTAAAAGCACAGTTTGAACATTGAAAAAAACCAATCACACTTATTTTATTTTTAAAATGAAATATATTGCATTTTGATTCAGCTTTTTAAATTGCGTTTTTCCTAACCATTTGATGAAATTTCACTTCTGTTGCTATATAAAATATAATTCAGTTCTTTAATTGTCACTGCATAACAGTACAATTGCTTTGAGAATACCAAAAGACTTTACAACTACAGGGCATTATCTTTGCACCTGAAGCCTGTAAGTAAAATTTACATCCCAAAAATTCTCTTTGTTATCTGACTTGAGGGAACATTTCTATTTACTTCATATTTTCACATTTTAATATTTACACACATGGAGGCAGGAAAATGGCTGTACATGGATGACCATAAATACCTGAAATATCTATCATGACAGTCTTTAGACTTCTGAATCTACTTTACTTGA
The DNA here is from genome assembly GCA_013397115.1 of Edolisoma coerulescens. Taxonomy (NCBI): domain Eukaryota; kingdom Metazoa; phylum Chordata; class Aves; order Passeriformes; family Campephagidae; genus Edolisoma; species Edolisoma coerulescens. The sequence goes on from VWZW01005525.1 coordinate 39,266, forward strand.
CTGCTTACCTGACTAATTAACTTGACCAGTCAATTAGTTATAGTTATATTTTAGATATTCTCTATATTATTAACAAGATTAATTCACATTGTGATGATAAGTTTTGCATTTAAGTCCATTAATAATTTCATCTCTTTCTGAAACTACTTCATTAAGGTTTTCTAAAGTGAAACATCAAAATCTACAACACAAAATTTTGGGGTTCGCAGTATGGAGATTACAAAGTAAAAAAACTTCTCACAGGAAAACTAATGTTTTATTGATAAATGCTTCTCATAGCTAGGGATCATTTGAAATTCAAAAAATCTTTTTGTACTTTTCTGAAGTTTTTAGGGATTTTACATATTGTAAAACACAGTTTAAACAAACTGCTATTTGTAAGAAATAACCAATAAGAAGTAAAAAAATAGTAGCACCAACATATATAGGATGGTTAAATATATTCCAGCTAAGAACATGGAGCAAGTGGATGTGGACAGGATGGTGGCAGTACAATTATTTTCTTAGCTCAAGGGAAAATTGGCTAAGAATCTACACAGCAACGATGTACATTAAAAAAAATTATCAGGGCTGCATAGTCAAGCATTCAAGATTGTTAGAATTTCATGCTGCCACTAAAGAAGTGTTTTGGAAAGTCAGTACCAAATACCCAGCCTGCATTAACAAATATGGAAAGCTTCTGGTGCTAATCACTACTCGACCTAGGCCAGTTGTGTTATTTCCACAAACAAAAGGAATGAACAACAATTCCCTTCGTAATGGACTGTGAACACATCAAATGCTAGTAGGGACCAAATATGAAAGAAAATTATTATTGAATCACACAGTTCAATGCAAAAGAAAAAAAAGGATGACCATTCTTTTCTGAACTATCTGCATCTATGGACCTGCATATGGTGTTTCTACCATGCAAATATGTAATATATTCTATTCTCTCAGATTCTTTGATTCTGTATGATCAGTACAGAGGTTTGCTTTTCATACTGAACATGTAAATTCAAACACTTGCAAAGGTATTTATGCATGAGCTAAAGTAGTTGCTTTGTCATCTCCCTGTTCCAAAAATAGAAGTAATTTAGCAAAACAAGGACCAGTTGGATCTTTCAGAGGCAGGTTACCACTCCTCTCTGCAAACAATGAATAATCAGCTACAAATATTCAAAATGAATGATTTACTAATAATAGATGAATTTCAAATTGTTGGCTGACATTGCAAGAACTCACAAATAGCAATTAATAATTGTATTAGAATTGAACTAGAAATCTTTATTCATGAAAAGATTTATGATGAGAAAAAAGGCTAAATTGACAAAAAGTAGTGGGCATGCCTGAGCTCACTTTTATAGGATTAATTCTACTGATTTTGATTAAGTCAGTAGGTTTGTTTGTTGGTTGTTTCTAATTCACAACTGTCTAACTGAATAGAGGAGAACAGTAATTGTTATTAACAAGATAGTAAATTTCTGTTTAAAGTGTCATGAAGAATCTGTGTGTAAAGGATGCGTCACAGAAAAAAGCTAAGTAATGAGCACAAGTAAGAGTCAAACATTACTAGTTAATGAGATTATCTTAAAATGAAAATATGTTATTCCAAGTTAAATTACATAATTCAAACAGTATTGTTTCAAGTTCTGTGGCTTAGTCTATGGAAGTGAGCAACTGGTGCACAGCCTTATTTGATTTCAGAAGGCATGACACTGGAGACTGAATACAATGTTGCTACTAACCATAGAGGGAAGATGATGGCTCACTTCACAGTCTGTTTTAGTTTCTCATATTGCTTAAAACCACAGAAGACAGGATGTATTCTGTACAATTTATTCTGTATTGTAACAACAAAGCAAGCATCATTCTGGGATCATCATAGACTAGTTCAATGTGTGGAACTTGTAATATGATTTTTACAGCATGGTTTCCTTTTGAAGATATAGGTACAAGAATTATGCGGCTCTTTTCTGTTTTGAGAAAAAGCCAGTTCCTTGGCTGATTCCAGAATGTGAAAACTGACAAGATCACTCAGAGCCCCACTGCCCTTTCTTACTGATCTATGCTTCATTCACTGAAAATGTAATCCAGTATTTTGTCACAATGTTCAAATTTAAATCTCTCAAACCAGTGTAAATAACAGGAAATTATGAAGAGGAAATTAAAACCTATAAAGCACACTGACAAAGGAATTTACAAGAGTGATTGAACATCTAATCACAAGACACTAGGAGAAGAGAGGAGAATATTATCGTCAGTAAGACTGAGAGGTTTACAACTCAAGTTTAAGTTTATAAATGGGCATTAAAAAGAACTTAAGAAGAAAAATAATTGTAATTATATATCTTAATGCAAACTGCAGATACCAAACCACTGGATGTAATGGGTAGAGATAGCAGATACTACAGATTAAATTATCTTCTTTTCTACAAGTTACCACTTTGAATGTGTCAAAAGCCAGTCCTCTGACGCTGCCAATCTTACACATTTAAAAATCATAGCTTTTCCCTCCAAACCATGAGTTTGATTTTAAAATTGGGAGATTTTATTTTGACATATGTTCTCTTCCCTGGTGAGATTTTAACACTTGAACACACATGAAGAAATCCTGTCCTCTCCCGGAAAAAACAGTAAATTACCTTGGTGAAAGTTTTTTATATACGGAGCAGGAGCTGAGAAAAAACTTGGTATGAGTGAAAATAGAATTGTCAAAGCAGAAAATCTACTTTTAGACAGCAATATTGTAGTTTTATACAAGGGCTACAACTTATAAACTGTAAAATCCTCAATTACTTCATTTTTTATCATCTGATTAAAAAGAAAAAGAAAAAAGAAAAAAAGACAATGTTCAGTTTTCCATCATTCCTCCTCAAAAGACTTATGTCAGACAGAATAACATCAGTTCCAAGAAATCTATAAATTTATTTCCATTGTACATCTATAGGAAAGGAATTATATTAAAGAAATAATCATACTATAAGAAATCCAGAATGCTAGCAGGTAAAAGATATCCAGAGCATTGTGTGATCACCTCTTCAGGACAGAAAATCCTGACTGGGACTACTTCACTTAGCTATACTTAATTCAGTGTAAAAAAATCAGTGAGGTTTAAAAGCTTCATACAGAGTCTCTAATTGAATTTAGGTGAAGCAAAACTAATGTACTGTTTGGCATATCTGAGTCACCTTTCCTAAAAGAAGCATTTTGCTTCTTCCTATGGTTTATGAGCAAGGATTCTGCTCACAGACTGTGACCTGTCCTAAACAAGAGAGTTGATGGGTATACATGTGAGTTACAGGCACTGTTCTACTCAAAACCTCTCATTCACCTCTGGCCCACACCAATGGCTGGCACTTAAAATAGAGCTGTAACCTGAAGTGATGCTGTGTAGAAGGCCACATACTCTAATCCCTGTACTGATCACTGATCACATCTGATCCTTATCTCTCCATGAACAATCCTGTTATTTTTGAGCTCCAGAGTACAAACATGAAGCATGTAAAGTGGGAGGAACCATGCGCACAGCCTCCTGTATTCTACAGAATATGCAAACCAAAAGGCCTTTTTCAAAGATATTCAATACTGAGAAAATACTCCCTTTCTCAGAATATAATTAAATGTATGCTCATACTATGCAACGTACTTTCTGTTTTAAGGCTATATACTAAATTTTAGGGCAAAATAAGAACATAGCAATTCTATCCAATTAACAGAATTAATTTTCTATATTTTGCCAGTAACACGTGTAGCACATCGGTACACCAAATAGATCCGTAGGTAGGTAAGTAGACATGGATAGATAGATAGATAGATAGATTAGATAGATAAATTAGATAGATAGAAAAACAGATAGATAGACAGGCAGAAACAACTTTCACTAGACCAGGTTGCTCAAAGAGTCATCCAACCTGGCCCTGAACACTTCCAGGGATGGGGCATCCACAACTTCTCTGGGCAACACCTTCCAGTGTATCACCATGCCTACAATAAAGCATTTCTTCTTAATATCTAATCTAAAAATACTCTCATTGTGTTTGAAGCCTTTATTCCTTGTCCTTACATTATGTGCACTTGTAAAAAATCCCTTACTGGCTTTCTTGTAAGCCTCCTTTAGGTACTGGAAAGCTGCTCTGAGGTCTCCTCAGACCCTTCTCTCCAGGCTGAACAAGGCGAACTCTCTCATCCTACCTTTATACGAGATATATTCCAGCCCTCTGACCATCTTTATGGCCTTCTTCTGGATTCACTCCACCAGGACCACATACTTTTTGTGTTGGGGGGCCCAGAAGTGGATGAAGTATCCAGGTGGGGTCTCAGGGGAGTGTTGTAGAGGGTGAGAATCTTCTCTCTTGACATCCTGCCCACACATCTTTTGATACAGCCCAGGACACATTTGGCTTTCTGGGCTGCAGGTGCACATTGGTGGGTCATGTTGAGCTTCTTGTTAACCAACACTCACAAGTCCTCCTCAAGGCTGCTCTCAATCCTCTCTCTGCCCAGCCTTGATTTGTGCTTGGGATTTCCTAGAACCAGGTGCAGCACCTTCTACTTTGTTTTGCTGAATTCTCTGAGGTTTGAACAGACTCACCTCTCAAGCCTATGAAGGTCCTTCTGGATGGTATCCTGTGCCTCTAGCATGTCAATGGCACCACACAGCTTCATGTCTTCAGCAAAGCTGCTGTGGGTGCATTCAATCCTGCCGTCTATATGACCCATGAAGATATTGAATAGAAACACCCCCAATACTGACCCCAAAGGAACACCACTCTTCACTGGTCTCTGCTCAGACATCAAGCCACTGGCCAGAGCTCTCTGAGTGCAGCCATCCAATTCCTTTTCCACCAAGTAGTTCACATCAAGTCCATGTCTCTCCACTTTAGAGACAAGGATGTCATGCAGGACTGTCAAATGCTTTGCACAAGTCCAGGCAGATGACATCAATTGCTCTTATCCACCAATGCTGTAAACTTTTTGAACATCAAACAGATTAGTGCTTTTTTCAGCCTTCACTGTTAGCAAGTACAGATCACTGCCAGACACTTAGGTAATACTGTTTTTAGTTTTTCTTGTTCTGTTGCTTGAGTCTCTACAGAAGGTCTCTGCAAGTGCTATTAGTTGCCATGACAGTATTTGCAATATCAACAAAGCAGCAGTTAGTTTGAAATCTCCTGCTCCCAAAAGGTGCTTGGTGCCCACTATAAAACACGCAAAGACAGAGTCTGTCTTTCGTGGTTCAGATCTCCAGAAAAAAATCCGATACAGGGCCACAAATTATTCTTAACAAGCCCAGCTACTGTCTTTAATTCTGTAATGCAAAGCATTTCTGTAATTCTTTGATTCTGTGATAGTTCACATAAGCAGTGGTGAGAAACCTGATTTCTTGATGGGGAAGGAACACAGGGAAAGACAAAAAGATTGAACTCTTGGACTATTGGGCCTTACTTATAAGGAACTGAAGGGCTCTGTTTTTAAGGTCAGTTCTGCTTTGAAGAGGTCAGCATAGACAAGTTCCAGATGTCTCCTCTAACTTAAAATATTCTGTGATTCAATGACTCAGTCAATGTATTCCTTCAAAAATTTCTCAGGGTCTTCTTCTTACTCAGATTTAGATGGTGTTTTCAGAGGGTAGGGTGGGTTGGCATGCTCAGTGTGACCAAATTCAGAGGGCAATCTCTGATTTTATGTAACGCCAGTTTATAACAATAAGGAAAGGGAAATTAAAGCTCAAAGGAATGTTTTGAAAGGAAGGGTCTCTCATTTTCAATACCATTCAAAAACAACCAGAGCAGACTACTGCAAAACTATCTCATGAAGAGGCTTCCCATGGATATGAACACAGGTAAAGAAAAGCTTTGTTCTTAAGAATGCAAAGGGCAATGACAAGAAAAATTGTCACCTGATGGCACAGGTTGTGGTACAGTTCATAAAATGATTTCACATTAAGCAGATATAATGCCCATTTAAGAATCTGAAACACTCAAAGTTCTTTTTGTGCTTATCTCTATCAGCTAGAATTATTGCACAAAGCATCTGTAGGCAGAACTGAAAAAAAAAAAGCCAACATAAGGTCAAGCAGATACTTCCATTTTCCTCAATCAGTTATAAATATTATGCCATGGATGGAGGGTAGGTATGTAACTACTAAAATAAGTGATAAGATAAAAAAGTAATATATGAACTATGAGGCTATTATTAATGAAATAATTCAGTTGTGAATATGTTGCAGAGTTTTCTTTTTGTGCTTTGTTCTGTTTTGGTTTGTTTTGCTTTAATATGGGGAAAAAAGTATAAATGACTGAACTAGCAACATCTATTTCTATAAAAAGTATACATAATTAGAACACAACTGATTTTGATAACAGAATTAGACCTGCATTTGCAGGTCTCTTTTTAAATGTATGTTATGTGCTTCTTTGTATAAGCTGTGGGAGACATAGAATTCAACATAATTAAACCTATAAATAGTAAGACTTGCTTCTTAAAAATACTGAAGATTTGAATTCAAGGGCTATTTTCTTTAGCTTTCTCTCATCTGTTGACTAGGCAAAAGAACCTTTAACATTTATCTTGCTTTTAGATCTTATATCATTTATTGCAAAAATGCCTGTGGAAAGAAAGAACCAAGAACTGCTATGACTAATCCCCAAAAGATATCTTAGTGAGCATCAGTTGTCCCTGATTTTTGGCCTTTTTGCCTGTTGACATTTACCGTTCCTTTTTAGAGCCATTAGGAAACTGCAAAACATAGCTTCTGGTACAGTGGAAGTCCCGTGTGACAGGAGACCAGGACAAATCTGAAAATTCTTTCGTGTAAATGAGCAGATCTTGGTATCCACAGACTGTTAAAATATAGGCAATGACAAGTAGGACCTTTTTGGATCATCAGCTTTCCACTTATACCAGAAGAACAGCACATTAACACCCTAAATATATATTTACTGCTAGAAACTAGACAGGATGGAGAAAACTGAATTATCAAATAAAGCAAATTAATGCAACACAAAATGTAAATCAAAAGTAGCCGTTATTTATTTAACACTTACTGAAATTAATTTGAATTATATGAGTAAAAACTGCTGTGACCTGAATTAAACTACATAGAACAAAAATCCCTATGTCTCCAGATCACCAGCTGATAAGAACTGCACTTTTGAGAACCCAGAGACTTCAGCAGAGACCCTATCCTGGAGTTAGTCCCTAAGTAAAACAGGAAAGTTATTGTGATTCTGAATCTCAAGTTCAATCCAAGCTCTGCTCCTCTTTCAGCTCCATAGAAGGTGTCTGAAGAATAAACAATAAAATCTTTCAGAGTGAAGAATGGTTTTGTAATGAAGAAAGTATGCTGGGACCAGTTCCCAGACCTGCCACAGCCTCTGTTCTGACCTTAATCTCTCTATTATTCAGTTCCTTATCTGTAAAATAAGACAGTAATACTTCTGTTCTCCCCTTCTTTGTCTGACTCGGTTCCCTGAAGTGTCGGGTCTTCGGAATAGCAACCGATTTCATTTGAGTATATTTTCTCGTCCTTCCATATCTACATTTCAATCCCAGCTGAGGTGACAGAGGTTCTTTTAATACAAGCAATTAAAAAGAAAACCACTGAGTGGTTTTTGGGGAATAGAATCATATCTGAAACCTGACAACGTAATACTGAAAAGCTTTCATGATAAAACCACTGTATATAATGTCCACATTGGAACAAAAAGAAGTGTTGGGAGAAGAGGTAAGTGGTGGATAAAATTTTGGCAAAATATTTTGCTGAAGCTCTAGGCCAACAACCTAATTACTTGAAATAATTTACACAAAAGTACCCCGTTTTACTGAGTATATGGATATGTGAGGTCCTGCATCCTTTTAGACAGAAAAGTATCCAGTATCCTGGATGTTTTTCTTATATAGCAAGTTAGGCAGATTACCCCACTTCCACTGACAAACTGTCTTAAACTAATTCTAATTAATTGCAACACTAATTAATTGCATGTATGCAAATTAATTGATGCACAAAAAAAGAGTTATTAAATATATAAAACATTAGCCAAGTACTTTGATCAAGACTATCTGAAAAGGAGTATGAAGGGGAGCTACACTGAGAATCTGCAAGGCAGCACAAAGACTGACTGAAAGGCAAAAAGATTCCTGGATCATTTCCCAAAATGATACCAAAATGATTCCCAAAACCATACCTGTCATGGGGGACATTGAGTACCATGTAGCTTAATACAGCTGTTAATGCAGCTGTTGGATAAAAACAAAACTAATCAAGAATGCATCATCACAGAGGGCAATTTTATGATCCAGAAAGGAGAGGAATTAACTGGCTTGCTCAAGAAGGAACTAGTAGAAATTGTGAGAAATAGTGACATTCGATACTTTTTGACCACAAGCTGCTTCAATTTAACAAACTAAGCAACGTTCTCCCTGGACAAACCAATACAAAAATACTGTCTCTTCTAAGCACAAAGTGACATAATTGAGATGGTTAGTAGCAACTCTTTCCAGTGTTCAAAGGCCACAGCAGTAGTAGATTGATCAGGACAGTATTTCAGAAGCTTAAATCCCAAAAATATTTGCTAAAATAAATATATTTGGAAACAAGTTATGTAAGATGTGAGGCAATGAAAAAAAACATTATAATGTAAGAGTCAAGAGAGTAAGGAAGATATCTGCAGATCTGATAACTGGACAAAGAAAAATATGTAAAATTTAGTTCATAAATAAATAAGGAGTTGGATTAAATAAATTATATGAACATGTCCTCCTAAGGCTCAATTTAGGAGAAAGAATTTTTAGTGCTATACAAAATGAACAAAACAGCTTTGGACAATTAGTCGGTAATAATGACTTTGAACACAGATTATAGGGTATTCAGGGACTCTGCTAACAAACCTACTGAACCACTAACAATTGTTTAAGCCACAGAATTAGAAAGTACTAGAAAAAGCAAACCTAACAGTGATCATAAAAAAACAAATAGAGAGAAGAATAATCTTTAGGAGCCATGAATTTAATTCCTTTGCTTAGGGAAACATATATAATGTACGAAGTGTAGGAAAATCATCGGAAGAAGCCTAGAACTTTATAGTGTGGTTTGAAGAGACACACAGATAATTACATACTCTCTTTAGCCTCCTCACTCAGGCAGCAGATCTGGTAACAAACTACGACAGACAGTCACAGTTTAACTCTTGAGATGAGCATTCAATATCCCTCCTCTTTTCCTGCAGATCTGCACATTGCCCTCTGTTCATTCACCTCTGTTCTCTGCCTATAGAATAAGAAAGGAGGGATGTGGGGATCTGTCTTCCCAAAACTTTCCACCTAACAGGGTGAAGTCACAATGGAGCACCAGCAAATATCCCACCTTTCCCCAGGCTGAGTAGAGCAATAAGGTAAATATCATCTTACAAGCCTTTCACATTCTTGTTCCTCCGTGGAACTAACGCATCTATGACAATTTACCCCTCAGTGAACATTTAGAAGATTGCAGTCATGGAACTTGTGTAACAGAAGGGTCATAAAATGAGTGGATGGAAGAAATGTAACACATTGCTAACACACACATGTTGGTTTTAGGTAGCATCAACTAAAAAAACCAATATGAAATAACAACATTCTATGAGGGAACGATCTAGGAAAAAACACTGATGAAAGGACTTCAAGTGATAATGAACAGTAAATTAGGTATATGCTTATAAAGTAAATTTGCAACAAGGAAAAGTCAATATGATTTGGGAACTGTTTGAAGGGATGGATGGGTTAAAAACTGTCTGGATGGCTGGGCTCAGAGAGTGGTAGTGAATGGTACTACATCCAGTTGGTGTCCAGTCACTGCTGGTATTCGCCAGGACTCAGTATTGGACCCAGTCCTGTTTAATATCTTTATCCACGATCTGGATGAGGGGATGAAGAGCATCCTTAGTAAGTTGGGCAGGAGTGTTGATCTGCTGGGGGGTAGGAAGGCTCTGCAGAGGGACAGACTGGATCAATGGGCTGAGGCCAATGGTATGAAGATCAACAAGGCCAAGTGCTGGATCTTGCACTTGGGTCACAACAACTCCATGCAGCACTACAGGTTGGAGAGCTGACCTGTAGAAAAGGACCTGGGGGTGCTGGTTGACAGACAGCTGACCATGAGCCACAGGGTGTCCAGATGGACAAGAAGGCAAATGACATCATGGCTTGTAGCATGGCCAGGAGGACTAGGGAAGTAATTGTCACTCAGCACTGGTGAGGCCACACCTTGAATCCTGTGTCCAGTTCTGAGCCCCTCACTACAAGAAAGACACTGAGGTGTTGGTGGGAGCCCAGAGAAGGACAACAGAGCTGGTGAAGGGTCTAGAGAGTAAGTCCTATGAGGAGTGGGCTGAGGGAGCTGCAGGTGTCCAGCCTGGAGGTGTTCAGCCTGAAGGAATGGAGACTTGAGGGAGACCTTATTGTTCTCTACAACTACCTGAAAGAAGATTGTAGCCATGTGGGGATCGGTCTCTTCTCCCAGGAAACCAGCAACAGGAAAATAGGAAATGGTCTCAAGCTGGGCCAGAGGAGGTTCACTTTGGGTGACAGGAATAATTTCTTCACGGAAAAAGTTGTCAAACATCAAAATGGACTCAGCAGGGTAGTCGTGGGGTCACCATCCCTGTTCAAGAAACAACTGGTCATGACACTTAGTGCTGTAGTTTAGTTAACAAGGTGGTGGTGTGAAAGGTACGACTTGATGATCTTGGAGGTCTTTTACAACCTTTTACAACCTTAATGATTTTATGGCTCTATGGTTCTATGACAAAGACATAAAAAGTCACTCTTTGAGGGCCGAATACCAAATTACACCTAAAATACTGTAGGTACACATCTTAGGAGTGGATAGATAAGTTGAAAGGAATTCAGAAAGGAGCATCAGAAGTCATGCTGCTGCTGCAGCAATTCGCATCTTATGAAAGAGCCAAAATGCTTGTATATAAAAGCAACAGCTTTTAAATAATGAAAGAGTGTAACCATCAGACAAGACTAGAGACTACCAGGATGAAAGGCTTTATAGATGGGTCAGCAAGATGAACTTCAAAATTTGACTTCTGAACAGGAGATGTATCTGTTTATGTCCAGAAAAGAGGCAGAACTCCACATAACAGACAACTTGAATTGTACCAAGAAAATTTTAAAAAGTGCTTTGAAGCACTTTGTGATTTGGCAAAAGGAGCAGAACAGGTATTTATGTGTCAGTATTCCTTTTTCTTCTTTATCAGAAGGGCAATATTAAATACAGTATGCAACACAGTAATAAAGAAGAATAATGAAGTTTCCCTTCCTTATGCAATATTTCTTTTCATTAAGTCATTACCGGAAAACTAAACCTCTTTTTTGCTTTAAACAAAGCTCATAAGCAGCAAAGTTCTGTTCTGTTCTGTTGTCTTTGACAAATACATGTATTTAAATATTATGCAATCATTTTGTTGCTTTTTGGAATCTATAGTAAAATCTATAAAATTATAGGACTATAAATCTACAGTCCTATAGCTAGGACTAGTTACAACAGGAGCCACTCTGTACTTTGGTAATCATATTAAGAAGTAGAAAAAACAGAATAAATAATAATAAGAGTGGATAGCAAATTTATCTAAGATTTCTTGGAATTAAAAAATGTGGAAAAGTGGAAGCAAATACCTAATGCTTCAAATAATCTTTTAAAAAGTTACAACAGAAATAGGCACAAAATTTAAAAAAAAATTAATATAAGAAAAACATTCAGATAAATATCAACAAACAAAGGTGAAAGGAGGATAAGAAATAGGCCAAGTAGAATATAATTTTAAAACCATATTAGGCAGAGATAGCGAAAGATAATGTCAAGAGAGACTCAACAAATAATGAAAAGGCAGAGATAACTGGCCAGACAGAATGCAGTTGCAATGTTGCGGCACCATCTGAGCCTGCACTGTATGAAGGAAAAGAGTTTTGAAAAGATGGTATACTAAACTGCCAATTTGATACTGGAGAAAAATTATTGAGAACTGATTTATAAATGTTTTCTTCATCTCTAATCTTTTCTCTGAGAAAAGTTAAAATTTATTTATCACAAATACAGCATGATAGGTAGATGTTTTGCTGAAAGGAAAAAAAAAGAAAAGGAATTTGAGAGAGAAAATGGAAGGAAGGAAAATTAAAATTTCCCAGAAGGTAGAATAAAAGGAAACTCTCATTAATTTTATTTTTCCTGAAATACAAGATTTTTTTCCAATACTTAATGCCACTATATCTTATAATTGGAGAACTCTGTTGAAATAATGCTTTTGCTCCTTTTCATAAACCTAGTGGAGTTCAATTTGGTTGGTTTCAAATCAAACTGGACATATGCCATGGAAAAATTAGTGTTAATGAATTCCTGGGCTGAATGCACCATCTTTGAATTTTTAGCACATTTTAAAAAAAGGTCAACATGCATTAATCAGGCAACATAGCAGAATTTCATTACTCCATTTTTTTTTTCCCAAAGGGGCAGCAAATTTAAATAACAATTGGAAGACTCAGAAATACCTCACACATTAGCAATTCCTGCTTGTCGATAACTGAAAATAAACCAAAATGCTTAGCTCCCATTTCATTTTTATTACACTTGTTTACAAAGTGATCTGACTTCAAGTTTCTTAACATGTGGCTTGATTTCATGGAGACACATATTTCTCTGAAGCACTTACATTTCTGCAATCAAAGCCCTGTTTTGCCTAAGTGACTATTAACTTTATCAGCATTACTGCAAGCAACAGAGACTTGTTGCAGACACCTTAACTGTAGGATCAGCAGAATTTGGAAAAACAGATTAGGGCTCACTTCCCTCTCATCATGAATAGGTAATTCAAAATTACCTTTGGACAAAAGAGACAAAAACAATACTGGATGTTCATGGGTAGAGAACAACCTCTTTATGAAGCAGGAATGTATGTGTCACAGGAGAGAGCAGTCAAGAAATAATTTCCCCACTCTCTTCCCTTCTCACATCTTTCCTGCAGCAACTATTGACCAAGACTCCCATTCTGAGTACTATCAGTAGCTGTAATGTCAGGGCAGAGTTGCCCAATTTTACACTGAACCAGCACTGTCCTTGCTAAAGCTGTAGGTTTCAAGCAGCACTTTTTCTATTCGATCATTAGTCATTTTTCAGTACAGGTGGATGGGAAATACTTTCCCACTGCCTAAGATTTCATTTTCTTTTATTTCAAATCAAGATGAAAAATTAAATTATCCAATTTTTATCGATTGTTCAAGCAGAATCTATTTCTACTATATAGGCTGTTGAGTTTCATTTCGATCCATTATGATCCATTACACTATTTAAATAACATCCAGTTTTCAAACAACAACAACAAAAAAGATATTTTTTAACTAAGAATTTACTTTATGATATGCTTATTGCAAATTCTTTGTAATGTTCCATATGTCCCACAAACTGTTTTATTTGGTACAACATTCCCCCTACAGTGACAAGCAAGAACACTTTGCATCCCTATTTTTTAGGCCACTGCCCATTTACCTTCATCTGCACTGGGGTAAATACTGTCTTGGTGTCAGTCTGTAAAGTCATTTCTGAAAGATTTGTTTAGTGTGGTTCATTACCATGAAATTTAGTGTGGTTAGTATTGCAAAGATTATGTGCAAATGAGCGCATCTGTAATTCTAATTCTCACAATTTAGCTCTGTTTTTTGCTGTTAACCAGACTTATTAGCATTTTTAACTTAGAACATTATTTGTTGAATAGAAAGCATTGCAACCGATGATCACTGTTGGGCATAATAAAAAATTCCCAATTTGATAGAATTAGCTGAGTAACTGTGTTCAATTTTCTTGTAGTATTGCTTTGGGTACAAAATTGCCAGAGAATGGGATAATTCTGCTCCAACAGTACATATCCGATGTTATAGTATCTGAGCATATGTCACCATATCATAGGGTCTTCCAAAACAAATAACTTGAGGAAAAATTTAAGTGCTTGACTACATAATCACTGGCACTGTTTCAGAGTTCCTGTGTGTAAATACTGACCTGAAGAAATGAATAGTACATTTTAGATGGGCTTGAAGTTCTAGAATTCATTTTGGGCCAATGGGAAAAAGAGACAACTGAGAGAATAAAAATGTTTGGGTTTATAATCTCCTTTCTTAAAAGTTACCAAGATATTTTATTCTTTTTGGTTTTTTAATGATTGTTGAATTGAACAAATAGGAGAGAGAGGATTGATAAATGCCAGTATAGAAATAACAGATTTGTTAAGAAATGTTATTTTCAGACTGAGGTACTTATGGTTATTTGGAGAAATAACTCAGCAGTACCTGTTTGTATGTTTAAAACTGATTAGAGACAGTCTGAAACCACCCAAACAGGTGCGGGATGTCCATAACATTGATATCCCTGTAGGCTTGTTAGAGTTTCACCCTGAAATACTGGTTCTAGATATTCTTTTACACATGTGGACTGAAGCACAGTAATTGAGTCCTTGTGTGTATAGCAGTTAGAAAACCAATGATAATTTTGAGTAAAATCCAGGCCCAATTCTCCCTGTATTATTATATATAATGGAAAAATTTCCATTCTCCATATTGATGTTCAAAACCAAGTCACTACAATAGATAGCTACAGATCATGCAAGAGTAAATTACAAGCTAATCCTGCACCTTGATAATAATTGCTACTTAGCTCTGTTGCTTGATTTTTTTATATACTTTAGGATAAGGATATTGATTTGGACAATAAATTTGCATTTACAAACAGTTTACAAATTTAAAATTCACAGATTCCTTTCAAACAGTTCCTATGATTCTTCTCATAAATCTAAGTACATGGATTTTTGACAAATTGTGCAAAAAGGAGACCCAAGGATAGAGATTAATCATCTGAGGAATGTCATCTCTTTTTGTGGACTCTGGAGGCAATGCCAATGACTACCTAACACTAGGTATCACACCTCTGGATGGAAACTATGAAGTCAAATGGATCCTGTTTAAATTAAATCTTTTTCCTTGTAAAAGGCCTGATCTTTTTTACTAAATTTCTCACTAGGACAATTTTTAAGAACACCAAATTTTATTGAATTTGCATTGCAGGGAAAGGAACAGAAAAAAGCATTTCACTGTAGTTCAGTTTGACCTAAAGCCATGTATTCTTGAACTTCTACTGTTGCACTCTTACTTTCTTCCTGCATGAACTCTTCTGTATGGATTTTTTTAATATAAAAATATATATATTTCAAAGTGGAAAATAAATTTAGAATAGAAACCTAAACATTGGGTTAGAAAAATTTTAAAAGTTTTTAACTTTTCATTTCCTCCTTTCAAAATAATATTATACAAAAACCAAAGTAAATTATGAAATACATTTTGATTAAATAGAATGTTCAAGTGCATCCTTAGAGGAGGCACGAATTTTCACTCATGTTTTACACACCATTGTTTGTTTGCTGGAAGGTCATAAGTTAAACTCCAGAGATCACAGAGGCACACTGAACACCTTGCATCCTGAAAGGAACACCCAAATTCTTGAATTTACAGTCAGGCAGCACTGTGGAATTAGGATTTTTAAATATATGAAATTTCCCTTGATTGCATACATAAAATTCTGTTTTACAAGAATTAAAATGGATATCATAGAGTTTAGTTTGTTATATAAAATACATTGATTTAAAGAAAAAACTCAAATTTCTGGCCTACTCAGCATAAAGGCCAGAACCCAAGATGCAGAAAACAATACATTATATATTGACAGCCTGAATTATATTCTGAAAAACTTAATTGAACTTTGGATTTGTTCTGGTTAGAAATATATTTGGGGGTGGGAGGGGGATTATATAAATAACATCTCAGAATAAAAATTGGAATTAATTTCTCTTTCTAAGAGAAGCATGCAGCATTTTGCAAGGTAAATATAACTGTCCTGCTTTTCTTCTGAGTAAGAAAAGATTAGGTGTGTTTGAGTTGGTTTATTTGTTAATATGTATTGAAATCTGCTACTGCTTTTTCAAAAATGCAAAATACTACTTTTTCATGTGTGTCTGTTATAGTGTGCCAGTCATGCAGGTACATGGGGATACAATTCTGTGTCTGCAGACACAGTGCAATTCTTGGAACTCCACAGACACTATCCAGATCCTGGACAGAAAATACTTTGTAGGATTTGCATATTGCCATGCAAGGTAAAAGTATTTAAGCTTTCTTCATTTAAGACTCATTTGATTTGCTGAGCTGAAAAATGTTGACTCGTGTTATATTGACTCTGTTCATCCACCAACCCTCTTGTCTCTCTGTTGAGACAAGATATCTGACTCAGGTGAGAGTTTAGAAAGTCTTAAGCATGTTGCATTTTCATCTATTATTTCATCTACTAGTTTTCATCAAATTTTTTTCTTCAGGCTTTGACTCATTCTTTTCATTTTCTGTCTCTCATTTGTTCGTTTGGGTTTTTTTTAAGCAGTCTATGACTTTTGTATCAATATTAATAGTTTACTGAAAAACAGAATTAAACATCTTTTCTTCTCCTCCATAGTTCCCTTTACACCATCTCATGATAAAGAAGATAGCTGAACCAGACAATTAAGCACCCCCTTTTCACTCTTATTACAAAACAGAAAAAACTTCCACCCGAAACCTGCTAAAAGGAAGGTACTTTGCAGAACACACATGCAAAGTCAATCCCTGAGCAATGCCTGGCTAGAGAGAGCTAAAATATATATCATTACATAGCCAAGTACTTTGCTGATACCTCTTTTATTGTTACAAAAACAGGCTCCATCCCGAGTACATCTCCTTTCCCAAAGACACAGCAGGGCAGCAGAGTCCATACAGAACCTGGTAAGCAACAGACTGAAAGGTGTTAACCTTCACTTCACCACGTTAAGAAATTAGAGTAGGAAGACACATTCTTTTGCTCTGCAAACTAACATCTGGCTTATTACATGCAGACCTCCCTCCAGCCTTTTTCAACTACAACCTAGTAAGCCTTCATCAACCCTTTCTTCTGCATATTTTTGACTTCATTCACTTATTATCAGTCTTTGAGCAAATATTTTAATTTAGATAACCAGAGCATTCCTTCCTGTGTATATTTTTGCAGAAATTAATCCATTTGCTCAAGTAAATTTAAAAAAAAATTTCAGTAAAGTCTTCACCCGTATCACCCACTTTTGACCATCTAAAGACAAGATAGCTCAGCCTACAACATTACCCCTATTATCTTTCAAGATTACAATATCAACGAATCAAAGAATACTTTGTACTTGACAAGACACCATGTTAAAAATGGTAAATGTAAAGGATATTTTATCGTGGAAAATCAGCAGCTATTTACAGATTAAGGCAGGTTCTGAGTAAATCTGAGGAATAATCATCTGGAAAATACCACCCTGGAACTCTGTTAAAAATACTCGAACCTGATGCATCATTTCCATTTGTCTAATGACAGCAGCTTACTTAATACAGAAATTTCTGGCTACTCATAAAAATAAAATATATATTGAGATTCTTAACATATATTGAAATGCTTTTTTTTTTTTTTTAGGACATCAAGCACTGTTCTTCATGGTTTATTTATTTCTATGTCATTGCATTGTAATAGAGTAAAAAAAAACCCAACAGACCAACAATCCTAAACTTTTTCCTGTAAAGAAGCAAACTACTTTACACCACTGATAGTTCACAGAGCTGCAGATACAGTAGAACATATGCACTGCTAATCCATGTTTTTCTAGTGACAACAGGGAAGCTGGACTTAGTAGAAATCTAACAAAATTCAGACAGAAGGATATGGCCAAGGTCACTGAGTACCAAAGATATGTAAGTTAGTTAATGAACTATGCCCTAAAGAGTAGTTGGAAAGCATTAGTTTATTCCTATGAAAACAAACTTCAAAACATACAACCCCTGCTATCACCTATTCTCCTCAGCTGAACCAAGACACTGCAAAATTATCTTAAGTGTACAGCTTCATGTACTCTCATTGTACACAGAACTGAATGAGATACAGCCTCTGTTCTTCCTTGTGCAGCCCCTTTTGGTTCTTTAGCTACAAACACAGCTCATTCAGTCATTTTCCTAGCCCAGGAATGATTTTTCGAACAAAGTTTCCAGATCAAGATCCAAGATCTAAAATCAAGCCTTTTTTTTTTTTGCTTCTGTTTAAGATATCAACTCTGAGAGAAAAGACTCTTGTGTGGGAATTAATCTGGAAATTCTGCTGATGATAGACAAGATAAAACAGAGCACAGCTCATCCATCTGCAACTACATTGATCGGCAGTACTGACAAGATAAATGTGTTTCTGTCACTAAGCTAGACAGGGTGTTCAGAAGACACATAAGAAGCAGACCTCTTCAGGACATAAATACAAGTATATAAAGTTGATTTTTCTGACTACATTCACAGGAAAAGTTTCCTCCTCAAGAGTTATGATTAGAAGGTGAGTATATGCTTTTCCTAAAGTAGGCCAGTGAGTATTTTGTATTCGCACTTTGGTAACTCTTCTATTGGTTCACCTGAATACAACAGTGAAAACAGAATTTTGCTAAATACAATAAAGTCTTCATCACAAACTAGACTTATTTTCAGTAAAAGAAAATTTTTCTAAAAAGCTGCCAAAATATCAGTGATAAAAACTGAGCAAAATCTGATTAAAAATAAATATCAGAATTGTAAGAATTAAGTCCGTCTCTTGAACATAAACGATCTAGCCTATTATTTCATACAATAAGTATTTACTGATAGAAAGGTATATTTTCAGTAAGCAAAGAAAATTTTCAGATGTGTTGAAAAGACCTCATTTTTTATTGGAAACATCATAGTGATGAGTACTGACTACCTGCCTGGAAAGCTTGTAAATTTGTATTTTTACCTACAGGAAGACAGAAAAACTGACAAGAGTGTTTACACACTTCTAGGAAAGCAGAGAAGAGGAGGCAAGGTACTCTTTGCCTGTCCCAGCATTCCAGTCAACATAGTCTTAACTCAGAGAGGTTCACTTAACTTGATCTCCTACCAATTAATATAAACTTATAATTCCTGATTGTCTTCAAATTCATCCTTCAATAATTAAACAAGCTCCTAGAGAATGTCTTCCCCACCGCCCCTTCCCCAGACTCAGTCCAAAATCTATCTCTCCTATCTCCCCTCCTAGTCTCAGCTTTCCCTACTTTGGCAGTGCACAGTGAAGGATATCTAGGATGTTGTCTAATGTTCTCTTTTTACTAGTCCTTGTTTCTTCCTTTTGTACGGAAAATCAGGCTATGAAAATCCAGGTCCAAAAAGGAGACAGAGGAGTCCTGCAAGTTTATTCGAATAAAGGGAGAGAGCACACAGTGGCACACACCCACAGGATTTTCTCTCTCAAGGTTTTGGAGGGCGCAGCCTCCTTTTATACTAAACTCCTGGCCCCTCTTCCTTCCCCCATTGGCTGAGGTACAGGGAAGGTACAGCCTGCCCGAGCCGCCCACCACATATCCCCCCTTGAACTTGTCATTTTACTCCAAAGTTCAGAAGTTCAGGCTTGTGCAGACTCACTTGTCTTTTTCAGGAGTCAAGCTCTCTGGGCTCTGTAACAAACCTGCTGCTTAAAGTTGGTACAGACATCAAGACCCATTTCAAAGGCGTTAAAACCCATACCTTCACCCATGGAATTGTTCGTAAAGGCATTAGCACACACCTTCCCTATCACTCTTTTTCCCCAGGGCTCCTTGTTTCCTACTGCTCCCCTGTTCCAGCAGGAGCTGTCTGTGGGTGACAGACTTGCAGGGTTGCCTGTGTCAGCCCCAGTCGGGGCAACCCACTCACGGGCCACAGTCCTCAGAGCCAAATCTCCTCTGGCAGGGAGCACTTCTCCAGCTGCATTTCCAACCATCGCTCTTTCCACCACTCCTCAGCTTTCTCCTCCACTTTCTCTTGAAATATTCCTGTTTGAATACACATCCTTTTTATTCCCTTAGCGGAATCACAACTTCAATATACTTTAATTGCAAACTCAAGCTTTCCTCTCAGACGACAGGGATAGATTTTATTGTGTGCACACAGAGCACACCTCCGCCCCTCACCCCGGAGATAACACTGTTTGGGTTAAGATTACCGCAGTTTGAGTAAGCATGCCTCACAACCTTCCCCTTTAGCCTCTGTAAAACGCCAAGCCC
The DNA here is from genome assembly GCA_013397115.1 of Edolisoma coerulescens. NCBI lineage: Eukaryota > Metazoa > Chordata > Aves > Passeriformes > Campephagidae > Edolisoma > Edolisoma coerulescens. The sequence goes on from VWZW01005525.1 coordinate 59,401, forward strand.
AGAAGTTTACAGGACTTGTCAGGCACCGGTGGCGATCAGCCCTCAGCTCCTGCCCCGAGGTGCCGGCTGCCCTGCGGCTGCGGGGGTGCCCAGGGCGGATGGCGGCGGGAGCGCACGGTGCGCCCCGGGCGGCCACGGCAGCGCCTCCGCCCCCGGCCCCGCGGGGTCTCGCAGCCCTCGGGCTGCTTCTTCCGAGCTTCGCAGGGGGTCCTTCCCATGACGGGCACCGCCCACTGATACTGCCGCTGGCAAACTTCGTCGGGTCCAGAGCTTTCACCGCTTTAACTTACTGCCGAGCAACATAAACTTTTCATTCCCGACTCTGGTACTAAGAAAAATAAGCAGTGGGAAAAACCCCTCCTCCCCTTTCCTGAGGCTCCACTTCAATCGTCTGCCCTCCCTCCTCGCTGCCTCCCAGGCCCTTGGTGGGGCGAGGGCCGGCGGTGCCGCAGAAGGTGGCGGTGCGTCTGTGCCCCTCGCTCTGTCCCCCACTCTGCAGTCCCGCATCTCCCGGCTCCTCTGCCCTGGCTCGGCTCCACCCGTGCCTGCCCGGCCTAAGGCACCCTTCTCCCAGCTCCTCGCGTGCTCCCCGCTGTGCACCCACTCCTCTGCCTGATGGAGACAGCCCCTGACGGGGAGAGGGAGCTCCCCGCAGGGCTGGAATCAACTCAGGACGGCTCAGAGCCTCTCCCGTCACCGGGCACCGGGTACCGGGTCCCCTCGGTCCAGCCCGCTGACAGGGGGCTGGTGCAGCCCTGGAGAGCCCAGAGGCAAATCTTCAGATGATTTGCTTCAAAAGCGTGTTCCTGATCTGCCCTGAAACATTAATGTGGCTCTTCCGTTTCTAGGCCAAAACTGAAGTATAAAATCAATGTCTTAATTTTTTTTTTTTTTAAACTAAAGAAAGTAAATATTGACTTCCTATTGACTTCAGTGTTCTACCGTTAGGACCATGGTAAAAACGTATTAAATAGGGTTGAATATGTTAAGATTTTTGCCAACAAGGTGTGTATCCAGCTGGCCTGGCCAGGATCTCTTCTTCTGTGCTACACAGGAGAAGAGACTTGGCAGTGGAGTCCTCACAGCAGCTCTGGGTCCTCTTGACTGGCAATGACAAACTCTATAACCTTTAGTAGTTATCAGATGTTAGGACTGTAATTTGGATCAAAATCTTGCTTACTTCAGTCTCCATAGATCTTAGGCCACATTTCTTGACTGCTGGCCAGGTTTTTCTGGTTAGGTTTTTTTCCTTTTTTTTTTTCTTCCTTCTTTGTTATTGCATGTGTCCTTAAAATATATGTTTGCAGTTTGTTCTCCTGAGCAGCTAACAGGAAAAGAGCTGGTATATGTGACAAAATGCAATCTTGCTGCCATCTTCATTGCATCACAACGCAGGATCTTGGCTGACAGTCAGCTGGGCTTTGATTTTTCCAAATTCGAGACTTTTAGTCTTGACATAATACATTTCTTAATTTTACTGCTGGGAATAGTGTTTTGGAAATAATGTTCTGTGTTTTCAACACAGGGGTTTTAACCTTGTCACCCTTTTAACTCTTGTGTTATATTTTGATTTTAGTGCCTACACACACATTTCCAGTCAAAATAACTCCAATCTTAGCAATTTTGTTGCAAATTTCTTCGCTCTCAAATAGCAATTCCCCATCTTCCTGCTGTGGAAATGCATCCTTAAGAGCTGCAAATGACGTTAAACCTTAGCCAGCTTAGGCAGTGCTCCAGATTGTTGGCATGACACATTAGCATTACCAGCTCCTGTGCCTCTTTCCTGTAGTGCCTGATGAAATGGAAGAAGATGGGTCAAATGAAGGGAAATAACAGTTCATGTTCCTGTAATCTTCTGCCATCAGTTGTACAGCAGTGCTAACCCCTTGAACTTCAGCCTTATTTATCCTACTTTAAAATGTTGTAGAAAAATCAAGTCTGTGTGGTCTCTTTTGAGTGGATTTTATTATTTATAAGTCTAATGCTCACCAGTTATAGACCAGATGATCAGCTGGTGAATTCAGTACAAATTTACTGGCCTAAACCAAGTTTCTTTGAAACTAATGAGAACCCAGCTCAGACAAAAATCATCTTTTGGCTTTAAACTCCTATGTAGCATCATGTATATGTGAGATGAGTAAAAGATTCAAGTGCCATATTAAAAAGAAACCAGTCTTTAGGTGCTTTAGGAATTTGATGTCTGGGGTTGAGAGAAAAAATAAGGTCCACTGTGCAGCTTTCTGTTGTATTTTAAATTTAAAAAGGGAGATGCAGCAAAATACATATTGTAAGATTAACTTTCACAAAGCTAAAATCATCAAATAAATACTCCAAAATTTCAAGGCTAGTGCTGCTTTCCAGTAAATATAATTGAAACACCTGAAAAACTTTACGTAATATAATTGCTATTTATTTTGGAAATACAAATTTCTGCCTGTCTTCTGTGAGCTAACTGGGTCTTTTTCGAAGAATGCCTTAGCCAGATTTCCTGGTATAGCCTATCTACACTGTGAAGCTTTGGAAGATAGTCCTTTCTGTACTTAGGTGTACAGGTAAACCAGAGTTATAAACTGTTTGCCTCTGTTGGCAGACAGATGATTAGACAGACGGTGCATGCCAGGGAACATCAACATATCTCAGAATTAGTTTATGATCTTTTTTCTTGGATCATATTTGGAAATAAAATTGTAAGCTTGGCTGCCTGAGGTGGGTAGGATCATATGTTGGGATCAAGAACCTGACTACAATTAAGGTAGTTCGAAGAATGCCTGTCTTATAAAAGGGATGGTCTTCCCAGTCAGAACTTCCTTCATGCATTAGAAAGAAATATATTAATGTATAAATGAAAGGACGCTGTTTTCTTTCTGGATCTTTCCTCCGAATAAAATACTGCATTTTCACTTTGTCTTTTACTTTCTCTACATGTACACCTACTCTCAGACCAAATTCCTATTGAATTTAATGTGGGAGTAAGGTATCTCTCTATCTAGTTGTTTCTTTTTCAACACCAGAATTATTTCGGTAATCTTCTGTTCTGATGAACAAAGCAAAAAACATCTCCTTGTACCTTAACAAATACAGGATTTTAAATTATGGAGTGCTCACCCAAGTACTTAGGTTCGTTCAGAATTTATCACTGAAACAGATTACTTGCCTTATTTTAAACCCCACTAAGAACAGTCTATTTTTATTAATGTCCATTGCTTAATCAATCTGATCTTCCCACTGAAATTAAATTGCTAAACTGTTGCTGATATCAATGGTATCAGGATCAGATCAGACCTACATATAGCACAATCAGTAGTTTTGTCATTCTTAAAAGGTTTTGTTTGGTTTAGAAGTGAAAAGCGATTTTGTCAGTGGATGTCCAAGAGCAGTAAAAGAAGAAAAGATGTAAATTTAAGACTCCATATAAGTGTGCCAATCTGTACTGAAAAGATTCACCCGGGAACCTGCTCTTGGTGTTTAAACAGAAGTGGCATCAGTGTGCTGGGGGTTCCTTCAGCCCCTGGGATGAGGTGGCTTCTCCAGAGCCAGGCTGAAATGCCTCATATGGACAGAAAGAGAGGGCAGCATGATTGCTTCCTAACTGCTCCTTGCTTAATAACCATCCTTCTCTCTGACTCTTCAGGGTGCTTGGCCTCATCACGACTTAATTTGCTGTTTCCACAGATGTGTTTTCATTACATGAAATAACATAAATCAGTGATCTCCTACACCTCATGGATTTATACCTCAAAGTGACCCCTTCAAAGAAGATTTTTATGTTAACATAAACTAAAAATCTAGACATTTCCTTGTCAAATTTTCTGTGACCTCAAAAAAGGGATCATTGAAACTCTCTCATCATAAATTACAAAAGGGATTATAACACATTGAAAATCAACATAGAAAAAGGATTGAAATGACTGAAACGATCTTAATCAGTGTTTTGCATCTTATTTACTGAAGCACGTACAGCATCTGCAGCACTTCAGATCATATCAGAATCACTTCAGATAGGTTCCAAACTTCACATAAATGAAGCTTCTCTTAAAAAATGACAGCTCTAGAACCAGCGTTTTTGATAGTGTCTTAGTTATAGGTAAATTTTACAGAAACATTTCTTGTTCAATTCTGTCCTCAATCTGATTTTCTTTCTGTTAAAGCTAATAAGAAGCGAAAAAATGTTTGAACTACTAAATGTAAGGTTTTTGCCTTTTGAATACTTATGCAGGCAGTTGAAAGAAGAGAACAAGAATAGTGTTCAATTCTTCAAAAGAGTAACCTTTTCTCCACGTAATTTTCAACCATTTTTTATCATCACATTTGTGTTAGGCTGAACTGAAAAAGTTTCTTAGATTAGATAATTTCAACATTAAATATATATATACACACACACCTATATAGCTGTGCCTTGGAAAAAACATCTATTTGTATTTTATATGCTTTACAAACTTGAAGTGTGGAATTCAGAAATACATAAGACGTGGACCCTCTCTCACTGTCAGGCAAACAGAACTAATTGTTTCATGTACTTAGTCACAAGTAGCAGGTTACATCTGAGATGTGCAGAAACCTTTCTTTGCCAGAAGTGAGGTGTTATCTTTATTTTTTGCTCAGATTGCTGCTAAAATAAAATGAAAAGAAGTGTCATAGAACAGAATTTGCATTTAGTATCACGAGTCTCAACCATGAGGTTGAGAGACTTACTCTGCAAACCTTTGCCTCTAATAATAAACTGAACTTGGCTACCACTGAGCGTAGGAAATCTAAGAATTTCCAATTCTTTATAGAGAGTGGTTATATTACTTCACTTACTTTCAGAAGATTTGTACCCAGTGTTTTGAGTGCCTGCACAGAGTATGAGACCCTGCACCATCTGCTTCAGTGTCAGGTCCACTGAATGGCCTGATTTCTTTCCTTCCCACCCTGCTGCCTACCCCTCACCTTATCTCTGTGGAAGTGCTACTAGTACCCAGATTTAGCTTTCTGGGAATCATCTATCCCCAAAGAATTATCTTTTTCACATCAGTTCAATGATTATCAAAGGACTCACGCAGTCACTACAAGTTTGCAGTCAAGATGTATACCTTTATCATAATATCTAGAGGTATCCTAACCATCAGGGAAGAATCATAAACTCACTTATGTTTACCGATTTGAACTAGTTTGAAAGCAAATCAGTGAGAGACTCCAAGTCAGAACTACAATTTAATGGGAGAATTAAAATAAATTCAATAGTACAAAACCACTGACAGAGTGGTTTACAACCTGACTCCCTCTTGGTCAGGGTGGTGGTAGCAGTCGGATAAAATGGTGGCTGCAGTCCTCTTGAGGTGATAGATGTGGTTCTGTTGAAGCAGTGATCCTGTAGAAGGGCCTGGTCTTCCTCTGAAGGTCCAGTGGTGGTTATGGAGCTCTCGCCCTCTGGGAATCCAGTAGGTAAGGGCTGCCTGTGGTGTTTCAAACCTCAGATTACGTCCAGGTCAGAATGCTTTGTTCGTCCCCCTGGGCAGAGCATCTCACAGTGGGACGATGTAATTTTATGAGTCATGCAGTGAGGCTGGATGGCCCATTAACAGAAGATATCTCTCCAGAGGGAGTTATCAGGGATGTGTCATGGAAGAGACAAAGAGCTCTGCCCCGCCTGGTTTTCACAGCTGGTGATAGAATACATACTTTTGGTTACATCTTACATTGTAACCTAAGACATGATTTAAGATTTTACTTGTTGACTACTGCATTTATTCCCTGAAGGAATAAAAGAGTGGGGATGTTCACAGTATTTTGTCAAACTGTTAGCAACAAATTAACAAAAAAAAATCAGACAAAAAAAATATCATTCAAACCAGTCTATTGCACAGGGCAGACTTTTTCTAGGAAAAAAAGAAGGCTTGGGAAGACCTTATTGCAATCTTTCAATACTTAAAAAGGGCTTGTAAGAAAGATGGAAAAAGACTTAATACCAGGGCCTTTAGAGACAGGACAAGGGGTAACGGTTTTAAACTGAAAGAAGATAGATTTAGATTGGGTATAAGGAAGAAATTCTGTGCAATAAAGGTGACAAGACCTTGGAAGAGGCTGTCCAGAGCAGTTGTGGATGCCCCATGCCCCATGTCCCATCCCTGGAAGCATTCAAGGTAGGGTTGGATGGGGCTTTGATCAACCTGGTCTACTGAGAGATGTCTCTGTCTGCAACAAGGGGGTTGGACACGATGATCTTTAGAAAGTCCCTTCCAGCTCAAATCATTCTTATCATGGGGTGTATATAGAATTGGAATTTTTTTTTTGTCACAAAGAGACTATTTTCATAACAGTATCCCAATTTGAAGTTATGCTATGTTTAGTCTTCTAATATTTTAGTACAAAATAGTGAGAAAACCTTAAAAAGACAAATGAGAGCATCTTCTACTCATATCCCATGTTAAGAAAAGTAATAGATCGATACTGGCTTTCTATGAAGAGATTCTCACCTAAGATTTTGAGCATTTCCAAACAGTAAAAAAATCACTTGCCTGGTCAGGACTTCCAGGTCCTCCCATTTATTTTACAGAATCACAGAATCACAGAATTGACTAGGTTGGAAAAGAATATTGGGATCATCAGGTCCAACCTATGACCTAACATCACATTGTCAACTAGAACATGGCCCTGAGTGCCACATCCAATCTTTTTTTAAACACCTCCAGAGATGGTGACTCCATCACCTTCCTGGGCACCCCATTCCAATGCCCAGTCACTCTTTCTGTGACAAATGTTTTCCTAATGTCCAGCCTAAAATTCCCCTGGTGCAGCTTAAGACCATGCCCTCTCGTTCTGTCAGTGGTTGCCTGGGAGAAAAGACCAATCCCCACCTGACTACAACCTCCTTTAGGGGGAGTTGTAGAGAGCGATAAGGTCTCTCCTGAGCCTCCTTTTTTCCAGACTAAACAAGCCCAGCCCCCAGCCACTCCTTATATGGCTTCTCTCCCAGACCCTTCACCAGCCTTTTTGCCCTTCTCTGGACATGTTAGAGCATCTCAATGTCCTTCCTAAACTGAGGGGCCCAGAACTGGACACAGCACTCAAGGTGCGGCCTCACTAGTGCCGAGTACAGGGGAAGAATGACTTCCCTGGTCCTGCTGGCCAAACTATTCCTGGTACAGGTCAGGATGCCATTTGCCTTCTTGGCCAACTGGGCACTCTGCTGGCTCCTGTTCCATCAGCTGTCAACCAATACCCCCATGTCCCTTTCTGCCTGGCCACTGTCCAGCCACTCTGTCCCCAGCCCAAAGTGCTGCAGGGAGTTGTTGTGACCAAAGCACAAGAGCCGGCACATGGCCCCACTAAACCCCAGTTTCTAGGCTCAGCTTAAGCTGAGCACCTCTCCTGACCCCTTTCTTATATCAACTTCTTCGTTTTCACGGTGGGTTAAACTCAGACCATCCCACTTCCTTTGAATGTGCCATGCAGAAGGAAGTTGGAGTCGTGTGTAAGAGTTTCTTATTGCTGCTACAAGCTCTGTGCCGGGCACCCCCCTCCTCTGTGCTTTCCAGTGTACAGCCTCCAGCACGTGCCCTTCACGGGGATGTCTCTGTTTCCCCATGGGTCACATGCAGGCCACTGTCCATTCGGGTATTCCTCTTCTGCATGAAGTGCCTCCTCCCAAGAGCATGTCTCCTGCCATGGGCCTCCAAATGCTTGTCCCCCACGTGTCTTCCCCAAGAGCATCTCCTTGGTGTCTCCTCACATCTCTGGCCCTCCTTTTTCTCCTGATACCAGTGCAGCATAGTTCGTGGCCTCCTCCCAAACAGGCTGCCCTGCAGCCCCCTGCCAGGTGTGCCCGGTGTAGTATGCCAAGCTAAACATAATCAGCTGGGTTTGGAAACAATTGTAAACACATTATTTTACCTGACTTACACATGGCTTGAGTGTGCAGTTGTGCATTACCAGTGCCTGCTAAGAGGTTTAATTGGTGTGAACGGAGCGATGAAAATCAGGCTGTCTACTCACAGACATGAGCGGACAATGACGAGTAAGAACCAGGTTTGCCCTCTCACATACCTCAGAGAGCTGGATCCCTACCACGTGCATTGTTCTGTAATTTCTAAGGTAATTCTTTAAAGTAGAATTCATACAATTGTACTTTCAGCTAAATTAATGCCGTGATTTCCAGTTCTGGAGTGTACGTTACAGAGCTTAGAAATACCTTTTCTCCCTTGTTTAGAAATTATTTTATCTTCAGGTTATGGGAGTCATTCCTCCACTCAGCATACCTCAGGTGTAGAATTAGGAGTTCAGTGGACAGGCAAGTCTCTTTCTGCCTTCGATGCTCCTCATCTAGCACATGTTACTGTTAACATAGGGTCCATTTCAGGAAGGCTGGCTGCAGAAACTCCTCTTTTCAGCATTTTAATTCTCAACCTCTGAATGGGAGGCTCATTCATGCTTTTGAATGCATATATTTAGCTCTTTCCCCTGTTCATCTTACATATAAAAGATTGAAAATGTAACTTGAATATGGAGGAAACATGCAGCATTTTTTATGCTGTTTACTAACATGTTTATTATCTGCCTAGTCAGGAATCTTTTTTTTACTGTTTGTCTTGTAATTAAAAGGACACCTTTTATAATACAAATAAGTGAAAGTGAATTCCTTTTAGTCATTAGTGATCATACTCCATATTGCTAGTATCGTACTCTTCAATTTTTTTGTGATCAGTAATATTTACAATGCTGATTTCGTCTGCTTACCATTTAATTTCTAGGGAAAATCACAGTTGCAATTTTGTGGTTTTATAAGTTAACCCCCTTCTAGCTCCCAAGTATTTTAGGAAGGGTTTCATTGAAATTCAGTTCAAAAACGAATGTAATTTACTCCTAGTTGATAATAAGAGATCATCTGGTTTCAGCAAGGCTCGCGTGACTGAGTTTAATAAAACATTTGATGAAATCTTGATTGGATCACACAAAGCTTGGTATTTGGGAAACATCAAGTGTGATTTGTGCTTTTGTATCATTCTAACCCTAATGTCCCTTCTTGCTGAATGAAATAATCAGCTTAAATGTATGTACACTAATGATGTGTTTGTCATGAAAACATAGCACACAATTCCTTCATCAGTGTCACAGGAAAGCACAATGGATTTAATTCAGCACTAGTTGCAAAATATTTTTGTGGTAGGATGTTCTTAAAAGGCAAGATAAATTTGAAAAGCTCTTCTGAGTGTAATTTATAGAGACAATAGAGTGATAAGCAGGGTGTCATAGTAGGTGCCCTTATTATTCTCATTTTACATTTGTTTTACATGTTGGAGTTGGGAAAAATAATATACAATTGGCTATAATAGGACATGGTCTGAAATAGGATTAAAATCACAATCAGTCTTCTGTGACTGCTCAAAACCAATCTCTTGATGTCATGTATGGAGCTTGTGAAATGTCTGGTAGCTTAGTCTCCCTGACGCCTTTCCTTTTGTGCTGGTTTCAGCTGGGGTAAAGTTAATTTTCTTCACATTGGTTAGTATGGGCTGTGTTTTGGATTTGTGCCCAATAATATAAAGATATTTTTGTTATTGCTGAGCAGGGCTTGCACAGAGCCAAAGCCTTTTCTGCTTTTCATACTCCACACTGACAAGGATATTGGGGGTGCATGGGAGATTGAGATGAGACAGAGCTGGGACAGGTGACCCCAACTGACCAAAGGGATATTCCAGACCATGTGACATCATGCACTGTATATAAAGCTGTGGGGAAGTAAGAGCAACTGGGGGGGACATTTTAAATGATGGCTTTTGTCTTCCCAAGTGACCATTACATGTGATGGGGCCCTGCTCTCCTGGCGATGGCTGAACACCTGCCTGCCCATGGGAAGCAGTGAATTAATTCCTTGCTTTGCTTTGCTTGTGTGTGTAGCTTTTCCTCTCCCTATTAAGCTCTTCTTTTCTCAACCTACAAGTTTTACTTTGATCCTCTTCCCCATTCCGTTGGGTTGGAGAGGAGGGAGAAGGGGGTTGAGTGAGAGGCTGTGTGGTGCTCAGTTTCCAGCTGGGCTTAAAACATGACACCTTTCATGGAAGGAGAGCTTTATGCCAATATGAAACGCTTTTGTTTGTCCCATTTAAAGTTGTTAATTTCAAATGCACATTTGCATCAGATGTGAAAAGAAAAATTGAAATCTTATAAAATGTTCTGAGATAATACTGTTTTCATTGAAGAACATCACCTCATTAAAATTAAAGCAGCTACGTTTCAATAACACTTCTTTAAAGAATGCTGAAATAATTTCAGTAAAGTCAAAATGTTTTAACTGATCTTCTTTGATGAAACACTGTGACTTTTCATTTCAGAATATTTGTTCAAGAAATTTGCTATGACATTTTATGTTACTCAGTTGCAAGATAAATTGGCAGTCAAAATTTTACCTTTCAGTGCCATCAAGCCAAGGGATTAATTTCCTTTACTTTTTTTATTTTTTTTAAAATTCAAAGTCATAAGAGTTTGGAAGAAGGTTAGGATAAGATTTGAATAGTAAAAATATATGTACACATACTTTTGTGGTGCACACCTCTCTAGAATGGATATTAATCTTCTCATCTGTTAGCTGCAGTGTTAGAAAAGTTTTCATTTTCTTTGTGATCTAAATAAGTTAGGCTGGAATATCTATTTTACACTCTATCCTCTGTATTTTAAATATTTTTTTTTCCATTTTAATTTTGGTAGGGGTATGTGTTTCCTGGCAGATCCTGTTTGCTCATTGTATCCTGTAAGAAATATTTTATTATACCAACTTTTATGACTAGAACAACAGCTAATTACAAAGTAAGTCAGAATTGATAACAGTCTCAAGAAATTTTTTTTTTTTCAATTTTAAATCCATATGAATCGAGGGAGGAAATGCCATTCCTCTTAGTTGTCCATTTTCTTAATTTTATTAACCTTGTTAATTAGTTGCTAACATTGTTCAATCATTGTTTATATTTGTTTTTGTTTTTTAATTTACTCTGAGAGCTTCAAAACTGTGAATACATTTCTTCTTGGATGGCATATTGGCAACAGATACTCCTGGCTGGGAGCTGTGTCTTCCCTTGGTTTACAACAATATTTTTCAAACTGAGTCTGAAAAAGTGAAATTCTGATTTTTCCATAATTTCTTTTCCAAGAAGACTATTAGGAGGGAAGACTAGGTGTAAAAATGTCTTCTTTTTCCTTTTTATGGGGCGAGACATTCTGAAGTGGAATACTTAAGGGAAGGGAACAACATTGCATTTTGTGTGAGCTGTTACCATTTAGTGCCTACAAAGCCTTGTGCAGCTTTTTAAAATTGGAATAACGTGTAGTTGAAAGTTCTGATTTAGAATTTCTTTCATGTATCAGTAGCATCAAAAAACTACTAGGTGGCTGGCTGTAGGTGGGAATGAGGTGAGAGCTTGCCTTAGTGAACCACAATGGATGAAGAACACTGAGAATTTCCTATATTTATAACTTCTGACTTTAAATGTACACAAGACATATTATTTGGATCCACATTTCATTCAACATTTGAATGAACTCTGGATCTAGTGTCTGATCTAGTATTTATAGAAGTTTGTATTTCTAAAATCCATACTTGTATGTAATTTGCAGTTATTGTATCTATTGTAACCGCCATGTGGAAGGTCTAGACAGGGATTGGAATTTTATTGTCCTAAATTTTACACAAGCCTAAAAGGTGTCACATTGGAATAATAAACTTTTCCTGTATAATATTCCTACAGTTTTTAGCAACTGAAATTGTTGAAAGCTTTATGAGACACTAATAACCACTAAAGTTAATGAGAGTCTATATTATGTAGGAGTGTTTCAGCCTCAGTGTCAATCTCTACATCTTCAGGTAAATGTAGTATTAAAATCTGCAATGTCCTTGATCATGTAACTTGATATTCACTTAGATCCCTATTTGTGTGGTTCGGTTAATACTCATAGGAACACAGAGATGAAGGAAATGTTAGCAGAACAGAAAATCTGTCACCAGTAAAATTTATAGTGAATATAGTAGACTCTGGAAAGCCTCCAGCATACAACTTGCAATACTAGCATGCATCTCCCTTATTGTTAGGGTTCATGGTTCATATTCTAACTTTCTCTAGTTATGTGACAGTAGCAATGTTTTCCTGCTGTGAAATACCATAAAGTACCGAATGATTTATATTTGCTGTACTCCTAGAGTTAGAAATTTGTTTAGAGAAAGATTTTTAGGGTGCTTTTGTTGCTGTTGTTAAGTGATTTTAGGAATCCAACATTCTTACTCTTGGAAATTAGGTAGAAAAATAATGAATATTTTAACATGAGGAATAACACCATAGACAAGTGCTGGTAAAAGACATATGATGGGAAGTGTTAGAAATACAATGACAAAAAAAAATCACCGGATATGTAAAGCATTGCCTGACTTCTGACTGTGCTCCAGAAGGTGTGTACCAAAGCATTCTGGTGGTATCTGAGCCTAGTATGAAATGCAACTCAGAAATACAATCACCAGTGATACTTATTGCGTGTCCACAAAATCAGGTTGCAGCTGAAGCACTTCTCTTTGTTCAGTGGCCTCCTCAGGCAGTGGGAATGAAAACCACATTTCCAATTTCTCTGAAAAGCTGCTGGAAAGGGGCAAGAGGAAGATCTTTCCTCTTTTGATGAGTGGACTGATATGCAGATAAGAATGCAAATCTTGTGGCCAGAGGAAAAGATATTTGGACACTTTGATTGTTTTTCATCATAGTTAAGTCACTTCCCTCATAACTGTAAAGAGTTTTGCCAGGAACAGTACATGGAAAATGAAGATTTCTCCCAAGAAAAAATTCGTATTTTAGTTCATAAATTTTTACATTTTCAACACTTGTGAACACTAAAAAGGCAGCAATTGAAGCTCCTTCCAAAAGTTCACAATCTGTCTTCATCCATGCATATTTTTCCTATCACTTTACAGTGGCTTCTACAAATAAATAACTGAGTATATTTGAAATGTGGGTATTATTAATTTGACTGCCTGGCTATTAATTAGATTTACGTTCAGCGTGTGATGATTTTGAAATATTTGTCTAGAGAGGGTGTTATGGCAAGACCTGAAATATAAATTTAATTTTAAGGTCTGTTAAGGAAACCAAAGGACACCACACCTCTCTTTTAACTTCCTCTTGATCCCAGCAGTAACAGAACGGTTACTTAACTGGATAAAAATATCTGCCATGTCTTATATGGATCAAGATCTTGCCAAACACTGTAATGCTTCTTAAGAGTGTGTCACAAGCCAGGAAGAGAACAGCATTAGCACAACTAGAAAAGCAGTTGGAGGTAACCTACTATGCTTCTGCTGCATGCTTCCCACTTCCTATATTATTTAAAAATCTGCTTATGGAACAGGAAAATCTTTTGTTCATGGATGTAGTTGCAGTAATTTTAGAAAGTCACTGGGGGTTTTGTGTGTGATATGAAGGGTGGGATTAACTTTTCACTAAAAGCAAATATTAAGAAATATAAATCTATAATCTAGCCTAGCTTTTTAAGTTGTTTCAACAATGAAAATAATTTTCAGACAGATTTCTGACTGTATTGCCCACTTAAATTGGGCATATCCCATTTATTTTTCAGGCATGACTGTCACTAATACTGGCTTCTACATTCTTGTCCATACTTAACATCCATCTACCAATAGTCTTTTAGTAAGAAAGGAGTCAAAACAGCAGGAAGTGTATGCCAATCCGTATGCCAAACTCTGTGGAGCCATTTACTGACAGTAATGACATAACCCAGGCCCAGTGTGCATGCTGATGTAGAAGATGCTAAGTTTAATAAAATAAAACAGAAAGATAAAGGGAAAAATAATACGGAAGGAAAATGAGTACCTAGGAATTCCATAGATCTGTGCAAAAGTAGCACCACAGCCAAAAGAGTAAGATAGCTCAGCCTTTGACAGTGAACTGACAATTACTTTTCTTATTTTGTAAAAGATAATATAATTTGCTTTCTATTTTTTACCCCTAGCTTTTAAATTCTTTTAAACTATTCATAGAATCATAGAATATGCTGAGTTGGAAGGGATCCAACGGGATCATGAAGTCCATCTCCTGGACCTGTGCAGGATACCTCAAGAGTCACACCATGTGCCTGAGAGCGTTGTCCTAACACTTTTTGAACTTTGTCAGGTTTGGAGCTGTGACCACTTCCCTGGGGAGCCTGTTCCATTGCCCAACGAACCTCTGGGTGAAGAACCTTTTCCTGATATCCAACCTAAACCTCTCCCAGTTCAGCTTCATGCCATTTCCTGAAGTCCTGTCACTGGTCATGAGAGTGAAGAGATCAGTACCTGCCCCACTGCTTCCCCTCACAAGGAAGTTGTAACTGCAGTGAGGTCTCCCCTCAGTCTCCTCCAGGTTGAACAGACCAAGTGACCTCAGCCATCCTCATACGGCTTCTCCTCCAGATCCCTGTGGCCCTCCCTTGGACACTCTCTAATAGTTTAATGTCTTTTGTGTATTGTGGCACCCAAAACTGCCCCCAGCACTTGAGGTGAGGCCGCCCCAGTGCAGAGCAGAGCAGGACAATCCTCTCCCTTGCCTGGCTGGTGATGCTGTGCCTGATGCCCCCCAGGACAGGGTTGGCTCTCCTGGCTGCCAGGGCACTGCTGTCATGCTCAACCTGACATCGACCAGGACCCCCAGGTCCCTTTCTGCAGCACTTCTCTCCAGCCTCTCATTCCCCTGTCCATAGACAAAATCAGAGTTTCCCTGTCCCAGGTTCAGAACCCAGCACTTGCCCTTGTTCCACTTATCATGTTTGGTGATTACCAACCACACTGTAAAGAATTTTTATTTAACTCAGAAGGAAATAGTGAGTAATGCCACAGTCTGAATATTTCTATGACTCTTTACTCTCACTCTCCCTCAATTATGAGATTAATTTTGTTCATCTGTAACTTGACTTTAAAGATACACATTTCTAAAAGTTCCCTTTAAAATTATCAAACTTAACTTGTTTCTTCTTGGGCTATACAGTAAGAGATGGATGCAAAGATAAAATATCTGATCTTTAGGCTGTAAAACATCATTATCAGCTGTATAATGTATGGTGTAAAATAAATACAGCTTTCTACATTCAGACACTAAGGTTTCTTTTAAATGTATTTCAAGTGGTTTTCTTTTTATCTTAGCCTTTCTGCTTTAGCTTCTTCACATCTATCACAGATTTTATACCTAAAAAACCAATTAGAAGGAATGATAAAAAAATGCAAACATATGCAAAATATTCCTCTGGAAAATACCAAATACTGCAAGATAACCTCTTGCCCTATACATGAATCTGAAAACGTGAACAGTAGCTAAAAGCTAAGAGCTTTCTCAAATGACAAGTATCTCACCAAAGCCAGAGTATTCCCTAGTCAAAAGGAAGTCTGGAGAACAAACTGAAATTTTATTATCTGGACAGCAGTAATCATTTAGCAAATAGCAGCATTTGATTCCTAAAGTAACCTGGGATTCAGAGACATTTTCTATATGTTTGGCACTGTCCAAGTACATTTTCCTAACCTTACTCTTTCCACTATTTTAAGCTTTCCTCCTCTGGGGACAGGGTTTAGCACTAGTAAGTAAACCAGTGATTTCACAGGCGCATCAAACTGTAATTGTCATTTAGGATTTGATGTAAAAAAAGGCATGATTGTGCCTGAGCTTTTATTTTGTTAAGCACCAGAATGGTTAAAATTATGATCTGGTTTCACTGTCTTTAAAATGGTTTTTATCATAAATTCTAGAGCTAAGAAATCAAAAATTGGTCCAGAGAGAACAGGAACATTAGGGAGGAGCAAGCAGTACAAAGAAACAGCAGTGCTGAAATAGAGTCAAATAAAAGCCAAACTTGGAATGCGGTAACAATAATTGATTTTACAGATGAAATTTACTGCATCCTTGGTTAAAATATTTTCCTCTGTTTATTCCTTGATTTATTTCTAACAACTTAATAGGCATTACCACTGCATTGTGTTTCTGTCCACAAAAGTATAGTACAATATATCTTATATATCTCCGTAAGTGTATTGCTGAATACAGAGTTGGGGATATGTAAAGATTTAGGGTAAGAGTAGTACCAACACACGTGCTATTATTCTCATGTACTCATCTGTAGCAAGCAAAAGCCACTGTCTATTGTAAGGAAAACCTAACACTTACAGGCAAGAACAAAAGGGACTGGTGTGTACATCCATACTGAGAAAGTAAAACTAGATGGAGAAGTCAAAATTTGTGGGTGTTATGAAAAAGAACAAACAGTACAGGGCTGCTTAAATGTGAAAGGACTGTGTTGTTCGACTGGTAAGCCAAGAACCATATCTCCAAACCAGAGTACATAGAATATAATGTAGCCTAGGTAAAATACAAATATTCCCTGACTTAACAAGAATTACAGTAATACTAAAAATTAATTCAGTTAAGGCAGGTAGATACTGCAAAAAATTCAAAAAGTTGTCTGTCAAAACACAGAAAAGAAATAGAGAACATAAAAGTAGGACAAGGCTTAGTTGTATGTGCCAGCCCACACTGAACGGTAACAATTACTGGGGAAAAGAGGATTTCCTCTGAATAAAAGATACAATGATTTTTGTTCAGAGTAAGCAAAAAATCAGCAATGTAAAAAAGAATCACACACTCTACTTGATATAAATATAACATGTATCTACTCAACAATTTTCTTAGTAGTCTGAAATAATAATCATAAAGGCGGGGGTGAGGCTGACTGGCACAGCATCAGGGACAGCCCAGGTGGGAAAGATGTAGAGGGGGAGCAGTGCTGTTGCAGTGCCGTGCTCCCCTTGGCATGCCTTTTGCATCCCCACTGTCCCTGGAGCTGTAGGCTTCGTGGTTCCCTGAACCCTAAGCCTAACTCTAGTCTTCACTTTTCTGACTAATGTTAATTGTTATTTTTATCCCATTTTCCATTATGTATTTCCAAAGTAATGAAATTAATAATTTAATTTTGAGATTGGTGCCTGGCTTTTTTTTATGGTTTGGGGGGTTTATTTGTATATTTCCTTCGTCTTTGCTTTTATTATTTGTATGTAAAAAATGAGGAAAGAGCTGTGAGCAAAATTATTGCAGGCTCTTAACCCATATAACTCTTAGGAGAGATCAAAAACACTGGTAGGGCAGACACGGATACTTGTTCAGCTATATCTGCTGTAAATAAACATGAAACAATTTCCCATCTTTTGTTTCCATCTCACACATTCTTTTGGGGAATTTTGAGGTATTTGAGCGCAGGTTCATATCTTTCCACTGAAATTCCGAAGAAATAGGGGTGCACGGAGTTAAAGGAAAAGTAAATCTCATGACTTTGTTCAAGAGATTATGAGAATTAATAAGAGAAAATCAGAAAACCCACAATAAAACACTGAATAATCCCAATAAATCTTCTGTAAAGGGAGATACTTGTTTTTTCCCTGAAGCCTTTATATCTTTTTTTCCTTCATTCTTAGCATTCAAGGTAGCAAGGTGATCTTTTTATAGGAAAATATAGCAAGATTTTGGCAGTTGCTTAAAGATTTGATATTATACCACACCCTAATGAAGATTAATGTGGACAAAGTCCCAAAGGGCAGTTGAAATTGCAAGAAGAATATAATTTGTTCTATCAATCATCAGTTTATATCAGTAAATATGTGTGACATGGTATAGATCTTGAAATTTGTCACATGCTTTAATACTGTTGTTCGTTCTTTGGGCTAACCAGTAGTCATATTTCACACACTTCTTGTTGATGCCAGCAACTACTTTTAAAAATGATTTCCAGGCAGTGATATCAGCCTCTAGTCCGGAAGCTACTTTAAGCTACAATGGTTTGATTCAGATACTTGTTACAGCTTTATATCACTGGCTTTACCTTTCAGTTGCTCTTGCAAACAGCTCTTGAATATCCTGTTTCTATATGCTCTGAAAGTGAGAAACTGTCAGGGATCAACTTTACAAAATAATTTAAAAGTGGTAGCGATTATTTTTATAGACTCAAAAGTATGAGCTTTAGGAAGAAATATAGAAAGTCATTCTTTTATTTCATGCATCTTTTCTGTTAGCATTTTAAATGTCAGTATTTGAATGGAAATGGGGTGTAGTACTTGTATGTTGTTAGCAGTCTATCACTAC
This sequence comes from Edolisoma coerulescens, assembly GCA_013397115.1. Lineage (NCBI taxonomy): Eukaryota > Metazoa > Chordata > Aves > Passeriformes > Campephagidae > Edolisoma > Edolisoma coerulescens. The sequence goes on from VWZW01005525.1 coordinate 77,526, forward strand.
AATTATCTGGTCAGAGAACATGAGAAAAAAGGCTGTTAAAAACAGGCTTTATAAGCAATGTAGAAAGTCAAGGATATACCCTTTTTTTGAGTCTATATATCCTCCTAGGATTCCTTTTCAACTCTCTGGGCCCTCACTGGATGGCATTATTTATTGTATTATTTCACCAGTAATATAGTTGTTTGTTTCTCAGTATAAATGCAACATTTGTGAATTATATGAAGAATCCTCGAGGAAGTTTAAAAGCTCTTTTTCTTTAATCCTGCAAATTGTTCTTTGGCCATTAAACGAGAACGGTAGCATTTAGTATTTAGTTTCTAATCGTCTTTTTTTTTTTTTTCCCTTTTTTCTGTAGAGTCAAATTATAGCTAAGCATGTGGATCCTAGGGCTGTCCACAGAGCGATGAGCTGCCTCTATAGGGTGGTTGCAAAAGCTCCAACTTTCGGTGAAACAGCAGGTGAATCAAGTGGTTACAGAAAATCCTGGGGTACTTTGCCTGGTGGCTGCTGTGCTTAATTTAGACTATCCAGAGGGGATAACTGTAAAGCAAATAATTTTAAAATTCTTACCCTTATTCCTTTGTGTACTCTTTTCCAGGTTCATAGCATGTTAATTGAACTTGGAATTCAGCTGCTTTTGACTAATCCCTTTAAAAAGCTGCAAATTGTCAAGTCATTAGAAATATTTATTGATATAGGCATAGCAGCAGTACAATAAAACTGTAAAAAATACTATTGAAATGAATGACTGTGCAGATTTGTACTTTCTAAATGTCTTGGAGGAAAGCTACAACCCGGCTGAGAAGGGTTCAGAGCCAATATTCACAGACAGTCTCCTCAAATCACCACAACACTTGGAGCAATAGAGCCTCCTCCTGAGTTTGATCTGATAACTGCAAATATTATGAATTCATCATTTAACAAAATGTAGGAAAAAAAAGTTTCTAATTGAAATAAAAAGACAAACAATAATTTAGTAAAAGGTCATTACATTTGTTTTCCAAAAACATTCTAAAAGCACAATCCTTCAGTGTACTGCTTTTCACAATTATTTGAATTATTATTTCAAAGGAAGATTGAAGAGTTTGACATGACCCTGTTGCAGACATGAATTACAGCTCTACCAGGTTTTGAGTGAGCATTCACTTGTTACTCTCTTCACATCTGTCTGTGTATGGCCAACAATATATCTAGATATGGCAAGGATATTGTTTTCTATTTTGTTTTCTCAACTGTGGAAGAAACAGTGAGAAATTATAGGAAGAATAGTGCAAATATATGAACTTTCAAGTGATAATTTCACCTCCATCCTTATTAAAAGAGAAAGTACAGTTCAGCATTTGACCGTATCCCCAGATGTACAATTAACCCTTGATTTCAAGTACACATAGTCGCCTATTTGAGGAAAAATCCTTTCAGAGAGGCTGAGAATTGAAAAATGCAGTGATCCTCATGCCCTCTGTATAAAGGCTACATTTCAGGCAAAGTACTTCCAACCATCCAGTCATCTCAAGTCTCCTCCTTTTTTACTTCTCACATGTCTGTTTTCTCCTGTATATTTCATGGCCTTACACATGCCAGGCAAGTCACTCTTTTATTCCAGCTCTTAATTTGACAGATCATCTTGTCATGTTTTGGAAAAATCAGAGTTCCACATCCCTGCTTTTTCTGGTTTTCTTTAATATATAATTCACTTGCATCATATTTCTGTGTCCTAAACAGTTTTTAATTTTAATATTTTCTTCCATATTTCTATCAGCCTCCTCTTCCATATTCTTCTAGATGTCTGTCTATATACCTAAGTCTCAATTGTTTAAGATCCATCCATTTCACTTTTTCATCATCAGAGTTATAAAAAATAGAAATAAAATATTTCAGAATCATATACCTTTTATCTTGTGCTAATATTTAGCTTTCTTATTTCCTTTTCCTCAGGGATTTATGTTCTAAATATATTTTTTGCATTTCCACTCTTAGTAATTTCTTTCACTAGAACTGCAGTCTGTTGGTCACATCACAACCATTACCCACTAGTCTGTCTTCCTACCCTCCAGCTTTACCTTTGCTAGTAAATTAAAGGGTACTGGGAGACAGACCTAGGCATAGGGACTTTCTTGAGAACTGAAACTCTCTTTTGCTTATACATATATTTTTCTAATAATTGTTGCCCAGATTCCCTCCAAATAGGATGTATTAGGAAATACAGATACACTTACCAAAATAGGACTGTATTAGGAAATTTCAGGACACTGAAATTAAGATGAGCCATGAACATAATATTAAATCCACTGGTTAGTTTGGATGAGACTACCCTCTTGTAGAAAGTATTTGATTCAGGAAGATCCTAATCCACAAAACAAAAATCAACATTTATTGCTATGGACACGGTTTGTTGGTCTCATTGCAAAAGCTTAGTCCCAGACACATTTAATTTACAGGTGTATATAGTCTCACATCTCTTCTCAGTGAAATTCATTCTGAAGACAGCCTATATAGGTCCTACCCATGTAGTTCATCCTATCAAACATACCTATTCTCCTATGTAGTTGTCACCCAGTACTTACTTATTTACTTTTTCTTTGTTAGACACATAAATCTCTCCTTACATAAATCTACCTTTCCTTTTTTTATATTCTTCACACATTGAGAGGCTTCCCAGATTCTCTTCCCAGCTGCTCTGTTTTACTCTATTTGCTGCTGTGAATAACAACTTCTCCTGAGTGGAGCTCGGAAGGCACTTTGTTGTCAAAGTGCTTTCATCACTTCACACATTGCTTCCTTATTGCCTATAATACCATTGGATTAATGGTGATTAATACTGATTTGACTTTCCTGTCCTATTTGGCTTTCCTTTTTCCTTGCCATGAACCTGTCACAAGTGACATAGAATATGTCTACAGGGGCAACTCTGTGCTACAGAGGTACTTTTAGTTTTAACAGAGTCTCTAAACTTGAAGTGATGCAGTACAGATTTGAGTGTAATGCTGACATGCCTGAAGTTTGTTTTTCTTTCATGATGGAATAGATATGGTATAAACCAGGGCACTCTGTGAGCACCCTTCTTGCAGTGAGGGCACAAGATCCTCACACGACCAGTGCTCTGTGCACACATGCGTGGTGTGTGTGGCTCAGGCAGGCAACTTCAGCCAGGCAAATTCATTGCTGCTAAAGACATCACGAGTATAGTTCTGAACTGTAAGTAACAGCAAATCAAACCTTGGTCCCTCCTTCTGTGCATGGCATCTGTTTCTTATACAGCCAGCTCATAGGTATTGGCTCAATAGCAGGAATCAGCTCATTTGGTTTTGCTTTCCAAGCAGGAAATGTAACTATAATAAAAACTATAAAATAATTAAAGTTTATGTAAGCCTACACATGTGCAGCTTTTCTTCATTATACGTGACAAAACATGAGAAATAAAGAACTGAATTTTGGGATCAAGTCAAGGTCCATTCTTACCTTGTTTCCAGCAATAGAAGGTGAGACAAGATTATATGAATGCCAAAAGGATCTCTTGGTTCTAAGATCTCCTAGTTTCCAAAGTTTTATGAATTAGGGTCTTCCTGAATCAAAGACAGTGTTTGGTATTTAGCAGTCTCTGATAGATTTTTCTCTCATAAATGCTTTCAGCCTCTTTTCAACTTGTGCTTCCACAGTATTCTGTGGACAAAGCCTTTTCTAACTATCTAAAGGTTCTTTAGACCTCCAGCCAAAGACAAGTCACTGTGACTTTGAAAGAAACACTAATGAAATCACAAGACTTAGAAGCTGTAGTTTGGTTTTATTAAGTAGCATACCAAAACCCCATCTTCTGGTGCAGACACAGTACAGAAGTACACTCTACCCACTATATTGAAGGCTGAAGTCTAAAGCAAAAAGTGTCTGTCCTTACAGATGAAAAAATTTCAGGGAGAGTGAGGGAACAAAGATAGAAAAATAATTTGTTGACATAAGGTAGAGAAGAGGAGAAAAATTAAAAGGATGGATGTTCAAGCCTAGATTATGACTATTTTGATGATTTTACACATATTCATAGATGTTTTACTGTGTCAGTGAGCCATTTCCGATTTAAACAAAGATAAGGCATATCATCAAATGGAGAAAGGTTTCTGACTTTATTAGTGCATAGAAGTCTAGAGCAGGTAATTATGCTTAAAAGTATAGCACATAACATCATAGTATTGACATGAAAAATATCCAGCCTGGAAAGGAAAAATAAGAGCAGAAAATAGAGTTTAAAAATCTCCTGTTAGCTATAAAGTGAAACAAGAAAGTCACCTGTGTAAGCATGTGGTGCACTGCCACACTTTGCTGGTCGGCAGTGATATCCAAGCCTTGGAGCCAAAATGAGGAAAATTGCCAGTTAATGCAGTGGTTGGCCAGAGTGCCTCCTGAGAGAGGCTGTGGCTCAAGCAGTGGAAAGGGTATCTGATGGTAGTGACTAGCAGGAGCATCTAATGAAATGAGGCATAACAAAGAGTAGTTTGAAGAGTAAGGATCCATGGAGAGAAGTTAGTGACAGCTCCAGAGCAGAGCAAGGAGCTCAGAAGAAGAAGAAGCTGTTAGAGAGGAAGCAAGTCCCAGCACTGGAAGACCTAACAGTCCTGAACTGTGAGTAGAATAGAAAGCAGCTAGCCATCCTAGCCACGTGATGTACTTAATAGTGATGCTGAAAAAATAATGTAAAAAGGGAAACATTCTGTCATTCTATACTGGCTTTTTTTTCTTTTCCTCATTTAAATTCATTCACCACTTCCGGTGGGCAGGCAGATGTTCAGCCATCCCCAGGAGAGTACGACTCCATCACGTGTAACTGTGACTTGGGAAGACAAATGCCATGACTCTGAATGTTCCAGCTTCCTTCTTCCCCCAGTTTATATACCAAACATGATGGCATATGGTGTGGGGTATCCTTGTGGTCATTTAGTCATTTGGGGTCACCTGTCCAGAATGCGCTCCCTCCCAGCTTCTTGTGCGCTGCCCCCCCTGCTCATTGGTGGGGCAGTATGAGAAGCAGAAAAGACCTTTTACTCTGCCCAGCAACAGCTAAAATATCCCTGATTTATCAGCACTGTTTCCAGCACAAATACAAAACATAGCTCCATATTAGCTACTCTGAAGAAAATTAACTCTCTCCTAGGCAAAACCAGCACAGGATAACAGCTCAAGCCACTGTTTTAGGAATGGCCTCTTAATGTTTCAACCTAACCCTTATCACAGCCAGTGATTTCTTCACAGAAAAGTTTTGGCAGACCTACAACTACTGCAGATGTCTCTCTAGGGTGGAACATCCCCAAGCCACATCATTGTGATTGTGCCATAGCAGTCTTCTCTTTGAAAAATCATTCATTTCTTAACTCTAACTGTAATAAGCTTGAAGGATTCGCTATCATCTCTCCATTAGAAATAACTGATGTCAAAGCATTCATGCACATAGTGGATCATTACCCAGTGATAAAAACAGTCTCTGTTAACACCCAGGACTCATGCATCATACAAATTGAATTATTTCTAAGGGTTAAAAAGAACAAAGCTACGAAGCTTTGACCTATGGATCGATAAGGAACTTACATCTCCAGCAATGTGTGGCTCTTAATCAAAACCGTGGTTGTTCATTTTTACCAAAATAAAAGGTCATTAATGCACTTTCAGGGAAAAGATTGACAACTTTCCAAAACACCTTCATTCTCTGATCCTTAAAATCTTTTAATGAGCAAGAAATGTACAAGAGGAAGTTCTTCTGACTGAAAAATACAATAAGAACTTAAATAAAAGACAGCAGATATGAAACTGGAAATAAACCTTTCAGTCCTTTGACTGACAAAGCTGACATGAACAGAAACCTTTGTATCCATTTTCTCTTTAAGAGCAGTGACAGTCTGAACTCATCTGGTGACTCTACTAGGAGCTAAATTTTAATACAACAGACTTCTCATCAATCTTTCGGTAAAAACAATTAAAAAACACTTAATGTTTAAAGTAATGCATTTCTGAACAAATGTTGTCCTACACAGTGTTAATTTGGTTCTGTATGAAACCACATTTTATTTTTCATACTATCAATAAATGTTGGAATACTAACCACAAAATTTGTACAGTCTTGACATAATTACAAAATCTGTAAAAGAGGTTTTTATGAAAGTTATGCAGCAATGTCAGTAATGAGTTTCAGATTTATTCTGTTAAGAAATTTAGAAAAAATAACCTGCCTTCACGTAAACAGAGGAACACATCACAAACATCTTGTTAGTGTAGTTAGCCAGTTTTACTGTGACAACTTTGTCAAACTAAGAGTTAAAAAAAAACTTCAATAATTGTGGAGTAAAATTTGAAAACTGATAAAAGTCATTCAATTTCCATAAGAAATAAACATGCAAAATATCACTGGTAAAAGTAGTGTATCATATTTTGGTCATGCTTGTACAACAGTCAGTATCAAGAGAGAGGTTTAAAAGTGATGGAAAGTTCTGGCCATATGCATATCATTTCTAATACATGCAGAGTTTGTTTTAATAACAATAAAACATACATGAATATATTAACATAATAGACCTTGTAACATGTAAAATTTAATCTTCAGATTTTTTGTCTTTTGAGAAATGAGAGCATAGATTCCAAATGAGCACAGACTTCAGTGACTCTGGAGGGGATGGATTAAACAACAGTAACAACAAATGAAATTTAAAAAAAAAAAGTATAATGATGAAAAGGGAAACTATGAAATACAACAAAAAAGGACTAGAAAAAGATTAGAGAAAGTAGGAGAAGAAGGATTTAAAGGAGAGTAATACAAAGGCCATACACTGAGGCATGTAACATGGGGAACAGACAAGAGGAATTGGGACTCTGTGAAGACACAGGGCTATGAGCTCATGAGGATGAAAGGTGAGTGTTGGAATATGTCACAGGACAGAAGTGCTGCAGTGGATGGATATGTGCTCTTTGGGAAAGACAGAGTGAGAAGGCAAGGAGAGGGTGTTGTGACAGGGCAGCTGGAATGTATGGAGCTCTACATTGGTATTTTAGTTTAGTGCTGGTGGGCTGCTCAGCCCCACAGAACCTCTCACTCACTTTTCCCTGGTGGGGGGGGGGAGAGAATCAGAAGGACAAAACTGTGAAAACGTGTTCCTATAAGGGCAGTTTAATAGGTAAAGCAACTGCCACACACACAAGCAAAGAAAAACAAGGAATTAATTCACCCCTTCCCATTAAAAGTCAGGTGTACAGCCATCTCCAGGAGAACAAGTAATCTCACATTCACAGGTCTAGGCCCATGTTCTGGAAGGATAACACAGAAGAAAAGAAGCATTTCTGAAAGAAAGATTTTTGGAGTTATCAGTAAAAGGTTATCAGTAAGGAATCCATTTCTGATGAATATTCTCTCATGGCAGACTACATCAAGTGGGCAACAGGGAAATACTGTGTTATGGGGGATTCAAAGAGAACAAGAGGAAAAGCTGCTTCTGTAGGTGAGTAGTAGAGCAGTGAAGCAGGTTACACAGCTGTAGTGGAAGTTTTTGGAGGTTTTCAAAACTGAGCCAGACACAGCCATGGCTAATCTGAACTGGTATAGTGTCAGTCCAGCTTAGAGTGGAAAATTAGACTAGAGGATTTACAAACATCCCTTCCAACCAATATTTCTATAATTCTATGAATGCTCCATGATGAAGACAACTATTTTTAAACCCATAGGTCTGTAAACCTCCTTTTCTACCTGCTGCTATTTTGAAATACCAAAGCCAATCCCTTATGTGATATTCATGAGTCAGATAGCAATGCCTAGACATGACATGTCATTTCATCTCTAAAGAATACGAAATAAACTCTTTTGCTAAGATGATAAGAAATAAATTACAAGGAACATTACAGCTCAGGAAAACATCCCCCTTTTTTTTTCTTAAGAAAAACCAAGCAAATAAACTAAAAAACTACCCAAAACCCACCATAACCAAATAAAGCAAAAAAAAATTATGTAGCTTTTGTAAAGTTTTTTTCAGTGAGGTATGGCATTTCTAAGGAATTAAAAATATCATTGATATATTCAAGCCACCTCTTTTGATTTTCTATTTTCCTTCTTAATACATATTTCTTGTCAAAATTGCATTCTGCTCCCTGGTAATTAAATGTTACATTATTTTGATGTTTGAAAATGCAAATTGTGTTTAAGTAAACATTGTATTTCATTTTATTTCATATTAGGTAAAAAGTTTTGCTCAACCTATCGTTTAAAATATTTTTTTCCAGAAGTTTAAACAAAACATTGGTTTCATTATTTCCTTAGAAACTTAATGTAATTTTCTTTCAAGAGGAATGCTTTCTCTCTTGACATGCTATGAAGGAAATTAATTAAAATCACAATGTTTGGACACTCGTGAGGGTGAAAAAGGGCACACTGGCATCATTAGACTAACCCTGTTTTATACATATGTGTATCAGTTTTCTACATAGCAGGATGAATGTTTTATTGTAATCAAGAATCTTATTGTTTCATATTCTAGAACATTGAAGAAATGTCATGAAAGACATGTCAGAAGACTCACATCTTAAAAGAATTATCACAAATACTGAATTTTGGCTGGACAAGGCATACTTTGTCCAAACAAAATACACCTCAAATAAATATTTTAGCTATTACTGAATTTCAGTGGAAGCTGAATACATCAGCTTCCAGAAAATTTGGAATGTAGCCCCATGAATTCACAGTATATATTCCTGTGGAAGAAATACAGTTTATTCTCTTGGGACCAGTATTTTCAATGACAGGTCCTGTGAATTTTTTGCAGATAATTATTAGAATTGGGCTTCTGGTTTGAGCTTTACAATAAGACATTTCATGAGACTTATTAAAAATTCACTGCTTTGTTTATTTTTTTTTGTACTTGACCAGATCACAAGAGCTTTCACAGAAAGAACCTACCAATAAGTCAGAAATATATGAAGCTAAACCAGTTGTTTACTTTCCTAAAGGCTCCAACTTTCCACAGACAAAACGAGATGGACAGTTAAAAGAGGAAGAAACATTTATTGGTATAAAATAAAAAGAAACTTAAGTCCAAGAACTATTGTGCTGAAATCAGTCATAGAATCCCATGAAGCAAGACTGGTAGACTGTGTGCTGAGTTTCAGCCCCCTTATTGCTACTTTAGTACTTCTTTTCCCTCACTGAGCCAACAAAATAGCCAGCTGTATGTGCAGACATTTTCTTCATCATTATATTTTGGTTTTCTACTTTCAAACTTACCTCATAACATTTGAAACTGAACAGTAATAGGGATGTAAAATCCATCTCATAGGGCCACTGCATTTTTTGAGTTTTATATATATATATGTGAGTTTTATATGTATATAAATTCCAGATAGTTTAGGTGCTAATAAATAAATAAATTATCAGTTGCTAATTTCGAACCATTTCTGCAAAACATGTACAGCACTCAGTTTGATTCTCTGCACGCAGTTCAGTCATTGCTGTGTAATACTTCCTATTCCCCCAACACTCATATAAAATGGGAATATGAACTCAAAGGAAGACTTGATGCACAAAGGTTAGTAGAGTAAGGTGTTTTGCTTTCAATTTGTCCTTTTCAGTAAAGTGTGATATGGCATCAGGTTTTTTTTACTTTATCAAAACTGGGCACACCTGTTTTTTCCTGAAAATAAGATTTTCTCCCAAAGTCATTTTAGGAATGGCACCAGTATAGGAAGAAAAAGTATCCTGCAGGAAAGATCAAGGGCTTAAAATTTGTGTTCATATTCAAATAATGTGTTCTGAGAAGTATGTTCATTGTAAGTTTGTGCTCCATGGCTTCCTCACTGAAGAAAACAGGGACGCCACATAAAAGGTTGCCCTGTCATAGCCTGTATTTAAACCTGCAAAATGAATTAATCTCTCACTGCTTCCTCTTGTCTACTTGTCAGGAAGCAACTCCAGCTCTCTCCAGAAGAAGAGAAGAAAGGAAATTTTCAGGACATATTCCAACTGTATTTATGTAAAACAGAAGAACAGAAAAATCCGCTCTTTTCTTATCAGAATGGTAAATTGGAAGGCAGTAAACACAGGGTGGAAATCTTCTGTCATGCCTGATCCTTGAGCAGTGCAGGTATGTACCAGTGTCATGAAGACTCATTTTTGGCATACAAATTAGCTGCTAATATGATCTAATTCAGTAGAGTAACAAGATCAGTGCAATAAGAACCGTGTGCACAATTCTTTATCTGTTTTAACTCATCCTTTTTAACTCATAAATTTACTTTTAATAGCAAAAGGTGAAAACAGAGACTTTTGATGTAGTCACTAAAGCTGAGTTCTTTGATCACAACAATTCACGCAGAGAAAAAGTCTGAGCTGCTGCATGTAAAGAGTGTTGTGGCTTTGTTTTGGAAAGGAACAGCCTGTAGATACTTCATCTGACACGGAAAGCCCTCTCACACGTCTCATATCTGACAGTCCTACATGGTCGATGCTGAGATAGTAGCATGACACAGACCACCATTAAGCTCTAATCCTGCCATAAATCTGAGTTCATGGTATTACAGCCAAACACTCATAGTCCAGAAAAAAAATGAAGCTCCTTTAAAATTCTTACCTTCTTGGATCACACCACCTCCTAGTTTTCCTTCACTGACTATTTTAGCCTCAGTAAGACAGACCTTATGTGACAATAAACAATCTGACAGTGTCTTATAGGACGGTGTTTATACATCCATCAGTCTCTCTGTTCATTGGTGACATTCTGAGCATGTCTGCCACCCTCCAAGAAATCCAGGTCTCTTAGCCTTATTTCATGTACTAATTTTCTATAATACTTCACTATGTGGTACAACTCTCCGTGGCAAAGCAGCAATAAGTATTCACATTAATCCCTTCTGATTATTCTCTGGGTATGTATTTATGATTGCTTCTTTCAGCTGACAGAAAAGAAAGGGATTTCATTAACATAGTTTAAATTACAGCTCCATCGTGTCACGAAAACCCACCATCAAACAAATAGTCTACATTGCAATATCATTCTTTTCTCTACAAAGTTTGTTAAGGGCAGTTAATTAAGCCAAAATAAGTAAAATATTAACAGAATGGAGAAGGCTAAAATCGTTTATTTGTTCTCAAACATGCATGAAGAGGTCATAAAACAAAGCAAGACTATCAATGTCTCATACAGTAATCTGGCAGGAAATTCTGTGGGCTGCTTAAAATATTGTCCTTGTGAATTACTTGTGGCATTTTTCGAAATGGTCCTTTTCTGTTCTCATTTTCTACACCTATCAATTGACCACTTCAAGGAAAGGCATTTTTTATTGCTATACTCATCCAAGAAAAAGGGAAAAAAACTAGTGACAGACCTTGAGAGAAATAGAAAGCAGCAATAACTTGTGTCAGTCTATTTGAGAGCAGATGAATAAAAAGACAGTAAAACCAAGCTGATAATATTGCCCAGCTAATACATTATGCCAACCACAACTTTATACAGTATTAGTTAATGTAGCTTTCACATAACTTCTGGGAGTTTTAGAGTACCCATTTTCCTTTCTGTTTTAGAAGATGAATCAGTGAAATCTCTCCTAAGCTCTCAGTATCACTGTGGTAAATTTTGGTGCAGATTTTTCCTTTAGCTGTGAATCTAAGTTCCAGACCAATCACATTTTTAGGCTGCTATATTTTCTGCATGATATTGCCGATTGAATAGATCCAGAATATCGGGGGTCCTCTTTTACCCACTTTTTTTCAATACCTCTTTAAAATACTGGCACATGTTTTCCCAGAGTTGCCACTAGTTTGGCTGATGGACTGTGTGTTGTGAGCATGGTAGTTGGTCTGTTGGAATCAGCTGGAACCAGCTGTGTCCCACACAGGACAGCCCCTGGCCTCTGAACACAGGGCCACCCCTCCAGCCAGACACCCCTGCTACAAACCCCTTGCCACCTCTACCCGATACACCAGTACGTGAAGAAAATTCCTTATTATTCTGTCTGTGAGATCTGGACTCAACAAAAGATTACTTTCCTTTGGGATATTTAAAATAATGTTAAAGAGGAGTTTAAATACAAATTGAAACAACCCTTACAACAAAGAGGTGAAAAAGGCAATCAGTCAGAGGAAAGTAAAATTAATCTTGTTGCCCCAAGGCACATCTATTTCTTAATGAAAAAAATCTCAGATATGTTGTCGCCTACAAGAAGTTAGGTTTGGCTGATTTTTAAAAGTTTGGAAAGTGATAATTATTTTGCTGTCAAGGAGGAATTCTGACTCATCAGACTTGATGAACTCGTACAGAGGACTTACCTAGGTCCAGTATGTTAGACTTACTGCTCCTTTCAGATCAGCAAGTTAGTATGTGAGAAGGAAGTCTGATATCCTTGAGTGTTTAGTCTACTGTGCTCTGAAAGCTTGTGGCCAGGTTGTAAATCAAGTTAAATAAGAATAAACTAATCAAGCATCAAGGAAAGCGTTGATTAACTTGGTAAGTAAGTGTGTATGTACTGTCCCCTTTTGCTGACTGAGTCTGGATAAAACCTGAGTCAACACTTGGGCTACCTTCATCTAGACAATATGCCATAAATCTTTAATTTAATGTGAGTGTTTGTAGGATTATTTAATGGATGGAAGTTCATAGAAAAAGTATTGATTAATGGCTGTGACAACGAGATCTATAATGGACATTGACAATACTCTGGAAGTACTTAATGTTGCACACAATGACAAAGTACAATTGTGTTGATAAAGTAGTTGTTGTCAACAGAAAGAGGGGAGGTCAGACAGGAACATAATGTATTAATTAACTCTAAGTCAAAGACAGGCATGTAAAAAATCTCTCTAAAAGCAATATTTATTATTTAATAAGATAAATTTGTGTCCAAGCTTTATTTTTGTGGCTTTTTAAACAATGGCCTGGGTACTTTGGTTCTACACAAGCTGTATCATCCTTCAAAAGTCGTAGAATAATGTTTTCTGCTGGGAACTAAATGTGGTGATTTTTTGTCAGCTGTGGTCATGCATAAGCTTAATTCATAGCATCATAGCATCAGCAAGCTTATACTTTAAAAAGAATAATTTTAAGGTCAAAAAATCTTCCAAAAGCACTTCTGTCACACTAATACATACAGTACAATGCTAAACAATATAAAGAATGGAAATTTTAAGTGAAACACATTGCTTTATCCTGAAAATAAGTATTTCTTCTTAAAAATGAAATCCAATATCTTTATTCCTTAGAGTGGAAACTTTTTACTGAAGAGAAAAGGAGAGCAGAATACAAGACCTTCTTTTATTCCCTTATACCTATACAAATTCCCTTTAGTGTCAATGGGCATACAGTGAATAAAGTATAATGAATAGAGTGAAGTATAATGAATAGAGAATAAATCCTACCATGAACAATTTAAAAATATTATTTTGAGCTAATATACTCTGGAAAATCTTCCAGAGAACCCATCAAAAGTCCAAGAAACTGTAGTTATACTACTCCTAATATGTTTCCGTTGCCTGACATGCCTTTTTACCATGCTTAACTGACTCTAATGTTCATAGGGAGAGTGGCAGAAACTCCACTATGTTGAAATTCACATCTCCAAGGCAGAAAGAACATCAACACTGTCAGTGCCAATGATACTTTCTTTGTCAGTTTGATGTGAAACCTGGGTCGACCACATCTCCTTAGAAGGCAGAAGGTAACCCTGACAGTGTGAACAGCACTAGGAAGCAGATGAGAACTATAATTTCCTTGACAGTCAAAGGAGACATCACTCACTGCCAATGAATATGATAAGGACCCACGTCTGCTCTGCCTGTTTGGCGCACAGTCTGAGGGCTGTGATTAGTGTAGGTGCCACAAATATATAAGAAATGTCAGATGCCTCATCTCTACCTTCTCACAGAAGCCCTGTCCCCTTCCCAGCAGCCTCAGGGGCCATTTTCCCTAGAAGTCATTCCCAGGATGAGACACTCTCTACCAGTTTACCAGGAAGAACACCAGCTCCAAACGCCCTTCCCTTCTCTACAGAGCAGACTGTCATATGTTTCAGCCACCATTTTAGGTCAAGGTATCTTGTCTCCATTTTATGATAGGTAGCTGTTACTTTGTTAAATATCATCCTGCTCTATGACTGGCTGATTACCATTTCTTGGCATCATCATACCCGCATGTTCTCTGAGATTGACTTCCCACTTCCTTTGGACCAGGAAGTGTTCAAATATAGATAGATGTACTTCTGTGTAAAATATATATATATATATGTATGTATGTATAAATCACATTGCATTTAATTATACATAGATACACTATTTACATAATATACACAACTATATATAAATATATGTGTTATATAAATATAAATTTATGGAACTATAGAAATTAAATAGTCATATATATTAAATAAATTTATAGATAGTCAATAATAAATAGTTAAATAAATAGTCAAATATTAAATAAATATAGCCATAAAATCATAGTCACAACATGGCTAAAGTGGGTTTAATGAGAGCTAACAGAATGGATATTTAAATTTTGAATACGAATAGCAAGTCATTAAACAAAAGTAGAAGAAAAGTTCATTGCTCCCACTTCACCAGGTTGCAGAACAAGCCATGGCATATCTGAAGTGTGGGAACTTCAAGAGAGTGGATGGGTGATGAACGGGACAGGGGACAGGGCACAGACAAGCTGCAACATGTCCAAGGACTGCAGACCCCTTTTATGGGGCCAACCAGATCCCTCTGTTGCAAACTTGGAAAGAAGAGCCCAATCCAGTGAGCTGGAGTTAGAGATCTCTGCATCCTGCTGCAGCCCAACAGGATGAACATGCAGTTTTAGTGGGGCACACTTGGGCCTTTGCATGGTGCTGCAAGGCACAGGCAAAGCTATCTGAAAATGGAAAACCAGAACAAATGCTAACTTCAGAAAACCTTGTATGTATGAACAACATGAAAAAGGCACAAAGGGATTCTCCCAAAAGACTGTTTTCTTTTGCTTTCTTTTGGTGTTTGCACTGCCTTGCACGTCAGGCTTAAAAGTATCACGTAGGTGGACTGGCTGGGACAATGAGATTTAACATTAAGCTGGTCTTCAGCGCCATAAGACTGAGTAAATTGTGCACTTGATGGTTACAATTCACTGCATAATCTTTTTTTTCCCAAAAATTCTGGCTATGCAAGTACAAATGTGTGTAAATAACCAAATGCACATTGCAATTAGATCAAAACTGTCTGAACAAAACTTAACTTGGCAGGTTTTTCTGGGTGGCGATAAAATTTATCTAGAATTACTAGATTTATGATCTGTTGGAGTGCTCTAAACTAGCTAATATATCTCTAACTACAGAGCCACTCAAGAATCCATACTTCAAGATGACAACATTGATATCAATAGGTTCTTTCATTTCACAGTGTAACATCCTAGAACTGAGTGCAATCTTTCTTGGTTAGAGTTATGCTAGCTAGAGTCCACCAGTGAAGATTCTTCCTTTTCCTGATTAGAGAAGCCTTTTGTAAACTGAGATTCCTACTCCTACTTGATTTGCAATGGAGAGCATCTGGCTTGTATCTGAAATAATAATTATCTTCTTCTGACACATTTATGAGTTTTCCCTTCGTTAATTTTTATCTGGGAAATATTCACTGCTATGGTAGGGTAGTTTTAGAACAAACACCTGGTTTTTACAACTCTTATCAGAAATTTGCAAGGTTTCAGGCAGGGAACAGCTTAAAATTAATGAAGTGAAAAGCTTAACCCTTTGGGCCTCCTTTTGAAGTGTCTCAGCAATACCCTTTCCAGCAGCTTTGAAGGGTAATTTTTTCCTTTACTCCATATATGTTATTCTCCCTCAGTGACTCACAGCTCACAAGGTGCCATTACTTTCTGCAAACCAGAAGTAGCAGAAAGTGAAATATAGAACAGAAGTCATTTCACCTGAAATGTCTGAAACCTTTCCCAGGATTCAAAATTTATTCCCAATTCACAGTGTTTCTGAATGCAAATAAAGAATGAATTTAGCAACTTTGAACCCCCCTGTGGTCAAGCCTCTATACATTTCCCTGTATTCCTGTTAATAACCTCTAACAAAGAAACTTTGGTATTTTTTTTAAGATGGTTCACAACATCTGGCAACAACCATTAAAGGTATCTAGGCTACCTCCCTTAAGTCAGTAAAAGATACTGTGTGAAAAATGCAAAATAGTTATTTTGCGAGGGGAACAGAATTTGCCAAAATTATTTATCAGCTCCCAAAATAGAAAACAAATTTATTTGGAAAGTGTGCTAGGAACAATCTGAACCTGATCGGATAAGTGTTTTTTTTTACTTCAATCACCATGTAAAATATACAAGGATTGCAATCTCTCCTAAAGAGAGAATCCTTGACAAATCGAAGTACAGAACATATTAAATTGATATAAGTTCTAATGCATACAGTCTCATGACACAGCCAAATTATGATACTGTTCAACATTAAACTTATTTCCAGTATTTATTACACACATAAATATATATTGTTTCATGCAAAAAAAAAAAATCAACAGAGAAAAACTTCAAGTCAAACACTTGTTTTCAGAGTTAAGGTATAAACCATTACAAAACCCGATATTTGAGGTAGGACTGAAAACTCACTGTCTTGGTGACAAAACAGGCTTTCATTATCTCTGAGTCATGGTGCAGAGATCTTTCTGAGAGCTGGGATGGATATTGTGTATTCTGTTTTGAGCAACTCAATTTTTTTTTTTTTTGCTTTTTGTTTGGATAATATTTCTCAATGTATGTAGCTAAAAGTTTTTGTTTTGACATTTCCAAATGACAAGTTTTGACTTCAAAATATCTCCTTCCAAAATTTATCTGTGAAAGTCTCATGAAAAAGTAATGGCTCTCTTTGCACACATGCACACTGCTAATATATTTAGATTGCACAAGGAGCTACAGTTTTAGCATTTTCTAATCTTTCTACACCTAATTTTGATGTTAGCTGATCATTTTAACTTTCAGAATACAGTTTTCTATGCTTCCTACAAAAGAACAAGAAAGAAAAATTTATAAGAAAATAAGAAGAAAAGAATAACCTCTTTAATCAGTTGACACATCTCATGCACTACCAGCACAATAAAAAACTCAAAACAATCAGCACTCTGTTATTCATAAAGGATTCTTGTAGTCCCATGCAAAGGTGCTGTGTGTCTTCCACCAAAAAAAATTCATTTGAGCCTTTAAATGAAGTTTGCATCTTTCCCTTCCACTGATACATTGTTCTTTTAAATTACAAGGTCAGGAGAAATTCTCATCATTGTTAAATAATGAAATTCCACCCATGTGCAAGAAGTCTATATTTATATACCAAGTCTATATATCAAGTCAAATTACTTGAAAAATCTTTTAGCATTAAAAAACATCTGCTGTTCCCCACTGTGACATACGTGACTCTGTTTGCAAAAGAAAAAGACACGTTTTGCCTATTATGTAGGAAACAAAAATGCAAACACGCCACTTTTAAGAACTGAAAAATAAAAAATCCTAATGTTGCATTAGTTCTTTAATTTAATACATGGGGCATGTAAAATGGTTCATTTTTAAAAGCTTACTGCAATGAGAACAAAGATTTGAACAGCTTGATGTCATAAATGTAAGTTCGTAGTTTCAACTGTGAACAGAAGAATTTACCCTTAATAGATCAGAACTTTACACCAAAAACTGTAGAACTGCATACTTAAAAATTCTAATTTTTAAATTTTTCAGTTCCTGCTACTAGACTCAATTTTAGTTGTCCTCTTGCTTCACTGAAGTAAGGACTCCAAACAGAAACGTAAAATCCTGAACGGTTTTAAGATCAGATAGCACTTATTAAGTTGCTTTTCTTAGGGAGCAAGAGGGTTTATCCTCAGCTAATGATTTTCAAACATACTAAAGAATTCAGCCAAATTTTGCAGAGATCTTGAATATTTCAGGAACTGTAGTGGATCTTATGAACATTTCACTGTGCAGTTCTATTTTATTTATGCAAATTCTATTAAATGTTTGAACTAATAATTTGGCCTCTTTGAACTGAAACATAAGTTGATGATTTCATGCTACAATTCCACCTGTTTATTTTATACCAGGAATTTACAAACAAAATCCTATTTGTTTGAACTCATGAACTGACTATTTTATATATTTGCCCTTAATTTAAAAAGATACAAAATAAATTTTTAAAGAATTTCTACATACAGACCATAGATACAATCATATATGTTAATGTTTTGTGAGATGCTTATGAATAATTATAGAAATAACCATAGTCAAATTTAATTAAAAATTATTGTCTCATCTGCAGAAAAAAAAGACAAAAATACATTCGTGACAATCAAAAAATCTAAAGATCAGAGAACACTGATTTGTACCTGAACTAGCAGTGTTCATCGCTTGATTAACTGAATGACCTAGTAGAATTCCATCACTTCATTTCTCTCTGCAAATCTTTGTTTACACATAAAACAATAAGCTTATAAAGTTAAGAAGATGGTCAAGTTCCATGAATTAGTTTTAATAAAAATCAAACCATAAATGTTCAATTACTTATCCTATCCTCTTTTATCTTGCTCTTTTCATGATAATAGATAGGAGATATTTGTATGCATATCTTTTCTGCTACATCAGGTGAAAAGATGGTAGAAGATAGTGCAGTTATCAGCTAACCATGCCCGGTAACACAGTATTGTTATGGAGGTTCAGGTACCACCCTCAGTACCCGATCTTATACAAAGTGGGAGCAACAGTAAGTAATAAGTCAACACTGAGACAGTTCTCAACCAAAGAACCTGTTTCCAGGACTTACAAAGAGCTCCCCAAAGCTCATCATGCTCAGGCTATCAGTAGTTGACCTAACTAGATAAATTCCAGGTTTTGAAAAAACAATTTTGCACACTGCACTGTCGTACATGGACACACAAACTACTCTTAGAAAAAATATCGTTGCAAGACTTGCGTTTCTTACATATTTGTTTAACACAGTAGGTCACAACCAAACACACAGACAGCAGATCTCTATATGGAGAGAAGGGGTGCAATCCAGAGTGACCTGGGCAGGCCTGAGAGGTGGAACCGTGTAAAACTCATGGAGTTCAACAAGGTCAAATGCAAGGCCCTGCACCGGGATAATCCCAAGCACAAACACAGGCTTGGCAGAGAATATATTGAAAGCAGCCATGCTTGAAGACCTAGGGTGGTTGGTAGATGACAAGCTGGATGAGATCTGGCAGTGCACACTTGCAGCCCAGAAAGCCAACTGCATCAAAAGGTCAAGGAAGGTGATTCTACCCCTCTACCCTGCTCTGGTGAGACTGCACCTGGCATACTGTGCCCAGCTCTGGGGCCTGCAACATAAGGACATGATGCAAGTGCAAGTTGCAGAGCAAGTCCAGAGGAGGCCACAAAGATGACTGGAGGGCTAGAGCACCTCTCCTGAGCGAAAAGGCTGAAACAGCTGGGGTGGTTCAGACTGGAAAATAAAAGGCTCTGGGGAGACCTCATGGCAGTCTTCCAGTGCCTGAAAGGGGCCTGTAGAAAGCAGGACAGGGACTTTTTGTAAGGACATGTCGCTTTAAACTGAAGGAGGGTGCATTTAGATTAAATGTTAGGGAAGAAACTCTTTGCTCTGAGGGTGATGAGACACTGGAACAGGTTGCCCAGAGAAGTTGTGGATTCTCCATCCTTGTAAGTGTTCAAGACCAGGTTGGATGCAACCTTTGAGCAGTCTGGTCTAGTGAAAAGTGTCCCTGCCCATGGCAGGGGGGTTAGAACTAGATGATCTTTAAGGCCCTTTCCAACCCGAACCATTCGATGAATCTATGACTCTATGTACTTAGCTTACAGAGTGATAAGAGGAGGATGCAAAAAAGTAAGTATGTGGGAGCTAACAATACTTACCAAGAAGAACTAGTCTAGCAAGTGCAAAGAGACACAAAGAGGCTAGAGTGTACGGGGTGCAAGTTCCGGAGATTTTTTTCTGCTGAGGGGTCTTGGTAAACTCTATTTATATTAAATTTTTTACAGACTACCAAGAGCAGGCCACTAGAACACATTTTTACAGGGGTCTGTTTCCAATTTAGTTACTGCATTTGAAAACGTCAGAGGTTCTCCTGTTGGAGTTTTATAGGAAGGACGGATAACAAAAGCCTAAAGTGTTTTGTATCATGTGCTTCCTTACCATCCTCTCAACATGTCAGCACAGTGACATTCAGCTGCACATAGCTGAAGGCACATATCAACAGAAACAAAAACATGTTCCAGAGCACAATTACTGAAATTATAAACTTTGTTTTAAACAGATCCACTCAGTTTTGTTTATTAAATGCTCTTTAAATTTTGATTAGATTTCTTTTGCCTTCTTTCCCTTCATTTTTTTTGTGATTCACTACTTAACAGTTTGGAAACAAAATTCTCCTTTGTTCACACACCATTGGAAAAGTAAGATTTTTAAAAAGCACTGAATGTTGACCCAACTGTGTCTATTCATGCCAATACGAGCCTTACCTCTGACTCTGGTGGAATGGATTTTTTCTATATTTATTGTTTGCCTTTCCTTCTAATTGAAGTTCTTTCAAAAAAAAAAAAAAAGGCAAAAACTTCCTGTGAGAGAAGAAAGGTTGGAAAGAATGGATTCAACAAAAACTGGGCAATTCAGCGCTAGAAAAGTAAAGAATTAGCAGCTAGGAACAGTGGTAGTTCACATTCTCTGGGCCAAGAAATAGCATTTAGTGTAGTCTACTGAATACTACTCATTTCCTGACCTGGTTTCTCTGCCCTTTGGTGCCAGAGATTCTGCAGGTGATTAGCAAGTCTTCTCTGTCTACTTTCCTGCCCATCTTTTGCCATTGCCATATAAATAGTAAGTTTCCAAACCCAGTATTTCTTTTGTACAGAAGTAAAATGTCCAACAAAATGCAAACCCAGGTTCACTTTGAAACATATAGACACCACTATATTACAAACTAATAATATTAGGTGACAAAAAATACATATGCTTTCAAAGTTCAGCAGATGAAGTAATGGAAAAAAATAACTTGAGAAATTATAACAATTCTGTTGTCAATAATTTTCTTTTTGATTTCAATGAAAAAAATATTTTAGGAGCTAATTTGTGTTAAGGCTCATGAGGAAAACATCACGCAAATGATTTTCTGAGACAAAATGTAATTTTCTCAAAACTTAAATTTTCTGTAAAATTTCATTTTGAGGAAAAAGTTAATTTACACCTGAAAATTAAATTAAGCATTACATTTTCAGTATATTCAACCTATAATTTTAATATTTTTCATTGTTGTAATGATCTAAAGGGTCCCAATCACATTTCTCTAAAAGTAATAGGCTCTGCTAAGTGTAGACTCCTTGCCTTGAAGATTTATATGTCCCAGACTAAACTGGGATATACCCAGTGAAAAGAACAATGGGCATTCACATACCTCATAACAAGTCTGCTAAAACTGTTGTGTACATACCTTTGCCTGGACTAAAGAAACCTTAGATTCAAGCTTCTCCTCAGTCTCATTTGGAGAAAGCTGGCATGAAAACTGGTAATGGGAAAGAGAATGTGCAAAAACTTATCCTGCAGGTAGCATATTCTTGCTCAGGACCACTTCCAATACATTTTCAGTATGGTATTGCTTTAAGATAATTCTGTTTTCTCACTCCTTCAAATATTTGGCTTTGTTCTCAGGAAAAATAAAACACTCTTTGGTGCCTTTAGTTTTGCTTTGGAATAGAATTGTCATATTCATTTCAATACTCATTACAATATGTTTTGAGCTAAGAAGAAAACTATGTAGCATTAGGAAATCCCCTAGCAATATGTACAAATAGGATAAAACTCCAGTTATATAGATCTTGAACATCGACTCTTAATTTCAGTAGCAAATATATAAAGCTCTTTTCTCTGTTTTGAAAGGTTATATGCTAATCAGATTATGGTTCTCAAATTTATTCTAATCAGAGTTATTGCATTATAACTCTTGATACTTATTTTAAACCACAAAGAACTTGTATATACTTTAAATTCCTTGAAAATCTTCATGTCGCTTATGAATAGAAAATTTACCAATAGCAAAGAAAGCTGTTTCATGAAGTCCATGGTGTGTAGAATTACTAAAAAAAAAATCTGAGCTATAGCTTATAAAGTATATTAAACCAAAAAGAAAATTAGGCATATGAATGATGAGGAATGACCAAAGGAAGTGAGGCATAAAAAGAGAATATTGCATTGATATTAAATATAATTTAGTTTGGGGTGTTTTTGAGGGGTTTTGGGGGTGTTTTTTATAAGGACATCATGAGATGGCTAATAGGAATAAGTTTAAAAAAACAATTTTATAAGCAGGTGAAAGAAAATTCAAAATGCTTAATACACTCAAGCATGGACACAAAGTGTTGGCAATACTAGGTTTCTGAAATAGCTGCAACATGAAATCAAAGAGTCCATTAAAAGGGTTTAAAATTATGTCAGGTCAGCAACACTGTTATACGAGAATGGAATGATAAAATTGTACCTGTATTTAAGAAACTAATATGAGTGATAATGGTATCTATAACACACAAGATATTAATATGTGTCATACAGTAAAGGTTTGTATAGAATGAAGATAAATAGAAGAACAAAATGCTGATTTACAAGAGTGAGTTCATGACAATAACTTTGATGATTTCTCTGAGCAAGTTAGTAGCTTTCTACAGAGAGAAAATTTATGTTGGCTGCAGATAACTTGAGTCTATCATTTGATACTGGTGGCCATATGGGAAACAATTAGGAAGCCAGAAATGCTGGTTAATACAAAAATAATAGGCTGAACAAGCAACCAGTTAAATGAAGACCTGTGAGGCTAAAAAAATTTTTTAATTAAACAATTAAACTTTTAATGGTAAATAGTCTGGATGCATTTTCAGTACAGAAGAATGAAATACCGGAAAACCTGATGAACAAAGTCATAGGAACAAGGATTGAGTTTTCCTTCACTAGAATTCAGCTGGTCTAAATCCTCAAATAGTAATATATCAAGTAAGTACCATCAGTCATGTCTAGATTCCATCAAGATTCTGAGAATATATATTGCCCTAAGTGGTTTTCCTGCATTTCCAACAGCAACTTTTTTTTTTTTAATTATATATAAGTGAGGCCTTGCTCAATGATGGAGTTTATTTTTTTCCTTTCTCTGCAAACCCAATAGCTACCACAATTAACAAGTGTATGAATAGCCAGGTCTTCTGGAGGAGATATGAACTTGAATTCTTCATCTTCTATGCAAGCATTCTTTTCTCCCATTTTAGATTATTTTAGGATACCACTTTTGATCTTTCTTAAATAACTGTATGAAAGAGATTAAGACAAAAACTTTGAATCTGATCATAACACAGAATCATAGAATATCCTGAGTTGGAAGGGACCCACATATATCACTGAAGTTCAGTCCCTGTCCCTGCATAGGACAGCCCCAAAAATCACACCGTGTGCCTGAGAGCATTGTTCAAGCGCATCTTGAACTCTCTCAGGCTTGGTGCTGTGACCACTTACCTGGGGAAACTGTTTCAGGGTCCAACCACCTGCCGGGTGAAGAACCTTTTTCTAATATCCAACCTAAACTTTCCCTGACACTACTTCATACCATTCTCTCAGATCCTGTCACTGATCACGAGACTGAAGGGATCGGTGCCTGCCCCTCCTCTTCCTCTCACGAGGAAGTTGTAACTGCAATGGGGCCTCCCCTCAGTCCCCTCTTCTCCAGGCTGAATAAACCAAGTGACCTCTGCCACTGCTCATACATCTTCCACTCAAGGCCCTGCTTTGGACTCTCCCTAACAGCTGTTTGTATATTGTGGCACCCAAAACTGCACACAATATTCAAGGTGAGGCCACCCCAGTGCAGAGCAGAGCGGGACAATCCCCTCCCTTGCCCGGCTGGCGATGCTGGGCCTGATGCCCCCCAGGACACGGTTGACTCTCCTGGCTGCCAGGGCACTGCTGAGTCGTATTCAACTTGTCATCAACCAGGACTCCCAGGTCCCTTTCTGCAGAGCTGTATTTCCAGCATCTCCCAGTCTGTCTGCATATCCAGGACTGCCCTGTCCCAGGTTCAGAATCTGGCCCTTGCCCTTGTTAAACTCAGTACAGCTGGTGATTACCCAGTCCTCTCGTTTGTCAAGGTCTCTCTGCAGGGCTTTCTGCCTTTGAGGAAGTAAATGTCTTCTCCCAATTTAGTATTATCAGCAAACTTACTCAGTAAACCTTGAGTCCTGCATCCAAGTACTTTATGAAGATGTTGAAGAAAAGACTTCTGTCTTGTTTCCTTCTCTGGTTTTATATTGAATGTATATTTTTTATTCAAATATTTAATTTAAATAAGAATTGGGGAGCAGTAATTAGAACTCAAGATTTCTCTTTCCTAGCTAAATTACTGAACAATGGAATATAGAGTCATATTTAGTCTTGGAATTGCAAAAACATTGGGCTTGGAAGGGACTTCTGGAGGTCCAAATCCCACCCTTAATCCTGACAGAATTAGGTTGTGTCCAATTAGAGCACGTTGCACAGGGCCATGTCCAGTTGAGTGTTAATACCTCCAAAGATCAAGGTTTCATTAACTCTCCATGTAATGTGCTTCAGGGGTTGACCACCCACAAGGTTAAAAAAAAATTCTTTATAAAATTGCCTTGTACTCACTCTCTGATCCAGTCCACATTTTGCGTTTCTGTCTCTTTGTTAGCTGACTTCAACACTGTGAGTAGAAGGTGATGTACTCCCATATATTCTACTGTCCTCTGGAAGAGCATCATCAGGCTTAAGAGCATTCAGGTTCTTAATGAGCGTGTTCCATACCAGATTATTCTGTATAAATTGTTGATACATGCTGCCTGAAAATATATTTTGCTTTCTTTTAGAAGCATGTGTTTATGACTCTTTAAATGTTAGGAGTTTTTGACATCTGACTTTCAGAAAAGTTCAAGAAGGTTGATAAAGAGAAGATCAGGTTTACTTACCGGCAGTCTTAAGAGAGTGGTTGTGATAAAAATACAGTCCCACTGTCCTTGTTTGCTAGTTTTAGGCAACTGCAAGCTGAACTGATGTGAACTGGCCCTTTCTACTGAGGTCCTTTGCCTTTGAAGATGCAAAAACTTCCCTGCATATTGTCATGGAAGCTGATGCACTATAGGCAGATTCCTGGATCTCTTTCTGATGTCTCTTGTTATTGTACTGAAACTAGATGACAATTTTTTAGGAACTGTAGTCTTTAGAGTGACGAAGACTCATCTTGAACTGACAAAGGGATAAGCAAGAAAACTGATTTGATTTTCTACCAGTACAGTACTTAAAGTGTTTTAAAATAAAGCCCCTCAACCCAGTCAAATACCTTTTCTGTATCTGTTGAAAGGATTATATGAATCCTAGCAAAAAATACCAAACTTTAGCAGTACTTTGTGCCTTTTACAGTCATCCTAAAGAATGATTACTGTCCCCATATAAACAGAATTAAATATTTGTGAAGCAGGATAGGAGACTACCTCTCCGTGGTAAGGATGATATTATCTCTATACTTAGTAGGAGGCAGGGAGGGAGGGAAGAAATCTGTAGCTGGGACATTTGTCTATTAAATTACCATCTTGTAGTCATATTGTGATATCTAGCTCCTTTGTGGAAGAAAACTAAACAAATTAGTCATAACAAGAATCAGTGGTGGGAAGTGGGAAATGTGGGCATGGTTTATAATGTACAACTGAGATTCATTAAAGTCGGCAGCTTTATCTGGTTTCCTTTTCTTCATTTTTGTAACTACTTCTCCTGTTATGTTTGTGTTTAAAGAGATAAATTGCTCTGAGGATAATTTAAGTAATTTGATATTTTTTAGATTTTTTTCAGAGTGGACTATTCTTAGGATACTGGATGCTATGTAATCAGCTGTAATAGAAACAAAGTTTTAGTTAACATCTCTGTTAGTCCATAACACAATTAATGCACAGCTTTCTTGCTGACAGAAGACCAACACCTGTTTCACAGTAAAAGCCTGTAGTATATATGCTTCTGAATTGTTCTGCTTACATCAGTGTGTTCAGTTTGTCTTTCAGTTTCACGCTTCTTCCTCATATTGTGTGGTTAAGCTAACAGGGGTCTTAGTTTGAGGAAGAAAATGTTTTTCTTGCTCTACTTTCAGCAAATTTATTTGCTCCTTGCCTTTGTTCTTAGTGAAATAAGGAAAGCACTGGATTATAATAGCCATGTTCCTTTCTAAAACAATCATAGATATTCACTTTTTTCCCAGCAGTGAACACAAAATATTTTGAATATTAAAATATACTATGATGACCATAGCCTCTCTGTGGTTTACCTGAGAACTCCTGCCTAGTACCCTGCTAACTGTTCCTTTTAACTTCAAGAAGGTCTCCAAAAAGATTAATTTTTATAATTTTTATTTGTGATCTATAAAGCCCTATTCCCCTGAAACTGCTTGAACAGGGTTGATGATGATGATGATGATTCTCTACTACAACATGGCATAGCAGCCACACTCAGAGTAGTTTTTGCAATGAATGTGTTTATTTTACAAATGGACCTATGCATGCTGTGTTATAACAGGCAAGTGGTGAAAATCTCCTACTGAGGAATGCCCCTAAGCCAGAAGGTCTCCAGGATATCTGATGAGTGATCTCCTGTTGCTTTATTTGGCTCTTGCTGGTACCCATTTCACTGCTGACTGGACAAATGCCATTCAACAACAAAATATTCTTGCCCTGAGGACTTGACACAGATGGGTCTGGTCACATTAGTCCGTTTAAGGGTAAGGAATCAAACTCATGACCTTTTTTTATTCATAATGATATTGTATGTCACACTTTTCACAGAACAGCTGTTCAGAGCTGTTCACTGTTTGAATTTACATTGTACTTCTATTTAATTTTTACTTCTTTGGGTTTTTTTACCTGAAAATCCATATGACCGTGGATCAGTGTACAGAAGCCCAAGATAATATATTCTTCTTCTACGTCAAGTATTAAAAAAACCAAAACACTTTTTTCCTTTTGTTTTTTTAGACAAATGCCACTTTTTATTAACACTTGACTAGTCAGTATAAAGATTACTAATTCCAATGCCTAAAAATAATTTTATGGTGATTGAATGTAAAATAATTATTATTCCTACCAAACTGTGACAAAGTGTTTCAGAGTAACAATTCATAAATTGCCATGTAATGAGATGGTAAAAACTGGTACACCAAACCATTTCTCCTTTGACAATATTATAAACTTAGAAATAATTCACTGAAGTCTCATTAATCTGATTTAAATGAATGGAGAATAAAGTTACTATGCTACCTTATTTATGTAGTAATGTGGTGAACGACTAAACTCAAAAAGTTTCACAAGTTATCAGAAAGTAGTTTTTATTGATCATATTAAACATTTTTCATTCTTCCAATTGTCTCTTTTTCTTTATTGGAGTCATCTTGCAAAAGTAATCTTTATAAGTAAACCCAAATACATTCTTATCTATGGTATCTAGAGAATTTTTTTTTTTTTTTACCATGAGGTAAGAAAATAAATGTGACTCTATAAGGCATCTTTCATAGTGAAAGTAACTCTTATAAAATAATTTCTTGAATCTCAACATTACAGAATACTACAATTCATTGCCATGATATTTTATGCTACATCCCTCTCTTCAGCAACCAGAAATTAAGGAAATGAGCCCAGGTTTGACATTTTAACTGAATTTATCAGGACAACCAAGCCATAACTGTTGGATTGTAAAATAACATCCTATCCCATCTTAGGACTCTGTCAGCCTGGACACCTGACTGCAGAAGTCAGCAATCCAGCAGCAGTAATTGAGACAAATATCACCACGTGATCCCAACCACAGACCTAGGCTAATCTCATCCTAGAGGAGAATGCTAGAATCACTAGAAATTTTGGTAAATACCTCTCTGAGTTGCTCCCAGAGTTTGGCAAGTGTGTGGGGTATGCAGTGAGGATTTTGTGTCTCTTGGCTAAGGACAATAATTTTGCTCTTGATCATGTGTCCCGTAGGTCAGGAACATAAGTCACCTCAGTAGACAGTTATAGAGGGTTATCTCACAGTACACCATACCAGAGTTTTGGTATGGCCAGGTAGATTTACTTGTAAAGTAAGGTAAAATTGAACATAGGGATCTAATAGGGATCCAGTTTAAGAAATTTCAAATGTGCATGTGTGTAGTTCACTAAAAAGGCAGAGTTTTCCTAATTACTTGCTCATTGTGAAGTGTTTACCCAACTCTGATGATTAGTCATTGGTTGGCAGAATTTAATCTTCAGAAATACTAGAAATACTTTTCTGTAGATGCAGCACAAATAACTGGAATGTAAGTTGCCTCACTTTAATGTCTGTACATCTCAGGTCCAAATTGTTACTATGAAGTTGTTTTAAATTAAAACTTGGAAGTTCAAATTGAAAATTGTCTCGTATGTTGTAATCATTTTTTGAAAAATGTAATCATAGCACAGGATTCCATTTAAATAGTTCTTTCCTATGGTGTAATTACCAGTGAAGAAGAATAGAGTGGCTAAACTACAGCGAGATTGAATTTACAGCTGCTAATGCAGCTCTGCTTCAGAGCATACTGTTGGCTGAAAGGCAGACGTGAGATCTCCCAAGGTTACAGATTTTAAGTCTCAAAACCTCCAGCAGATTACTTCCTTCATAACCACACGTTCCAAAGAGCTCAGAGGCTTGACTTTAAAACAGAAATAAGTATCCCTCAGAGAAGGTGCCAGCACATGATATTCAAGAAATTTCAACATTAAAACTATAAGAATCAACATCTGTTTATAGAACAATATTCCAAACTTTTGTCTAACCAAACATTTCCCATGTAAAAGGTATGTGTCTCCTGCTTCTTATGGCTTTTAATAAAATTCCAAACCCAGATATATAAAGAGAGAGAAGGATGGAAATACAGCCATAATGAGCCATTATTAGACATGATAAGAGATATGTGGAGATGTCTATGCATCTCTGATTATCTCTGTGTCTTCAGACTTGTCTTATCCATTAACAGTAGCATGTTTTAATCCTATTTCAACGTTTCATTTTGATATAACAACCTTATTGTTCCCTACACTTAAGATCACATAGGCGATCTGAAAGATGATAAAAGGAATACTGTCTGCACTGTGTTCCACCGCTCTCTGCTCTGTTGACCAGGACCAGAGCAGCTTCAACAAACTATCAAGCATAGAGATGTCCTTTCCCCTGTGGGTACCTTTTGCTTACAAAGGAGCACATACGCCTTCCTAAAAAGCAGTGTCCATGAGCTTAGGAGAGAATACATGTCAGATAAAAGCACTGCAGCTGCTGAATATGTTTTTATATATTAAAGCATTTTAAGATTGTGGGTATATTGCAAGTAAATGATTTAACTACATTCAGCTGTCCTGTAAGTTGTTTGTAATTACTGATTTTGCTTTTCAGATGTGCATAATAAAGTTCTCATCGTAGCTCTTTCAAATGCAGCAGCAATGCTGACTCTTCAGTACTTGATAGTTCAATCACACAGGATATCTTCATATTCAAGTGAGAAAAAATAAAAAATGAAAGATAGAGGCAGCACAAGGTAATGCATGGTATTATTAGCTGCTCAAATTCATTTGCTTTGCAATGATAGCTACAGTTTTTGAAAAATTTTTATATTTTTAATCATATCTCTGGCAGTAGTCACAGCTTTAATTTTTCTGTAAGTCTACGAAATGTTACCTTCATACATTGATAAATTTTCCTACATAGTCTGGAGTAAAAGTTTCTTTCTAGCCAAAAATGATATCAAAATATCTTATCCTAAACAAGTAAGATGCTCGCACTGCATAAAAACAAAGCAAATTTTTCAAGTGTCAGGGTAACTTAATTTGGCATACTCTCATCTCCAGTAATCACCCATTTGTACCACAGTTTATGACCACGATATTCAAGCGCCTGTTTTTTTCCATTTTCCCCAATAAGGCGTGCCTTTTTTTTCTTGGTTTCCTATAGAATCAAAGCATGTCCATTCATGCCCTATATGTGTCTAGCTGTTGATAGCATAGCAAAACAAAATAATTTGTGGAGCCCTCTAATTATAATTAGTATACTAAAACTTCTTTTCACAAGAAGTATAAGCAGATAGGCTGACACAAAACAAATTATGATTCTGCCAACACATTCATCATGAAATATGTGAAAACATGATTTTATGAAGTAGCAAGAAATCTGATAGACCAAAAGATGAGAATTAGAGTGGGACTGAGGCCCAGATAAGAAATTACAGCACTTCCACTCAAGCTGAGAAGGGATCATCAAGAAGAGTTCATCCTGAACAGTATGTTTAGCTTTGAAGATTTAAACATTTTTGGTTTTTAACTTTCATTTAAATTAATTTCCTTACAGATGATTTGACTTTCAAAATGTCTCTTTCCATTTCTTTTTTTGAAGATGAGGGTCTTCTGGTGGAAAAACTTCATCACTGCCTCTTTCTAACTCCCCTTCCAATTCCATTTCTTCTACTCTTCAGATGTCAGTAGAAATATTCATCTTACTTTGATTGGGAAACAAAGTTTTGTATTCTGTGTGATGAAAACAAACTGTTTCAAACTAGAATTGGAATTTTACTTAAATCGCCTCAGGAGCTGTTCTACAAGTGAGAGAACTTTTCAATCTGCTTTAATTTGATGCCAGAATGTACACATAGTCTGAATTAATAAGCTCTTTCTTTGTGCTTATGAAAAAGACCAGATATACAGACAAATGTCTTTTAATGCAGCATTAAATTGAGTTTCAGGAGTTAATTTTAAGAGGACAGGAATTAAAATGGAAAGTAAGTAAAATAAATGCCTTCAAAAGTACTTTATTTTCAAAGACTCTTCAAATTCTCGGCAAATACAAACTAGCAATTATGAAGACTGCTTTGTATATAAAAGGCAAAGCTTTGTCTGTCTTCTCCAAGAAAGTTTTGCGGTCAGATTTTTACACAATATGTTCTTTTCTTAAGAGAAAACTGATTTTTCAAGTCTCTGCACTGTACAAAGAACTTGAATCCCCACCATAGTGAAGTGTGAATGGTTGAATACAGGAGTACTTGAACAGATATCTTCCATTCAGTGTGCTGTACAGTTTAATCTGTAGGTAAATATATTTTAGAGAGATAAAACACAATGCAAAACTAGGGCAGGGGTTCAACAAACCAAGCTCTAGTTGTTCAGGTTCTCGGCCTGCAAAAGGCAACCCCTGAGAGAAAGTATCAATGTTTATGTTCTGATTCAACATCTTTGTCTATTATCTGGCATGAGGGAGTTTCCTTTCTGTCTTACTCTTCTCTGGCCAGAGTAACTGCTTGAAAACTCGTTAGAACAGATCTGTGCTGTTTATGGCCGTTTCTGTCCAACGACTGGTTTATACACTGCACAGTAACGATTTATGGGGGAGATAAAACCAGACCGTGCGTCCTCAATAGGCAAACCGCGGTCCATCATAAGCCACTGCTCATCAGGGGAGCAGAAGTCAGTTAAATTAAGCTGTCCCTTTGAAACCAGCACTGAGACTGTCTAAACAACTATAAACACTTAACTACACTGAATCTTCTCTTCAGTTTAGTGAAACTAAATTCAGAACTTCATTCAAATTCAGTGAACCAGTGTAATCTCAACACAGAAGATGGACCTAACCTAAGAAGTGGCTGCAGACACAAGCCACTTTAACTGGTTTTCTTTCTCATGTAATGCACCCAGGTTCACACAATTCCATTAAAAAGTAGGATTTGTCTCACATTTATTCATTTGCTCAAAAGTATCCAGGTGGTCTCTTTAGCAAGACACGCCTCTGGAGAGCGAGTAAGTACTTCACACTTCTGAGATTCTTTTGTAGATTGTTTTGGTTTTCTAAAACCCAGAGACTATTAAGAACCAAAATTTTTAGCTTCAGCTGTGTATTGACCCTCCAGACAACAAAGTTTACTGATATGAAACCTTTCAAAATGTACAGGGCTTTTCCTTATTTTCATAATTGCATGTCTCTAGTCCTCTTTTTTTACTCGCATAAGCATTCTGATCTCACAGTGCTATTCCTTTGATTCTGCCATTGATGCTAGGTTTGACAGCACCAGTCTGCTAAGAAAATCCTAGTAGTCCACTAGGGAGACTGAATGAATACTGGAATTCTCATTTAACTGCTTTTTCTGATAAATCACGAAACTTTTTTTCATTTGGAAAAATTTATCTTTTTTTTCCACTGTTTATTCCAAGCCAAAATATGTATCAACTTCCAACCTCACATGAAATATTGAATTCTACTCTAAATTATTCAACCCTTTTAAGTCCTTTTTTGGGGGGATGAAAATTACAGCTTTCACTAAAAAATGAAATATTAAACTGCTCGGGTTTTCAAAAAAATTGTAAAAATCAGTACAAAACATGGCAACATTTATAGAAATTGTGTCATATTGACAAGAGAGTCATCAATGGAACTCAAATTTAGGAATAGTTTCAACATGGCGGCATTTGCTATTTGCTATGAAGAGATCAGCATTGAAACCTGTGGCTGAGTTAGCACATCCTGAAACGTTACCGTGGATCAGACGAACTGGTGTAGTTCCATGTGAGCTCCCCATCTGTGGTGAACTCCACCAGGGTAATTAGAATGTGTTAAAACTGGGAAAATGTGACAAGCCCGAACCTATTAGTGGTCAATGCCATAACTTGATACGGAAGAGTTACATGCTGTTATAACTGAGTCCTGAGGTTAGTTATTCCTGTGAATTGCAATAACAACATCTTTTTAAAAGTCTGTTCCACTGCCTTTTCCTATTTAGTTTTACTTAGAAAAGAGAAGGAAGTTCTCAAAATGAAGGCTAATGTACAAGAATAATTTCTGGAAAAGCAAGGAAAAGCAGCTATTTAAAACAAATGAACATGTAACAAGCTTACAGCACTGTAACAGCAGGATACAGGAGAAAAAAATGCAAAACTAGCCACTTCAAAAAATTGTTTATTAGAGCACTCATCTCCACAGCAGGAAATAAGAAAAATACTGGAACAGCCACCTTAAAAATAATTTATTAAAAAATGCATCACCAGAGATGTACAGAAAGAAAACAGTTTACCAGTCAGCTTAAAATAAATTTATTCAACTGTGCACCAGCAGGATATATGATAAAAACTAAAATTTCCACTGTGTGAAATAAATAAATAAAATTATTTTCAAACAAGGGGGAAAAAAAAGTCCTTTTAAAATAGTTTTATACAGCTTGCTTTGCATTAGTTGAGCGTAAAGACAGCTCTATTCACCAGTGGATGTCACATTCCCTGGACCCATTCAACAAGCATGTCCAATATGCATTTAAACAGAAGCATGTGAGAGGACCCTGCTAACTCAGGTTTAAACGTTAATAAGCTCACCAACTTTAATAGCTGATCTATTTAAATTAAATTATATTTTAAATTGAGTTTCTTCAAAGCCTGTTTTGGAGAGGGTGATAAAGCTGTTCTAAAACTTTCTTTTCCAGCCAAGTCACAATTTTCGCTGGGAATCTGTCATCCTTCATGGTATGTCTCAGTTGTATTTCTGTGAGGGTGGTACCCAAAGTTGCATGGAAGCAGAGTATCTTTAAAGAAGCCAAGAATTGCCTAACTACCTGGTAGGAGCACGCCAGGGTCTCATCCTACTACAGTTTTATGTCATTCCACTGGCCCCAGTGGGGCTGGTTCTGATACACAGTGGTAGAAGTGACAACACAGTCATTCCAAATTATCAACTTGGTTTTGCCATCGACTGTGTAAACTCACATATACTTGTTAGCCCCACAGATCATGGTTACTGGTTTTTACAAACCAACAATGATCAACCAGCTTTGCTGCACTAAAGTGAAGCATTCAGGATCTTTATTCCAGGCCGTTGCCTCACATACAAGTAAAATGAACCTCATAAATACTTACGCTCTACATCTCTCACTAGGATTTTTGTTCCACCAGTGTGAGCTATATTTGTCAACCCAGAGAACTTCTTTAATATCTAGATAGCCCAAAGCTCCCCCTGTATTTAGGAACAGGCTTGGGGCAACAAAGGACACAGTGATTCTGCTGTGTTTCAGCAGACCTAGATTGGCTACATGCTTTATCCACGCGTTTCCCAAGCCTTGGGAAGCCAGCATGCCTGCTGATGCTATGCAAAGAGAAAAGTCAGATTCCATGACTCCTCCCAGCAGCATTCACTTCTATTCCAACATGCCAGACTTTCTGTGATAGTAAGAACAGGAAACCCCTACTCTCAGACATGTTACTCTAATACTTTATGTATCCCTGCCCTTCCCCACTGAGCTCAGGAGAAGTTAGGCCCTGGATTCTCCTTCTTGATGTGGGTGAAACAATCACGCTGATAAGAAGCTCTGATCTGTTTATATGAAGAAAAAAAGACAGGAAAAAATGACATGAAAATATCTATGGTCTTAGCAGTAATGATGAGCTGAGAACTGAGCCTTCTAAGTAGCATTACTATAAAACCAGGGAAAATAAACTCACATTATATAGACAGTAATTACCTCCATAAATGTAAATAGATATATGTGTATGTATAAACACAGAGTGCAAAGGAGATAAGAAAAAGATGAACATCAACCAAATCCCACTGTGTGAAAATGTGATCATTATAACATATACCTCCATGGCATTAAAACATTTCACTACTTTTAGGGAAAGCTAAAATAGATGCAGTGAACCTCTTAAGAATTGATTCTGCATACAAGTCAAGCAAAGTTACTATTTGCATGAATAAAGACTTCAGGATCAGGCATAGTCCTCATTTATTTCTTACCCTGTTGTATAATTCAATAATTAGAACTGCAAGGTAAAAAACATGTGTGTATAAAATGTATAAAATTTAACATATTGAGATGTGTATAAAATTTAACCTATTGAGATGTGGCTGATCACTTTATCAAAAAAAGAGGATTGTGCTGTTGGATTATGTTAAATCAAACTTCAATCTCTTTATGATCTTAAAAAACAGCACCAGAAATAAAGTTCATCTGCAACAAAGCTGGTGTTGCTGCTTCAGGAAATTATTCATGAGTGGCAGTGGTGATTATAGCCAAGAAAATAGTTCCTAGCAAATTATTGATTCTACGAATTTCACTATTTCGTCTGTCCATGATTTCTCTGAGATCAGACAGCAATTCTCTCAGTGTTATTCTTAATTCAGAATTGTTCAGGATGTCATCACTGAGTCCATCATGATCTGAAAGATATTCACAAACAGCTATTCAGATTACAAAACTGGCCTGAAGCCTGTGATTGTCTCCAGGAGTTTCTCAGTAGCAGGTGTCCCAATTGAGCCTTTTCTCACTGACTTGCCACTAAGCTTTTCTCGAAGAAAAAGTATGTGACCTCATTTCAAAAAAAATGCCACATTGAAAATGCATTTCTAAGTCTGGAAAACACAGGCTTAACAAATGTTATGGGGAGAAAGCTTAAAATATTGAACAATGCAATTTTCTTGACCAATTTCGACTTAAAATCCAGTCACTTGGACGCTGTGGAGAAAGCAAGTAACACAGCTGATAGCTCCTCCTAGAACACCCTTACAGTACTTTCCCCGTGGTATTTCCTAATTCACCTGTACAGTGGCAAGAAAGGACAGCTGGGATGTTGAGATCATCAGGTGGTCTCAAACACCATGAAAAAAAAAGGAGCAGTCTTTAAGGTGTAAATTGTGTCCCAAGTCCTCCTTTCCCGCATTCTTCCCTCTCCTTTTCCTTCTTGATCAACCTGCTGTGTATAAATAGTGATAGTCAATAAATATTCAATAGCAATATTCAGTGAATAGCAATTTTAAGTTCATGGCCATTAGGGGTGACTTAAAACTCTATCTTACACTTTTCCTGTTTTCAAATACTTTGTATCTACATGAAAATATCAGTAGTGACACAGAACACTATGACCTCAAAAAATAGGAAAACAGCAAAGACTTCAAACAAGAGCAAATCCTTGTGGATTCATTTTAACACCCATATCCAGTACAGTAAGGTTTACTAAGGATTCCAGGGACTGGTAAATTGGTGCAAAAAATGGTGTTCTCATTTCTTCAGCAATTTCCTGCTCACCAATATAATGTTCATCTGCTTATTGTACTATTGCAAGAGATAGCTGGCTAGTAAAGGAAAATTCTCATGGGATTTCACCTGCATAAAGTAGTAAGATCTGAGTCATCAACATAAGTTTCAGTGTTTCAGGTATTAAAACTTCCATTTAGAATACTTCATGTCTCAGTGAGGATATTGGACATACCCTTTAGTTGCATTGTGTGCTTTGGCTGTGAACTACCAAATACTGTTTTTCCCATAATGGTTTTGGAAAAGGAAAATATAATATTTTGTAGTAGGGTTAAATAGGTTCTTATTATTTTTGATTTTTTTAATAACAACGTTCAGCAGATATTATCATTCTCCTTTTATAGGAAAATTCTTTTTTGGTTGTATTAAAAATCATTCATCTAAGGAGTTTAATAACATTCCTATATAAAGAAGTTCCTATATTAATATGTGTATTTTATGCCACTTCAGCTGTAGTTCTATCTTTAATTTCATATAAGCTATTTGGAGTTGATTAACTACTATATAATCTCTGCCTGCCAAATACATGAAAAGTTGGTGGTGTATTTTTAATCATCTATATTCAGGGCTGGAAATTAATTTTACTTTGAATTTTTTTAAACATCTCCTGATTAAAACTTAAGCAGTCAAACGTCTCAGGCATTTAACTTCAATGTTGTGTCCTCCTCTATCAGAACAAAATTGGGCATTTTCCTATACACAATGGAGGAAAAAAAGCAATTACTATCAATCAGTGACTAAGCAACAGATTGGAGTATTTAGAAAGACTCATTCATACACAGATTTGCAGCAGTGTTCAGCTCTTCTGATTAGATTCCATAGATTTTAAATTGTAGCTAATTAGGCTGTCATAGGTTCATTAATGGCTCTACTGATTCAGCACTCCCTCACCTGCATACATATTAAAGCTCATTAGCTCCCTTGTCTAAAATACCACCTGCATTAATTGCTGCTGATGCATTAGGACTCTTCAGAAGGCTCTTCTGACAACTAGTCTACCTGCTTGTGATACCCACTGCCCCCAGAGCTCTTCAGGAGAGCAGGGACAGCAAGTTCATAGCGTTTCACACATTGTAATGCTGCAGCTGTTGTGAGGCCAGTCAGGCCTGTTTTCTGCTTAACAGCAGGAAATAAATAATTAGCAATGCCTGTACTGTAATGCTTACCACAGGACCAGTTTATTTGCTCTGGAATCTCACTACTGTAACCTATCTAACAATATGACGTACTAATGAAGTACTGGGAGAGATCCAAAGATGTAAATAATCTATTGTGACCAAGAAAAACAGTTGACCTCAAGTTTGACCGGGACTGATGTTCTGTGACCTCTTTAGATGAAATATTTGGTGAATTATCTGCCATAAGGACAGTGGGCCATGCCTGAGACACAGTTCTTACTAATTCCTCAGTCATTTGTTGTATGTTGGTGTCCTCATAGGTATTGGAGCTGGGTTATGTACGACAGGGGTTGCAGTCTGTAGCTGGAGTGATAAAGCACAGCTGTACCTGACTGGAAGATGGCTCTAAGAAACAGTTCTCCCTGGCTCCTGATTTCCAAGCAGTTACAATCACAGGTGGACCAGTAAACTAATATATATCATAAATTCAAAACACACTTGGTAACTTTACTGACAGCAACTTGCTTTGCTGAAAGGCTGTTAAGTTGCTGACAATGTCTTGCTGTGTCATGGACAGTTCTGGGATAAGCAATGGTAACGTTTCATAGAAGGTGTCCCCAGGTGTAGTTTCATATTTGCATTAATCATGCTTAGGAAGCTTTATTTTTTTCCTCCCAGGAGTTAAATATGGCTCATTTAAAAGTAGTTTTTCATATTTATGGTCATATTTTCATACATACATACATGATTGTATTATCAGTCTTCCAAAGTTTCTTTTTTCTCACTTCTTGATATAAAAATAAATTATTAACAATATTTAGAAATAAATGTAATTTATTATGCTGAATTTATGCAAATTAATTTATTGTTTTCATTATTTCATTTAAATGTCATTGAAATAATGCAATTCTTAAATATTGAAATTATAACATTCTTTACATTTTCTTTCTTAATTGGTTTAAGTGGACATATATATGTATGCATAGACAAACATCTGTATTCCCCTAGACTTTTATGTATATTACCCAAGCAGAAAATTTACAAATATTTTCTTGGCTTTTGTTTACTGTAAAGATATTTTGGGGGTGAGAATGAACCATCCTGGTCTCTTCTTTCCCTTGGAAATATTCAAAATATCTCCTGAAATTTCCTATATTTTGCCTAATTTTGAATAAGATATTTGGAAGAAGGAACACTACAAGTGAAAAAACCTCTCTGTTTCACATACATT
Organism: Edolisoma coerulescens; assembly: GCA_013397115.1. Taxonomy (NCBI): domain Eukaryota; kingdom Metazoa; phylum Chordata; class Aves; order Passeriformes; family Campephagidae; genus Edolisoma; species Edolisoma coerulescens. The sequence goes on from VWZW01005525.1 coordinate 115,972, forward strand.
ATTGCAAAATTACCATACAAGCTGACATTTCAGATTTAATTCTTCAATGTTGAAAATCTTTGATGGAACAGAGAATCCCTGTACAGTAAAATCTAAATCATGTTTTGGTAAGGATCGCTGTCATTATATTGACTTAAGTGATTAGTGATTCCTCAAATAAGCAGAAAAATATAGAAATGATGAGTACTTTACAGTTACTGTTTGAAGCTCTTCCTCTGACACTGAGTTCTTTCTTACCTGTCCTTTTACAAAATCAAAAAAAATTAATTATCAGTGAAAAAATCACTATTTGAGTAAATTCTCCGTTTGCTGAACAGGCACTGCAGTAGTTGGAAGACACAGAACTGTTAGAGCTTTCACAGTTGTGTTCCTCTGCCCTTTTTACTGGACACATTCTAGTGTTTGATGACACACATCACAGTTCCTCTTGTGGACTCCTTTACATCCTGTTACTTTTTTTTTTTCTTTACTATCATAAAAGAAAGAAGGAACAAAATGTTATTTAGTTCAACCTTCTTTAGCCCACCTGGGTCCAAGTCTTGAGTGAGAGTGAATACAGAAAAAACAAGTCCATATTGTCAGAATAATTTTGTTATGATCAAAGGCAGCATCCATAGTTATAATAGTAGTGTCACTATGGTGGGAAATGAATACTTCAGAAAATGTCCCAGCCCATCAGGGGTTAGTGTAATGGGAATCTAGATAGGCAAGTTAAGGGTTAGGGATAATACTAAGCCTTTCACTGAATTCTGATCAATACTTTGATCTTGCAAGTCTGAATGCCACTCAGAAAAAAAACCAACCAAAAAAATAAACCATTGTATCAACGGCAGGTGGCTTAAAAATACCTTGCATGTGCACTGAGGCACAGACAGATGGAACCAGCAGAGCAAACCCACCAATGATGTTTCAGAGCCATTTTGGCAAAGCACAAATATAATCCCTTCTTCCCACCTGTGTAACTGCGGACAGATGTCAGCAGACCTGGGGTAAGAAAATGAGAGCTCAGTTCCCCACTTCTTCCCACCTTATTCATTCTTTCCAGCTCTGCCGAGCTCTGAAGTGTGACACGAGGGGCTTATGCTACAGAACTTCATGTGAAGCAGAGTCTTATTCTTGTCAAAGTGGTGGCAAGTGAGCAAATGACTCCTTAGTCTGTATTTTCCTGTTTTATTCCTTCTCTTTACTATCTTCTATTAATTAAATGCACTTGTGGACTGAAAACAAAAATATTGTCTCTTCATTTTTCAACATTTATTTAGAGCCTAGTTGCATTCCAGAGGTAATCAGATTTACTAATTTCTTTGGATTTTATTCTTCACTTTAGACTGGCACAGATACAGCTTATTTTTTGAAACTGATCATGAATCGGTTTCAGTGCATATGGAAGAGTCACTAATTCTCGGGTACTTTTCCGCTGAGTTTATTTTTCCATGGTATGTTATAACACATACCAAGAAATGGCAACTGACAACAATTTGCACCTTTACTGGCAGCCTCAGCTGAGTGACTACACCAGAGAGACCAATGCATTTCCTTATCCTTAGATGTGGGAATTGGGACACAGCAGTTAGCAACATGAGGATAGCTGCAGCTTTTTACCAGTCAATGAAGGGAATTTTTTTGACAGCCTAGTGTTTTCAGAATATATTTCTCTGAGTTTTTGAAGTATAAAACCACTCAAACCCCTCTATTTCTTCTATCTCTAGTGCTGTGTAGAGTTTCTGATATTTCCCAGAAGTGCTGCCTGAGATCTGTCACATCACAATAGACTTCCCATAGGGGAAATACATAGGTGCTTCCAGCACTGCACAGAGAATAACAAAACATATATTTTGTAAGTATTTACAGGATCAAATTGTCACCCAATGCTATACCAGGAAGACATGTTGTTGGAAAGAATGTATTTCTTAGCCCACAAACAGATTACCATGCACTATCCCATGCAAATGCTTTTATGTACAAATCACAGAAGTATTTATCTATGCTGAACAATAGGATTATTTTCTTCCACTCACCAGCACATGCACACAAACATCCTTTTATTTTGGAAGAGAACAGGTTGGAAGAGGACAGTTTGAAGGATCAAAAATTCTTTTTCTCCAAACATCTGCCTTTGAGCACTCCAAAAAAAGTGTTGTGTGAAAGGAAAATCAGAGGCACTCCTGGCAGGGAGGATGTAGCTATTCCTGACACTTTTTCCCATAGAGTTCATACTAAAACCTCTCCTTAACTTGGGATTAGTTATTACAGCCTGCTCACCAGGGCACAGATAAGAGCCACTGGCTGCCAGCCAGGAAGCACAGTGGCCACCTGCCAGCTGCCTGGCCACTGCTGGAGAGCGGCTCTGTGGGAAAAATGTGCAGGCACACACGACCTGCACCGACGGCTTTGACATGTCCCTGGTCGTGCAACTTTCTGTGGGCCCCAACTGCAATCTCATTTGCTCCAGTCAGTTCAGTCCAAAATATCGACATTAGGAAATATTGTCATTGTTCATTAGTGTCAGTGGGAACTGGCTTTGGACTAGACCTGCAGATTTTGCACTCTGTTGGAAATGAGCATTTCTCTCCCTCATTTTTCTTGGCATATGAAAAGAATATAAGGGTCCAACATTTTTGTCTCTTTTATTTTGTGACCTGTTTGGCCAGAATATCTAAAACAATAGACTAATATCTATTACAGTCAGGTATGAAGCCAAAACCAGTTTTGATGCACATTATACTTCTACATGTGCTTTAAATAAACTGGAAATGCCCCTACTTTTCTTTTCTTAAAATGTTTTCTCCGTTTATCTTTGAAACTGCAATGTTAGCAGAAAAAAAGATCCTCTCAAGTTCTTGCTGCAGTGTCTTTTATTATTCTTACACAAAAGGGAGTGCACAGTGCCTTTGAGACCTTAAAGAAACCTGACTAACAGGACAGGCCTTTGAAGTCTAAAAAACATGTATAATCTACTTTTACTTAGTCTAATAGAAGAACCATATTTACCATGCTCATGTCATTATGGATTTTAGGTTTTTGTTCTGAGTAAAAGGTGTATGATAGTCTGGAGATTATCAATTTGGGATACATTTGAAAGTTGACTTTGATCTCCTTAAAGCTATCAATCTCAGCTTTGGAAGGAACAAAGAGATAAGAGAAACTAGAAACCTAATTTGCATCTGATACCTCTGGAAAATAAGCAGAGAAAACAGGGAGCTAAATAACTAGAAAGCCAAAAGTCTTGGTCTGTGCACCGCAGGGTCTTTGTAAAATTGCTTGTTTTATAGCTAGAGAGACACCCAACAGACTGTAGTGAGATAAAACCCAGCAACTCAATTATAGCCATGGGCAGCCTTATTCTTTATATGGCTCATAAAACTAGGATTTGTTTTTAATGATGAACTAGAACCTGTGTCTTCTGCAAGATATAAGCCAGAAGCCACACAATAGGGGCATTTATTTAGACTTCAGAAAGAAGCCTGATAAAAACTGGATGTTAATTATAAAAGGGAATACAGGAATAGCACGCTGTTAAAAGCTCTGCTTGAAAGTGTGTTTTGATGATTTTTCTTTTGAATCAATTTCATCCACTCTCTTATCACATCACACCACATCTTCACCAATGATTCAATACCAACATACAAATGCTGCATGCCTTTCTTCCCATTATCTATATGAATGAAGTGCCCTACCAGAATGGGTCAGGAAAGCCATTGCCCTTTCCTTTTGTAATTGTTTCCTGACAAAAAAATACTTCTCTTGTCTGCAAGGAAATGACCAGGTCAACATGCACTTCTTCAACCTTGTAAACTCTAACATGAAAAAAAATAACAGTGTGTACATTGGAAAAATAATGCCAAATGCCTAGCATGTCTGAATGCTTTACTACACAGAATTCTCCCCTAAGAATAAATGCGAGGTATTTGAAGGAGATGCTGGCAGTGTCATTTAATGCAAAAGGGCACACAGCTTTCCCTGTACGGCACTCAGAGTCTACAAAATGGCTGAAAGACTAAAAGGCACCTCCCACAGCTGAGAGGATGAAGAGCTCTGGGGATTGTATGTGAGTGGATACACAGCACCAGTTCCCCAGCCAGCTTACAAACCCGCAGGGAGGGATGGCTGCAGCACAGCTAAGCTCTGGGATGATCCAGCCTTCCCATCCACTCCAGCCACTTCCTTCTGCACCTGGAGACCCAGTGTGCCCTGTAGTTCACGCTTTGTAAATTCACTGTCAATCCCTCCAGGCAGAGTAAGAGCCTTCATGTCCCCATGTATGAAAATACCTGTGGCCAGGAGCGATAGCTGCCTGTGTCTTACACCTCGATGGTTCCAGCCAGTGATTAGAACAGAATAGGCTCTCATTGACCTCATTTAATTATCTCATAAGGGAATTGCTCGTGGATCAGTGGGCATGAACTGGGGGACATACAGACACCAACTGAAATCCTGTTTTTACACCTACTGCTAATTGCAAAACTCTCACTGATAGAAATGTGGGGGGTGGAAATTTCATCAATTTAAACTAAAAATGGAAATCCCTGTAGGAAAATGAGAGAGGGTCGCATAGAGTTAAAGGAAGGACATTTGACTGTCAAGATGAGTCAAATAACTTGTAGTTTATAACATGATCTGTTCACTTAGCTGAGGCAATATATCTCACTTCATTCCTAAACAGCTTCTGGGATGTGCGTATGTTGGTATTGTGTGTGTGTTGGGGCTTGAGGGGCCTGAGGGGGTTCATTGGAAGGAGGGTGTGTTTTGTTTTGTTTTTTTCACTAATGATAGTCTGTAGGTTATTTAAGTCAGATAAGGAACTTTCCCATTTTTTTGCTTAATAATCATACCCTCAAGTTCTGATTAGAACCTACAGGAATTTTAATGATATTTGGTCTGTATCAGATGATACAAATAGCATGCTAGTTTCAGTGCACTTTTTTTGTTTTGTGTTTCGAGCATTCCTTTATTATCCCTCTGTCTTGTGACAGAAGATTGTCTTTTTCTCCTCCATCTGTGAAATATCTAGTGAATAAAATTCTTGTTATTTCAAACTGTTCTACAGCAGCAAGACCTATGAGGTATTTGAAAGCTGTGTAAGCTGCTGTCTGAAACAAGGCTATCTGGGGTGTAATGCATTGAAATATGAGACCTCTCTGTAGATGTGGAATTCTATTTGTTTATTTTTATACACGTTTTCTAAATTTAAAATTAACTCCATCTGGCAGTCTTTCGTTAAAACTTTTACATATTGTTTGAAGATTTCCATTTATGGAATTGGTCATTGAGAATATGTTTCTTCTTTTCCAGTGATATAAATCAAGAGCAATTTTGAAAATGTCTGAAACACTTTTGCGCCTTGGGAGCTCAACTTCTTTTTAACTGATCTTGTCACTTCTGGCGCCATTCAAAACTGGGTGCAAAATAACACCATACTGACAAATTTTTCTTAGACTGCTATGAATAAAAACGAGATTAACTACAGGAAATTTAGTGACCTGAAACAGACCTGGGTCTGTTTATAACCATGAGGATCATGTTCTTTCATTTCTGATTAGTGCTGATGATCATTTCATCAGTATATTTTACTTGCTGACATAAGATACGGTGTTTTAAGCTTTGCTACAAAATTCCTCATTTTTGGTGTGAATAAACTTCAACAGATCTGTACTCTAGTTTCACCCTAATAGATTTTTCTTGCTGAATTGTTTCTAATGAAATCTATAGAACCAATTCAATAAAAAATGTTGTGATTAGTAAAACAGATCCATGGGTAAGTGCCACTACAATCAATGAAGCATTTCTGTCAGCTCTGTATTGTAATTCCAGTGCTGGATTTCAGTGAACCACAAAGCATGACAATGAAATATAATGTGATTGTTTTAAAGAAAACAGGTACAGAAATGGAGAAGAATAGAGGAAAAGGACTGAGAAAATAATTCCTTAACAAAGACATCATTCATCAGAGGCCTGATTAAAAGCCCCTAAAAACCAATGGAAGTCCTGTAGTACCACATAAACTGGCTTCAGCTTAATACTAGGTTTTGTCTCAAAGATGCAAAAGTTGAAGCACGGTGAATATCTCTCTATTTCTGGTTTACAGACAAAATGTTTATTCCTTTCCTTGGCATGGAAGACTTATCTAAGATCTACAGTGTTATGGGTTATACCATAATAAGAACTGATAATTGTTGACAAACAAAAACAGGGAACTTCTGATCTCCTTCCTGAGTAGAATAAATAGAAGGTTGATTCCTTTGATGACTTAAGTACTTGGTTCTTATTAGTTTATTCATCTTTCCTGTCGTTTTTTTATCCTTATGCCTTCTTTTCCAGCACACTTCTCTGCTCAATCTTCAGTACACCAGAGCTGAACAATCCTAGCAGGCAGCCTTCAAGTTTCAACAGACATGGAAAGAAGATGATGCACTGCAGCAGAAAATTAGGTAAGCTTTATTCACACCCCCTGAAATAAAACACATTACCAACCATGAGGACTAAAATGTGCAGACCAGACCTCCCAGAATGAAAACACATGCATTTCCACTAAGAACTAAATAGCCTCTTCCAGGGAAACTCTTGCCCCCCCAGTTCTTGTGTCAAGGATGATAAAATATATCCCACAGATTTACTGAGACTAGCTCTGTGCTTGTGCGTAAGGAAAGGAAAAGGACACAAAAAGTCATGCCTCTCTGCACCTGTCTTGCAGCAGCTGAGCACACTGAGCAGTTGTTAAGATTGCGAAGACTGCTGGAAGCAAATGCTGGCATTAATTAGCCTAATCAAACCGGGTCAGGAAAAGAAGAGGGTTATGACCACAAAACTTGACATCTCTTGGTAAGAGATTTAGGGCCGAACAAGCCTTTTGTAATCTTTGCAGTTGCCTGGAAATCAGTTGAAAATATTGTTTAGTTCTTGCTAAAGATTTAACATGATTTAGCATGAGGTGCTGCGATAGTACTACTTGTCTAGACATACTGCACAGATTCAATGAGAGAAAGCCCTGGAAACTTAGTAAGAGCAGTGACGTTTCTGAAATAGTATCAATGGTTTGGTTCAGTTTCATGTTCTGTTTCTCTACACCTGGCATTTTATGGAGCTGTGTATGTATAGGGAGCTACTTCGTAAACCTGAAAAAGTGTATCAAATAACACATTGAAAATAGATCATAAAAAATGAGTTTCTATTGCACTGTGGTATCCTACTCTTACAAAACTGAGTCTCAACACTCACCAAAGCTAAATGAACTTAATTTATTTCCAGTTACATTTAATTAGCAAAATACATTTATGATTCATCCTTTTTTTGGAAATGCTGGCCACCAAATTTCTCTCCCCAAAAATAAGTTGGAGATTATATAGTAGGAGGACATTTGTTATAAATCATGTTAAGACATATTTTTCTCATGGAACCAGAGGCTCAGAAACTATCTTTAATTCCATATAGAAGATACAGTAAAAAAGTAAGAGTAACAATTATGGAAAAGAAGGACCAGAAGAAAAGTTGAACTGCAATATCAAAAACTAGGCAGATTGCAGGGAAGTTTAGCAATGCCATTTGAAATAATCTTTCCCCCCTTTGAAGTCAGCAGTCTTGAGATGTTATCATGTGCTGACTGTGAAATCTCATGTGATCATATTCTGATTAGTTCTTCCACTCCCCATGGATCATTGGTTGCGTAACACTGTAAACTTTCCTGGGTTGATTCAGCAAATTTGATATAGAATTAAGTTGTAATGCAGAATAATTTTTGCTCTCTATCTTTCAGGATAATCCCTTGTGGGATTTATCAATCTCATGAAAACAATTGCTTTTGTCTTAGGTGAAGTGGTTTTTTAGTTAAACAGGAAATTCAATCCATAGAGTATTTATATAGCAGCTTTTACCAGTGTTGAAATCAGTGGTGCTATTTTTTTTTTTAAAAGACAAGAAAAAAAGTGCCATATTATACTATTCCATCTCAATACAATCTTCCACTGTCCTGAGATGGTGTGAGCATGTCTCATGTAGCACTTGTAAACTGGCCACTGCAATGTTATGTTGTAAAAGAAGCCATATTAGGATACGAGGAGAAAGATTCACTTTCACATTCATAAAAATCACTATTATATTCATTATTAAAGCTTAAGCTGTAAAAGTACATAAAGGCTGCAGTGATGATGAGTCCCTTATGCTACATATGCATGAACACCTAATGAAGTTCATAAAACTTCTTCCTCGTTTTGGTGCAGTCAGCAGAGGAGATAAAACCACCATTACTTGACATTTCAGAAAACTTGCAAGAGAGAAGCTGCATCAGAAAGTTTTGGCACTATGACACTGTGGAGCATGCAAAGTGGCAGTTATTTCTTCAAAGGTTTTCAGCTAATTTTCAAAAACTATAAAAATATATTGCTGATGAAGATGCAGCACTTCAGTGGGTATGCAAAATGTACTATTACATATTTGTGGTTCATCTATCACCACTCAACACCTGACACCTTGATAAATCATCATTTATTTCTAACTTAGTTTATGCTTGATTTTTCTGCAATGCAGCTGATTCTACTTGTCACGGATCCTAATTTTCAAAGGTTTGCAAAAAAGTAGATCCTTATCTAGAGTTCACGTCAAAGAAGATAGTAGTAATGGGACATTTGTAGCATTTCTTCTCAAAGCTAGCAATTCAACTTGGGATCAAATCAGAAGAAACTGAAGTTATAACTATACAAAGTTTTGATAATCTCCACAAAGTGAATTTATGGTCTCTATTTAGTTCCCAGTGTTGTATGTCAAAAAAAAAAAAAGAAACATATGCAGCTTTCCCACCCAATTGCTGGCACAATTTCAGTGAAAGGATATTCCTATCATAGGCATAAGCATTTCTGCAAATCAGAACAAGTGTAATAAAGAAAAACTGAAAGCATTTTATTTCTGCCGAAATTTACAGACAACATATTCTATACATTTAGTTTATATTGCAGTCCATGCTTTATTTTGGGGTATGTTAATAATCATAGCAATGACCGTATCTAAAACCCTAGGTGTGTATGACCCCTGCCACCAAAGAGCTGTAATCACAGAATCATAGACTTGTTAGTGTTGGAAAGGACCTCTGGAGATCATCTGGTCCAACCCCTCTGCCAAGGCAGGGTCACCTGGAGCAGGTGGCACAGGAACCTGTGCCAGTGCTCTCCCACCCTCAGTGCAAAGAAGTTCTTCTTGGTGTTGAAATGGGTTTTCTTGTGTTTTAGTTTATGGTCATTACTCCTTGTCCTGTCACTGGACACTGAAAAGGTGTGGCACCACCCTCTGGGCACACGCCTTTGAGATATTTATATGCATTAATGAGATCCCCTTTCACTCTTCTCCAGACTAAATAGGTCCAGCTCTCAAAGTCTCTCCTCTTGGAAAGAGATGCTCCAGACTTCAGGAATTTTATATGAGTGAAGATTAAATATAAAGAGTGAAGCAATTAAAAACAAGACATCAGTGATGGAAGGTGTACAAGGTTAAAAGTGATATCATACTTATGTAGAAATCATGTGCGGATAGGTTCAAAACATTGAGGTATGGCAAAGGAATGAGTTTTCAGGCATCATAAAACCCCACATTCTGCTTGACTCAGCCAATGATTTTTGGCTGATTTTCTGTGAAAATGAGAAAAGAAGTAAAACCTGAAGACAAGAAAATAAGAATGTCCCTTTATTCAAGAAAGGCACACCATGATTACTTATGCAAAGGAAAATTGCACCAGGATAAGACGAGAGAGACAAGAGTTATGCTGTATCTCAAAACTAAACATGAAGGAAATGTGTTACATGCTCGAGGCTATAGGGAAAAGCTGATCTGAGCAGTTAGGTTTTGTGCGTGGCAGAAAAATATGTTTCAATGAAAGCAGGAACAGATAAGTAAGAGACAGTGCTTTTGGATTGGATGGACATTTTTCATGATGCCACAGAAGCAAAAGTAATGCAGAAGTAGAAAAAGTATGGGTATTAACCAAAAATAACTGAGGGCCTGGCCTTATGTCACTCTTAAAGTATTTACACATAAGGAGACAACTTATATACAAAGTATGCTATGCTGGAATTTCCAAGCATATGCCATACCACCCTTTCGTAAGACTGCTCAGGTTTAGCAGGGTGGAGGGGATAACAGAACTTGCAGTGCTTACAGAGAGTAAGGGTTTTATCACAATGGAGACTACACCAAAACAATGGTAAATAGGTATTTAATAACTCAGATGCACTTTGAAACACACTGAGGAGTTCCCACACACATTGTGACTTGTTTTTAAACATCACTTTCATAAAAGTCAATACATTTCAGAAATTGCCTGTAGGTTCACACTAGTCTAGTAACGGCATAGGTTTCCATTGCACAAATCCAACATAATCACTGCTATAATACCTATTCCCAAAGTAATTCTCCTTCCACAACTCCCTTTTCCCCTAAAGATTAAAACTAGTAGCAAATCCCAGTCTCCACCTGCAGAGAAGGATGTGTTTCAAAGGATGATGGCTCTCTTAGGCAAAGGGAAAAGAATAAAGAGGAAGCTGCAAGTGAGCTGACAGCATCAAGCGAGTACATGATGCTTGATCAATGCTTGCCTTTGTCAGAGACATTCTTTAGGGAGATTTTCCATTGCAGATGTCATACACCAAATGAAGTGGAACAGAATTAATACAGAACCTGTGAGACTAACAGCGAAATTTTCAGGCTTGCTATTCTTTGTTGTTTTTCTTCTATAACTGCTCTTTAAATTGCCTAGATTTAGGAAATAATTGATATACCCTAGCTGTAAGCATTACTTATTTAAACTGCTTATGATCTCAAACACACATTACAACATTGATTTGGTTTAAATCGAAAAAAAAACCCGATGAGCTTGTCATGTATTCATATAGAACATTGATACCAATGTATAATAAAAAATGTTGAAATATTTTTGCAACCAACCAAAATGGCAGCAAGAAACACTTGTTTTACTCCCTCTGTGTATTTTTTTTTTTTTTTTGACCCTATACAGGTGGGGGAGATTGGAGAGAACAACAGTGATGGAGAAAAACTACAAATTTTGTGTTAAGGAAAGGGAATTGTGTAGGGTTTTTTTACAGCTATCCCCAGGCCAAAAACAGAAATAAGACATCCTTCAGATAAAATGCCATAGAAATTTAACAGGCCAATCAATATAAGTGGAGGATATGTAAAGAAGAATAATTCCATCAGCAGTACAGGTAAGTAATAAAGGTGATAGCATTATCTTGCATTATTGTATCAAATCTAACAACTTGGTCATGATCCCTTGCTGGTATTGTTGCTTTCCTTGGTGCACATGGTGACAAAAGAGATTATGATAAAATACTGGAACACAAAAGGGTGTTTATTAAATACTCCTTCATACAAAGAGCTGGGCATTGTCTTTCTTGTGTCGAATTAAAATATTTAGTAATCATTTCCCCACTCATGCTGTGATGAGCCTTTGTTTTTTTCCCTGCTATTTATTTTTCCTTCCCTTTTTTAACAGGATATTTCATTCGTTTCTAGTTCCGCTTAGGACCCACTTTAGTAATACTTTCTGCCTTAGATTAATTACCCTGATCTAATTCATTTAGTGGAGGACAGCTGTGGTACGTGGGTTGCCCACTGATGTATTGTGTTAAATGACGCCCATCTGTCATTGCAGCATATCAGCATGGATGCAGTGTCATCCACTTCATTGGCTCTGCTGAGATGTGAAGTACAGCTACAATGTTTACCACTGTTGTTAATTTAATATCTACACCTTTAATAACCTGACTGCTGTCATTTGCTGAACAATGATACATGATGGCCAGCAAACAGCCAGATAGAAGGCATTAACATGACAGTGGAGTAGGCCATTTGGTACAGTTAATTAGAGCACTTCTGGGCAAACTTACTGTCGAGGGTCTTGTAGGGCATTCCCATGCAAAAATGCCATATTGAAAATAAAGGTAAAAGAATGACTTTTCTGTTAACAGGGACTTTGACAAGTATGATCATTAGCCAATTCTCTCAACTCAGAAGTGGTATTTTTTAATAATGGCTACTTTCTCTTACGACTGATCAGTCTTCTGCTCTTTCCTCTAGCCTGCTTTTTGTCTCCCCTCATCTCTTTTCCACTTTCTCCATCTGAAAAATGGAAATGTTGGGGTTGCACATCCAAACACATACTGACATTTCTGTTTTATAGACATGTATCCAAAACCAGTGTAGATTTCTCATTGTACAATGTCAGGTTCAGTCACTGACCCTTTAATGAATGTGAAGAAGTAACCCATTCAAAGGATTCTATCTGTTGTTTTCTTTCTGAATGGTAAAGGTAACATCAAAAGAAAAATTGGTAGATGCTTATCACAAAAGTTCTCTTACACTGTAGATAAAAATATGAAAATTGATGTTCAAGTATTTTGTAGAGGGATGCTTTATAATCCCATAAGGGTTTATCTGTAGGCTTACATGAAGACTTCACTGAATAACAACAACTTACACTTACGAAAAACGTACTGTGTACTCTTAACCCACTTTCATGTATCTCTGCAGACAGAAACAGACACACACCTCTGACCACACTGTGGTTATCATTTTCAGGGAGCTGGGGAAAACAGTATGGTTGCCTGAATCTGGTAGTGTGTGATTAGTGTTTTAAGACTGTTGGCTGTGTGCGTTGAGCACTCATTTAGCTTTGGAGCAAGACTCCCACCTGTTACACCAACTTGAAAAATGTCAAGACTCACACAAAATGATTCGGAGTATTATTCTGAGAAGAACCGTGTTGAGTCCTTTGCTTTGTTTCTTTTTCAGGATGCACTAAATAGGAAGAATGCCAGTGGTCACAGGGTGGGAAAAATTATTCTTGCATATATTTCCTATTCAATTTTACATTGCCTGCAAATAGAAGGATTTGCTGGTGTTTTTAGGGATCTGGGACTTCATATTTGTTTCAGTTTTCTAGTTGCAAAATTGGGACTTTCTTATCTCAGCTGGTATCACAGTGAATGGCCCAAGACCTTCACGTACAACACAGAGGGACAGCACTGAATGAGGCCTGAGAATTTCTAAAGTTCCATGTTAGGTGAGATGACCCACCTTGTCCCCAGGCTGGTCAAGATAAGCCTGGAAGCTTCTGTAGACAGACATTAAGATTAATTCACTGTAGTCAACACTACAGAAATGATATAACTACATTAAAATTGAGCTACTTCTCACTATTTAGTCTGAATGACCCATTTACAACCGGATTAGAGTGGTCTTAGGAATGAATCAGAACCAAAAATGAAAATGCCTCCTGCAGTATGAAGACCTGCAGCGAGAAGCCTGAGGTTATAGCAACAATAGAGGCTCTGTAAAAGAGCAGCTTCATGCCGTTCATGAAAGAAAGATATCACTCCCCATTTCCCCATACTTAAATAAAGTAAGCCTAGTATCTTCCTGTGGTGATTGCTTTCCCAGAACTTGCAAGAGTTTTTTTAACAGGCTCCTGAAAAATAATGATGTAATATTAGCAATGGTCTAGGATTCACAATACTGACAACAGGACGTATGATATATTTTGAAAAGTATATACATTGCCACTCTTTTTACAAAACATACAAAATAGTTCTAGCTGCAGAGCTAAGGGTTAATTAATATCAAATCTCTTATTTCAACTACCCAAAATACCATTCATCTACTACTCTTCTTTTGAGAAATAATCTATGAGAAATCAATGTACACAAGAATTTTAGTATGCCAATTTTTAAAATAAGGGTGTTTTTTATTTTTAATTAAAAATCTCAGATTAGGAGGAACATCATAGAGAATGAGTTCCAACTGATAATATCCAACTGTTATTTTAATACATTTTCTACCTTTTTTCATCATACAAAGAAATATTAGAAACTACCAAACTGTGAATAAGGTGTCTGTGAAGATCCTGAATGTGAAGCTGAGGAGTCACACCACTTACAAATACCTTTGCAGATTGCTGTGAAATGTATGTAGTCAGCTATGAATGCAGATAAACAGCTCCATGAGTACTATACAGTCAGAACAAAGCTGTCAAATTGTGCTCCAAACCATTTATATGTTGACAATGAAAAATTTACATGGCTTTGAGAAGAAATCTTTCCGTTTTTAAGGCCTATAAAATGGCACCCATGCTTATGTTAGCAAGAAAGAAACTTTTTGTGTGTGTGTCCTCCTACCTTTCCCTGAAAGAATAAAATAAGATTAAGAATAGATTGCTTTAACTGACTGGGTGTTTCTTAGGTTCAACTGAAAATAAGATTTTTCTTTGAAGCAGTCTTCCTGCAGATTTTTCTTTAAAGCAGAGATCTCACACACAAACACTGGGAGACAGACAAATAGGGTCTGGAGAAAGACAAAGAGGCAAGTGTACTTTAATAGCCTCAGTTTTTAACTTCTTCCTTTTCCTTTTAGAGTAATAATATATCTTGCTTGACAAAAATATAAGCTAGCTGAGTCAAAGGAAAGCAGACAGGTCTTAGAGAATCAGACACAGAAAAAGGGATTCTATTCACACCAGACATGCAGTCATTCTTGACTCCCTTTAACACAGGTAAAGGCATATTGAGTAGTATTAATCTGATTTTAGAAAATATACCTAAAAAAGGCCAGATGAATAATTCTGTAAAGCAAACTTAGCTCAAGAGAAATTCTACCCCCTTGTTCCTGTGGAGAAAGACACTTTGTTCTTGGATAGTAAGTTCTCCATTTATTAGGTAGAAGATTTCTACAATTTAAAGAAATCTCTGTGGGGCACTGTGGAAGTTATATTAAAAATACGTTTGCATCTATACTACTGTCCGTGTGACACATTGCTTCTGCCATTCTTCCCACTTAGAGCTGTTTGTCTTTTACTTAGAAATCTCATGCAGTTTAACAAGACCAAGTGCAAGGTACTGCACCTGTGTCAGGGTAACCCTCAGTATCAATGCAGACTGGGGGGGGATAAGATGAAGAACACCCAGGCTGAGAGAGAACTAGGAGTGCTGGATGAGAGGCTGGACATGAGCAGTATGCACTGGCAGCCCAGAAAGCCAGCTGTGTCCTGGGTTGCATCCAAAGCAGTGTGGGCAGCAGGGCCAGGGAGGGGATTCTGTCCCTCTGCTCTGCTCTGGTGAGACCCCACCTGCAGTGCTGCATCCAGCTCTGGGGTCCTAGAACAGGACTGACATGGACCTGTTGAAGCAATTCCAGAGGAGACTACCAAGATAATTAGAGGGATGGAGCATCTCTACTATGTGGGATTGCTGAGAGAATTGGGATTGTTCAGCCTGGAAAAGAGAAGGCTTCAAGGGTGACTGAATAGCAGGATTCCAGTACCTGAAGGGAGCCTACAAGAAAGTGGGAGAGGATATTTTTTCAAGGACTCATAGTGCCAGGACAAGGGGAAATGGCTTCAAACTGAAAGATGGTCAGTTTAGACTAGTTATTAGGAAGAAATTCTTTACTTGATGATGAGGTAACAGGAACAGGTTGCCTAGAGAAGTTGTGGTTGTCTCGTCTCTGGGAGTGCTCAAGGCTGGGTTGGCTGGGGTACTGAGCAACCTGGTCTAGTGGAAGCTGAAAGCGAGAAACAGTGCAACGCAGTATAAAGCAGACTTTTTCCTAACTGGTCCGAAGAAGGAAGCAAAAGTGTTTAGGAAGTGCACATGCATGCATGGGACACAGCAGGGAAGATACATAAATAGACAGTAACAGCCATTTCCCAAAGGGACAGCGATGTGTTAACATCATCATACAAGACAACTTTGACAAAAACGCAGGTCCAATCACCTTTCTTCAAAAAATTTTTCATTTAAGCTGCAACAATCACAGAAATGGTCCATCAAAGTAATTGATGGAACAAAGCACCTGCAAACTCAGGCAAGAAGACTGTTAGAAAGTATCCACACTAGAAAATATAACTGTAGGAAAAGAACATATATGCATTAAGGAGGAAAATTCTCTATTTAATTAGAGGTTAACATACGTGCATGGGCATAACTGCATAAACCAGCCCAGATAAATTAGGGCTGGAAGTTATAAAATGGCTCCTGATTATTAGGGTCTCTGCCACTGCATTGGGAGAGGAGTGACTGGACCTAATAGCATACCAGATTTTAGTATCAAATTTTATAAATTTATAACTAGAATTGGAAAAGAGAAAAGAGACCTATCTGTCTAGACTGTGGAATGGGTTAAAAGAACCCTGTGCAAACCTAGAAAACATTGTACATTCCCTGGGCCTAGAAATGCTTGCTCAGATTTCCTAACCATTTTAGGGCTGCCATCCTGCTCATAAGCTGTCAAACTGCCTCTTGTCATTTTGCAGGGTTAAATGAATATTCACTGTGACAAATACTGAAATTGAGGAGCCTCATCCCTAAATACCCAACCACTCAAGTAAACTATTGTTCTGAGATTTTGTCTCTTGCCCAGTCTTAACACATTAAACTATTTTCTACAAGAAAGGATGTCTTGTGCAAGGTGGAGTGATGTATCTCTTCATGTTCACAAGGCAGAACATTTGATTAAGCCATTACAGAGGAGTGAGAGCTCTTTGTTCAGAGCATTAAATCAAACAGAAAGTAGTAACATTGCAGTACTTAAATTTTTTGGAGTATTTTGTATTAAAAGAAGTTATGAAGTTCCTTTAAAATGCAATGCTTGAAGTGGGTTTTAGCAATGAAGTAGTTAAATGCAATTATGTGCACAGACACAGTGAAAAATAGATCTAGAGCCTGTTTTACCAAGCAAGATAATTGCACATCTCCTGTATGTAATTTGAATGATTTTACTGGGTATCAATGAACTGCTAAACTTTGAAATTCGATTAATATTGCTATTCTTTTTGGTTCAAAGATAAAGGAAATATGTAGGGTAAGAACTACATGGAAAAGAATTTTTGTGACTTCAATGAATTTTAGCTTTTGGCAGTTTCTGAAAAAATGCTTCCCCTCCAAAAAAAGTCACCCTTGCTCACACATCCTAGCTACTTTCAATTTAACACTGTGCACCATAAAAGCAAGAACAATCTAAGGTTAAGAAAAGAAAGTTTTTGCTTTTCTGAAAGAGATCTGTGAACAGGGCAACAGCCCTTGAAAGGGCCAGCTTCCTAATCAGAAGCAGTTCCATCAGAACTATGGAGGGAGGGTGGGAAACAACTTGAAAAATCAATGGGACTCTTTAAATACTTTGTAGTTCCTTCCACACTCAGCTGGTCCACACAAGTTTAAGGTTAATTTTGCAGACAGCTTGCTGGCTTTTAGAATTTAACATTTTCAAAATACATGCAACCCCTTCAAATTCCGACTTGTATATGCTACAAAACAGAAAGCAAAAATCAGCAACAGCAAAAATGCCAACACTGCTCTGCTATAGATGCCCAGCTGGGCTTGGTGGCCTTGGACACGACTTGATGTACAGTCAGTTCCTTGATCATTAAGTCTCAAGAGAATAAACATATGAAGGTGCACAGAAGGTATGTCTTTTGTTTCTTAGAGTAACATGGGACATGAAAACTGTTTTTGCAGCAGAGCAGGAGCATCTAAGTATCTGAGAGACAGTAAAGCAAGCCTTTGAAACTTCAGTCTCTCCCTAGGCAGGAGATTGAAAACGGGTCCTTGGCCAGCACTGTGGTTCAGTCTGTGCCAGAAACCTTGCACATCTCTCTGCCAGATTTGCATGTATTGACCCTATGCCTTCCTCCAGGCTTCATTAAATTTTCCTGAGTCCCACTGCTGCATTGAGTTAAAAAGAGTAGCAGGTACTGATCATATCAGCCTCATCATCTAATAAACATAGTTATCTGCCCATGCAAATAAGCGAAGCATCACAGAGAAAGTCATATGTAAATGCCCTGGGTTCACATAATTTTTGCTGTGCATTTTCAATGCTACGTTTTTCGCTTTCTCTTTCAGACACTGGCTAGTGGTAGCAGGTGTTGCATCCTACCTAAAATGACCTATCAATATGTTTCCCTTAATCCCTTAATGCACAAGGAAAAGTTATGCATAGAGTTGTTGTTTGCATGAGAGTTTTATAAATTAGTAACAATACTATTGGAATTGTTAACAGTATTTTATTTGCAAGACTATTGATTTTGTTCACCTTACTTGGTTGGAATATCCGAGTTCAAGGGCATCTTTGACTCAATGAAAGATTAGTTTTACAAGAAAGAAGAAAATGGTGTATTTCTTTCATTCACTTTCTTTTTGTAAAACGAGGCAACAAAAATCCCTCAAAAAAGACCAAAAATCTCCTTATTTTGCCAAAACTAAATTTGGCTAATTATCTGTGTATCATGAACAGGATTCATACACACCCTGAAGCCAAACTCAGACATTAATGAAGCAGAAAATGAAGAAAAAGCAAAGAAGTTAATATCATGGGCTTCACAAGAATTTTGGTGGATTTCACATAAGATATTCTTCTGTGCAGCCAACAGTTGTAACCAAATTCTGCACAATGACAAAAGGAAGACATTTCATAAAATCTTACCCCTTGTGTCAATCCATTCTTAGTACAAAAACTTAGTCCTTTTAAAGAGAACAAACCTCCTGTTGTCTTCCATGAGTCAAGTAAAAATTCAACTAAAGACTAATTTCCATTCACCCTTGCTCATCTCCATGTGATAAAGTCCTTGGCCGATTCAGCTGGGTATAATCTAATTCATATCAATGAATCTATGCAGGCGATGTTTTTAAAAATTCAACTTTTTTATTAGCCGTAAGACTTCTTTTTCACTTGTATTTTGTGGTATTTGACACACATAAGTGACAAAATACTTCCTAGGGAAGTATTTTCTGTCCAGTGTCATGCTGACAACTTAGATCTCATATTTAAAAAATCAATGCACATATGTTACCTTAAGCAAGTGAAGTTACAACAAATATTTTTATAGTTTCTATTGTAAAATAAAATATAAGTAGTATGATTCAAACTGTATATCCTTTCCTCTAGAATGTATTTCAGATGTGTAGTGTCTTTTGGCTCTTTGGGATTAAGTATATTGAAAACAGGAAAATTATTAAAGGTTAAGTACTGTATTTTTCATTATAGATTTCCTCTGCACAGTAATGAAAACTGAATAAGCAGATTAAAAACTGATTTAAAAATTAATCCTCAAATCTCTTCTTCAAGAGATTTTGGTCTTCAATTAGTAACTCAAGATTTATAAAATTCACATTGTGGAGACCAAGATTTACATTATTGTCATGGCTGTTGCAAATAACCTGGGTATAATTGATATGAAATGAAAATATTTCCTCAATCCTACTTTAATATCAGACTTAATCAGTAAAATAAAAATAAATTAAGTATTAATTTGCTCACATTCTTACTTATCGGGAAAAAATTGTTGTCACACTAACTTATCTCAAAAAATTTTTGTTTCTAGAATAACAAAGTTGTTCCTAGAAAAAATACAGTTCTGACAGCTTTCAGGTAAGAGAAAATTCAGAAGTAGGTGTTTGAACAGGTGACTGAATTTGAAATATTGAGTAAAATCCTGATCCCACAGAAGACTACGGCTAAATGTTCAATGACTGAAGTAGCATATTTCCACCTGTTTTCAAGGAAAGTTTATTATGTTTGATGCTTTTGAGGATCTCATCTTTTTCTTCCTCTTTGGTATGAAAAATTTGTAGATATCATCTGTCTATCAAAATCACTTTAATTGGGAGATAATTTTAGGCTTTTTACTATTTACTCTTTTTCTTGGTAAGTCTGAAACAAATTTCTCCCCAAAAACATTGACTTCTTTGGTAACCAAAATCCATTAATGCTCTTTTGGTGGAAATACAGAACCAAAGGTGGTTATTACTTTTCAAAAACTGATTGTGAATCTGTTTGTCTTAACAAGATGGTTCCTTTGTACCTCCAAGTTTTAAAAAAGTAGACTTTTTAAAGAAGATATTTCGTTTCTTTTACTTTCATTACTTATGTTTAAACTCAGCAAAACAAACAAACAAATAAATAAACAACAACAGAAACCGCAATCTAAAAAAAAATAAAATGCAGAGATTGATTTCCTTCTTCAGGGCTATTATCAGATCAGTTGACACTGAATACTGTAGGTTTTTCTATAGTGCAGCAATTTGGTTTTTTTGATAGCTATGGAAGTGTGGTTTAGGTTTTCTAAAGCACAACCATATCCAAGTGCATCAGATTTCCTTCCATTTTCCCACCTGCCTCTAGCAATGTTTTACAATATATAGAACATGCCTGCTCGTATAGATAGATATAGATAGAGAGAAAATGTGCTGTATAGGTAATACCCTTCTCCTTCTTAATCCAAAACAGCCATGGAATTTTCATACTGACAGACTGCACTGAAATATAAAGAGTGTTCTTTCTTTTTTTCTGCCGCCTTTGTTCATTCAGCTCCAGATCTGGTCCATTCAGAAAAGCAATGCAAAGTTGTGGGTTACAACTCAGTGTCATTCAGTCAGTGGGACTTATTCCTACTCTGCTGGGAGACAATAGGAGCTAGGATAAGAATTTTCAATTATGTTGTCAAAAATGCATCACATGCTTCCTCAGAAAGAATTTCCACAGGAAAAAAGGTCTAACTTGGGCTAAAAGACTGCCTCCGAAGATCTGAAAACCAGCTCTGCTATTGAGGATGGCTTAAGAAGAATTTGGGTTTTAATTTTGGTCCATTTCACTACTGCAGCCAAAAAATGAGGCATCTCACTTCCTTTGCTTGTACTCCAGATTTTGCCACCCAGAGGCAGAACTGCATAGAGGGTAGGTAGCCTTTTTAGTGTGTAATGTTGTACCTAAATGTATATATTGTCTCCAAACCCATCAGATGAAATAATTGAATCATGAAAGATCGGGTTTAGTGTTCTGGACATGGCAACACAGACATGTGCCTTGAAAACAAGCTGGTTTATGGTTAGTGACTCAAACCAGACAGAGAACTCAGATAATTTTTAAATAACCTCACTAAAACTCCTGAGATAGCAAGAGTCGTGATTTTTTTTCCCACTGGGAGTTTAGGGTAAAAAGACCCCCATCATTGCATAATGTAGTCTAACTTCCAATATTGTAATAATATTTATTTAATTTCTACCATATTGAGTCCATTAACATGTCCTTGGTGGGAGTACACCCTCCAAAAAAGTCTTATTTGAAGATGTCAGGAGAGGGACAACCCACCATTTCATCTGATTTTTTTATTCAACAATTAAACACTGTAAAAAACCCCTGTCTTATTTTGGAAAACAAAAATAAAATCAGCCTAGTTTTCCTCTTTTGGAGTATAAAACTATGTCTACTTGCTATACGTACTTCAAAGACATTTTTAGACTATTAATTTAAGTTTGTACAAAGGTATTGATGGAAGGAAAAGTAAAAGAAAACTAAAAAAACAAACCCAAAATCATTCTTTTGTAACAGTTTAACTCCTCTTTGGAGATAGATCAGATTTAGCAAAACAAACTTAAAACAACGTTTACCATTTATATTTCCCAGCATAATTTTGTATTTAGTTAGGACTCCCTTTGACTTCAGAATGGAGTCATAAGAAATCTTGCTGTGAAGCAGAGTCTCACCTGCTCCGGTTTAAACCTGAGTGTTTGAAATCCTACAGCTTTAGTTAGATAGCCAGGGTGGTTGAAGACTATTCTTCAGCCACTCTTCAGCCACTTACTTTTCTCCCTGAACACTCCACTTATGTTTCTTGATAAGAAGGGCAGTAAGAGTCCAGTCAAACCTTTGTATTTTTTATGTACAGGTGACATATTCTGGCAAAAGATGGGGAAAAATGTACAGTGACATTTGAAATGTACTGTGGATGATTAAACGGAATGTGTAGCCCTCAATGGCTTTATCAAAAAGACATAAGATCTTGCTGTCTAAATCAGCACGGTGTTAGAGACAGAAAATCACTGACTGAATGCAGGATTCAGAGAAGAGAACATTGCCCTATTTACCAAGGAATTATGAAGCATGCAACTCATTGCAAAGTATTGATTGTTTTAAGGCTTTTTGTTACCCTCTCTTTGTATTATCAGGAAAAGCAACTATCTTGAAATGACAGCCTTGAAGTGGTTTGGAAAAAAAAGCATGTAACCTTTTGGTTTTGATACCATGAAAGGAGGTCAGTAAGTCATGAAACTATTTTGGCCCTTAAATGTTTTCTCCTTGAAACATTAGTCCAACTTGAATGCTGTATCTTTTCATGCACAAACAGTGAATCTTATTCTCCAGACAGGTGGTGAATGGCAAAGAGCATTTTGTGTATTTGCATTTGCTGGCAGTGCATAGGCAATAACCAAATTAAAAATATTCCTGCAAATGTGTTATTGTGCCTGTTTATTTCCCAAACCACCAAAATTTAACAAGCATCAAAGTACAGTAGTACTGAAAGATATGTCCAGTCTTAAATCAGGGATGTACAAATATGTAGCTGAGATAAACAGGGAAGAATCTCTCTTGAGGGGGTTTTTTCTTCCATGTACTATACTTAATGCCTGAATGATTAATTCAGAGTAATTACTTTAATTCTAAATATCTGATTTTCATGAGATTATTTTTATCTGGCATTTATAAATTCCAGAAAAAGATATAAATGCAAAAGATTTAGAATTTAATTCTCCAATATTTTTTTTAGATCCATCAATGGTCTAATTACTAAACATCACTTGATGCAGAGAACAGTTTCATTATGTGCCACTGCTTTTGGATGGATGACCATAGCTCTGAATTAGGCACCATTATTGTGTCTGATGATCTGAACCTAAACCTGTTGGACCTGTGAGTGGTTATATCAGTGCAAGGGGAACATGTTGCCTTTTGAACTAAGTTCCATGAGCTCAACTTCACATGTGACAGAACAGTTAAACAAGTGCACTTTGTCTATATAAAACCTTTTGTTTAACAGAACTTCTCTGTCATTTCGTATTGTTTACCCTGTGTGAACCTGTACCTGATTTTCTGTATGTTGGGGCTATTCTGTTCCAAATATATGAGTTTTACTAGAGTTATGTTACTATGTGTATGAATCAAAATGGAAATTGTGTCTTTTGTATTTTGTTTTTAGGGTTGTTTTTTTTTTTATTTTTTCTTTCAGAAATGGCAGTGTTGATTCTTTCTTCCCTAAAATCCCCTAAAATATTTTTTTTCTCATGGCCCTTCCATGTTCTGCCAATCCAGTCCACAAATCTAACACATCCTAACTGTCTGTGCTAGTTATCATATTTAATCTTGCAACTGTGAAAAAGTCTGAAAAGTCTTTATTGTCATGATCTCTGTCTTAGCTCAAACAAGGGTTATGAGAGTGAATTTCTTCCTTCCACAAAGACAGTTCAAACTCTAAAGGACAACTGGAAATAAAAAGACTGAAGTCAGTGATGACACGACTATGATTTGTGCTGCCAAAAGCCTTTAAGGAGTTCTAAGAAACACCATTTTTAAAGAGCACTAAAGCATTTTGTCTTTCCTTGTAAATTCAAAGCGCACAGGCTTTTCTGTTCCCTTGACCTAGCACTTGCACATTTCGTCTTAGCCAGGATTTCTAGTAGATCAAGAACACTGATTGAAGTCCTGTGGGCTGTTGCTGGTTCAGTAACACATTCTGCATTCTGACAGGAAATAAAACCCTATCATTTTCTATTGTGCTGTTTCCATGTGCACAAACGATAAAAGAAATTAAGATTTGTAAATGTTATTTATTCCATGAACTTGGGAAGATGCAATAGAAGGGAATACAAATAAGACACCTCTCAGCAAGATTGCACTCGATACAGAAAACACAAGTTACTTCATTATCACAGAAATAGACCGCAATATCTGCCTAAGGTGGTAATGGCTCTTCCTAAGCTCGCTTAAAATTCAAACACAAATGTCAAATTGCAATGTCTTTCAAGAAAGCTGCATCTTATGTGAAATTTATTCATATAAGTTTTAAGAAATATCCCTTGGGGAAATAGAGCCTCAATTTTTTTATTACTTCAGAAAAAACAGGAAGATATCTATGGGGCTAGAAACATAAGACCTGAGAGAAAGAAAAGAAGGCCTTGTAAATGGCACTGAATCCAAAAGCAGGCACTTTTAAAACTGGTAATTCACTCAGTTCTTACTGTTTTAACCTTCTAATTTTCTCTTATTTCCCAAAATAAAATAGAGCCTTTCTGCTTTTCAGATCAGGCAGTGAAGGGTTTATATTTTATAGCAATAATACTCAAAAAGCAATTGAGAGACAAGTGAACACAGTAGCTTATGTTTTCTAAATAATTTGTGGCAATCCTTTCAAAGCAATTCACATAACCTGCATATTTGTGTGGATTGCTTACCCTCAGACAGTGGCAAACCCCCACAGTGCATAACCCCAAACCAAAATGGCAATAAATGTAAGACAGTAATAGCTAATTTTATCTGGTATAAATGAAATGGGACTTTAGAGGATTAAGTATTGTGAAAGTTGTCCAATTGTTTTCAAACTGAACTGCATTTTAAACACATCCTCTGAACTGCTTATAGGAATCTGGTTTCCAGAAATCATTAGTGACCAACATTTCTTAATGGCAGAGACACAGCTTTCACACGTGTTAAGGGAGAAACTTTCAAAATGCCTGCTCTCCTGTGATACCATTCTACAAATATAGATGGGATTTGGACAAACAGTATACACATTTTCAAATGAAGAGAAAGAAGAAGAAATGATAGTAAAAAATTTAAAGGGAAAGAAAGACAAAATCTGTATATAGGTACCATTTTGCATATTTTAATCAATGCTCAAGAAATTTTTGCTCACTTTAAGGAAGGAAGACTCTAGTCCAGTGTGAAGTTAATACTGCAGCGTGACAATTATTTTTAAACATTAGGTTCAATTGAATCAAGTACAGTTGTTTAAATGAAGAAGCTTAATGACAGAATTTTCATTAACCACTGCTCTCAACGGCAAATGAATTTTAAATTATTTCAGAGATTTATTTTATCTGTAAAACCTCATAACCTGCTTTTATGTTATTCACTCTTACAAAAAGATATCGAATGAATTCTAAAAAATAGAAAACATTGAATACTGTAAACAATTTGCATGCAATCAAATAAAGAAATGGTGCAGTGCTAAATTTAAAGTATGACCTTTTATAATCTTGCAGAATCCCTCTGAATTACAATTCATTTTTGATCTTCTTACTACCGTACTTTCAAACCAATAATCATCACCTGCTTTCATTAAATATTTTTTAGCATAGCCTAATGCCATTCAAGTGTTAGGAAGGTATTTTCAGCAAGGTGCAAACAACTAATAACAGGGAAGTTCATTGTGCAATATTTAGAAGATACTGACTCTACATGGAGAAAATTACCCTTGTTCAAAAACCCTTTTCACAGGTGAATGCCTGGTTATGTAAACATCTGTTTATGAGAATATCAGGGTAATTTTAAGTCTGTAAACAGGACTACAGGAGCAAATTACAAAGGCATGTAATTTATCTGGTTGGAGCCTAGAAGTTGGCCAGAACACAGTAGTAACTCAAATGGAAAAGAATATGTTAGATACTTTGCAGTATTACAATCAAACCTCATATTTTGAATTTAGGATGAATCTTATTTAACTTTACCTATCATAAAAATTAGACTCTCATTTAAAGCTCATGATCAAGGCTCCTATTATAACCATAGAAAGAGGTACAGATCTCAAAAGAATACCTTCATGTAGATGTATAACATCATGACAACCGTTACAGACAAGGTGAGACGAATCCCCAGTCACATCTGTTTAAGATACAGTGGGACTGATGATAACAAAATACCACTATACCAAGAAGACAGAAAACATTTAGAAGAAGGAATTTTAAAATATATTCATTTTATAGACTGCTCAGACAATATCTATATTCTACCATCACAGAAAGACTAGAGAAATTATAACTATTGCCACAATATTGCAGCTAAAAACAAGGCAATGTAAACTCAGATTTCCTTTTTCTGTAGCACAGGCTGGTGTTATAGCCCCAAAAGGCCTAAAGAAGCATGTTTGTATAAGCATTTCCCAGTAACATTCCTCAAATTTTTACCACTACTGGAAAATCAAAAGAGGAGTTCACTGCTTGCAATTTACCAAGAAAATATGGGTGTCTGAGTGATGGACTATACTGGCTGAAGCCAACTCAGTACCAGCTGCACTGAGCATAAGGTCTTGCACCTGGGAAAGCATAATCTGGGAGTGCAGCACAGACTGAAGTCTACCCTGCTGGGGAGCAGCTCTGTGGGAAGGGGCCTAGGGGACCTGCTGGACAACAAGATCAGTGTGAGTGTACAGTGTCCCCCTGCAGCAAAGAAAGCCATTGAGATGCTGAGTTGTATCAACAAGGGCATCACCAGCAGAAATAAAGAAATCATTATCCTGCTATTCTCAGCACTTATCAGGCCACAACTGGAATACGGTGTTCACTTTTGGCTCCTGCTACACATAACAGATGTGGGCAGGCTGGAGAGGATCCAGAGAAGTCCACAAAGATGACCAAAGGACCAGGAAGCCTGATATATGAAAATGGCTGAGAGAGCTGGGAAACCTTGGGAAAAGCATGCTTAGGTAGGACCTTATCACCATGTTCCAGCATTTAAAAGATGGCTACAAAGAAGAGGGAGATTCCCTTTTTACAAGGAGTCACATGGAAAAGATGAAGGGTAGTGGGTAAATATTCTCCCTGGGAATATTCTGATTGGACATAAGAGGAAAATTTTTCGCAATGAGAACAATCAGGCATTGAAATAATCTCCACAGGGGTGTGGCAGATTCCCCAACATCAGACAGTTTGGAGATCCACCTGGTCCAGACTGTGGTCCCTCTTGCCTAAATGCTTTATGCTGAGAAAGTTTGACCCAGATGATCCTTGGGGTGCCTTCCAACCTGCTATTCTATGATTTTACACCTTCTACCTCTGTTTTGGGTCTTGATGACTGATCCTTTGAAAAGCAGAATAGTGGGGAGTTAAGATAAAATGATGTCTCAATATTTTACTCCTTGCATATAATTGAATCACATGTATGAGGATCACAAGATTTTAAAGAAGTTTAAGACTGGTAAGAGAAGTACCTTTGGCTTTTTATGGGATGACAGAACTTGAAGTCAATTAACAGTTTCTTAATTTAGCAGCTGGGATTTATATACTCTTAAAGGTAACTGTGTGTCTTTTCACTGATTTCTGGTGATTATTGTGGGTTTGATTGAAGCCCTGACAGAGAGGTATAACAAGATATTGTTTATCTTTTAATACTTTCTTTATCTTCAATACTCTGAAGCATTACAAAGGTGAGATTTTTTTCTAAGCTTAATGTGCTTTGAAAAATTCTAGTTTGTGTACATCTGGAAGCCATATATATCACTCTTTTTGCCACAGCTCAAAGTATTTAGAATGAAAAATAAACTAGTTTTAAAAGAACACCAAGAGTTAGTGGACAAGTCCTCTCATGACGAACAATAGCCCAAAATATATCATAGCTGAGTAAAGGATTTATTTATATGCCCTTTGCATTGTAGGTGTTACTTAGGTTTGTCATAAAAGGATGAGACTGTATGGCAGTTTTGTGTACTGAAGTTGTGTTGCTGAAATGAAGAATAAAGATCTATAATGGCTCCCTTCACAGAAATGAGCAGCATAAATACATTATATTAAAGCTGGAAGAACCAATGGGTGTAAAAGAAAATAATACTTTCCTGTACCTGTCCTAGCTAATGAGACAAGACTTTCATGAAGGCTCTGAAGTTCTGCAAAACTCTGACATTTGCTAAATGTAGTTTAATGACAGTGACATTTTAGCCTAATTTTTTCTTTTAATAGTTTTCATTTAAAATGCTTCCTTTACTTTAATTTCCCATCTACCTCTCTTTCTTTTTAAAGCATTTGTTCATTTGTTATGGGAGAGAGTAGCCTAATCCAAACTTTTTAGATTTTGAAGGGTATAATTTAAAATAAAAAAAAATTGTAAAGTTGCCTAGATATGGGGTAACAAACTCTAAGAATTTTATGGGATTTTTTTTCATTTATTACAATGACAGTAAGTCATTATGTCTAAGATAACTGTTTCTGTTAATCCATGTGTATATGCCAAGGGTTATCCCTGGAAACAGATTCATATATTATTATGAAACTGCAATTTATAACACATATTCTTTCCTAAGAAAAATCTTTAATAATGATCTTCTGTAATGAACATGATGAATTCAAGATTCAGAGTAGGAGTTTTTCTCTCAAGATCTTCCTACAAAAACAATTAGAACTCATAGAAGGCAATAAGGAGGTTGGGACATTAAAATGCTATAGGCTGAATATAACCTGATTTGGGGGAAAGAAAAGATTGACTGTTGATGTGAGGGTAAAACTCTGAGCAGGAACTCAATAAGTTCATATTCTACATCACCTTATTACCATCCATATTCTTTGTGTCCCCTACTATAAAAAATTTCTATGCCTCTGTGGCAATATATGTAGCTTTCGGAAATTCATTGGATCAAATACATTCTTCAGCTAGATTAAGGATTTTAGTCCCTGTCATTTCTGCTGGAAATAATGGAAGCTTATCCAATAATCTAATAATTTCTCTTACTGTCATTACCATACAGACTACATAAAAGAAAATCTAGATTTTCAGTCTGCATAAAATGTGTCCCAATTCACATTTCTCTGTAGCTCTTCAGCTTAAAATGTAGCTTAATCCCTTGACGTTTATCATCCATCACATTTTTCCCCCCATTACAAAATTTCGGAGTCTACTCCCATGTGTTTTCACATATTCAAATAGGCTTTTTTTGCATCCGTTTTGGTGCTTCACCTTTCTTGAATCCGTGTGTCTCACCAGACTGTTCAGTGGCTTCAATTTTAATTTCTTTCTTTAATAATGAGCCTTATGCCTTCAGTATAATACACCACTGGGTAACATGTAATATTCTGACTATTGACAATAGAAGACCCTGTAGACCTAAGTCAGTCTGCTTTGTAGGCACAGTTTCCAGTTTCCCACTTAAAGCACATTGAGTGTTTATCATTACTCTTTTAGTGACTAATACACTAAGTTATCCTTCTTAATTTCTAGCTAATCAATTTTCAGATAATACTTAAGTACCAAGTTACCAGCCCCTATAAAATCCTATTTTACTGCTTCAATTTTCAAGGTCTGCTTATTCTTTTTGTGAGATACCATGCTGCTTTTCTATATAGGTGATGTCTTCCAGGTTTGTGTCATGAATAAGCATAGTTCCCTAGTTCAATTGAGTTTATGATAAGGTCACTAACGAAAACATTATATAAGGGTCACATGTATTTGTCAAAGGACCCTGGTAATCATTTCTAGCTCCTAAATTCTGCCTTGAACACAACTTATTGTCATCTTCCATGTAGACAATTTCTTCTCCACTTCACGCTTCTTTTACAAATCCCAATCTTCTCCCTACTTGAGGTGAGCAGGAATGTATATATTTGCACTGCTATTTCAGATTCCAAAATCCACATGTTTCAAGGAAATTATCCAAATTTTCAGTGGTACAAGTCCTTACAAGTCCTAACCCAGGTTCATCTGTTTCTGTTGACCGTGTTTTCTAGTGCCCCAGTTTATTCCACACACTTTCTGTCTACCCCACAGAATCCGATGGATTATTCACATTCTTCACTTGTACATGCCTTTTATCCCAACAAGCAGAAATATGGGTGGAATTCGGTTTCCTTGAGTATGGAGGTGAGTATCATAATTTAAAAAAGCAGAAGTAGTTCAAAAGTCTGAGTCTGAGCAATTTTAGCAGCTGAACTTGGAGAATAGGTTTCTCTTCAAGCTCAAACTCAGGTCACTGTGAAACTTAATCTATTAATCTGTGAGAAGAACCATGGTACTATCATGATCACCTCCATGAAAAAGCTTGCTGACTTCTGAGAAATAAGTGTCCATATTTCTGGTCAACAGATGAAAAGCTGTAGTGCCTTTGATGTTAACACACTGCAGAATCTACATGACATTCAGCAGACAGACTACAATTTTCCAAAGTCCTGGATTTTAAGAAAGCCATAGTTAAGCTGGGTAGGGAAGTAAAAGAACTTGACTCATTCTACCAGAGTCTGGATGGAGCAATGGTTTGCCTAAGAATTCTCAAAAATAAATGAGAAAATGTGATTGATGCTTTCATTTTTTACTAGAGACCCACTTTTCAATTAGAAGCCATTAGATGCAAGATAGAGGACAAAAATCAGATGTCAACAAAAGTTTCAGTCATGTAGGCCAGGTTGAAAAAATCGCAGGCTACAGATTCAGATTGTGTATGAAAAGAGTTCACATGCAGTGATACAAGCCACGTATGTATAAAGCTAATGAGATAGGTTTCATGATTAATCATCAGTGATGAAATAAGCCCCAATTCAGTATTGCATGTAATAGCTTCATAAAATTATTTCTTTCCCTCTAAATAGGGGGAAGAAAGCATCCATTAAAATATGTTATTTATACTTTTATTTATTGAAAGCAAACCACTAATTTCCTTAGTGTAGAGGCACAGAAATGAGCTATCCATTAGAACAGCATGACCTATCAGCGCACATCACAAGCAATATCCTCATCTGCAATTTTTCTGTGGTATGTCTGCCACAATGAAGGTGGCTTTTTATTCTTATTAATTTAAACCTTTCTTGTTTACTATATTTTCATTTGTTCGTGTTCTGCAGTTTTTCAGTAAGTTACCTGAAACCTGTTCTACCAATTCAAAGGTAAGCTCTACATTTACCTTTCTTTATGGCAATATCATCTTAAGGAGTTGCTGCTTTTAAGCTGTGTCAACTCCCTCGTTTATATATATAAGACAGTTTAAAGTGAGGTATATGGGGTCACCTGATGGCAGGAAGGCTACCCAGAATGGCCAGATGGAAGGACTTCTACCAAGATACTACCATGAAAGAGGTATGTACACCTAAGCAAGATTTTCACCTTTGCCAAAACATTTGTGTGTCTGCACTGTGGTTGACAAGAGAGACAGTCCTCTAGTCTGGTGATTCAGTTGTAAAAGTTCATTAGGTAACTTAGATACTGAACTAAGCAGTTCATGTTCCTTTACTGGGTCTAGAGCAATGTGAAAAAAAGGACAGGCCACATAGGAGAAAGATGGGAACGTTTTCAGAGTATGCAGGGAGGCAATCACTAAGGGTAAGGTCCACTTGGAATAAATGTGATAAGACATATCAAGGACAACATAAAGAACTTCTTCAAGTACAAGCACTTTAATCAATAGCAAAAGGAAGACCAGGAAAAATGTGGGCACACTGCCAAATGAGGTCGGTACACTTGTGATGGAGGATACAGAGAAGACACAGTTACGGAATGCCTTCTTTGCTTCAGTCTTTACTGCTAAAGCCAGCCTTCAGCAATTATATGCCATGGGGGCAAGAGAACGTCTGGAGAAAGGAAGACTCTCCCTCTGCAGAGGAGGATCAGGTTAGAGATCATTTAGGTAAACTTAATATCCAAAAATCCACCCAATGAGTGCTGAGGGAGCTGGCAAATGTTATTGCTAAGCCAATCTCCATCATGTTTGAAAGATCATAAAGAGATGGAGAAATGTCTGAGGACTGGAAGAAATCCAATATCACTCCAGTTTTCAGAAGGCAATATGGAGGACCCAGGAAACTACTGGACAGTCACCTCCAACCCTGAAAAGGCAGTGGAACAGCTCATCCTGGTTGTCATTTCTAAGCATGTGGGGAAAGGTTATCAGGAGCGGTCAGTATGGATTCATCAGGGGGAAATCATGCTTGACCAGTCTGTTGGCCTTCTATGATGGCATAACTGGCCAGGTGGATGAGGGAAGAGCAGTGCATGTTGTCTCCCTTGGCTTCAAAAAGCTTTTGACACTCTCTCCCATAACATTCTTATAGATAAGCTCAGGAAGTGTGGGTTGGATGAGTGGACAGTGGCATGGATTGAGAACTGGCTCAGTGGCAGAGCTCAGAGGGCTGTGATCCCTGGCAGAGGGTGTAGTTGTAGGTCTGTAGCCAGCAGTGTTCCCTGGGGGTCAGTACTGCACCCAATCTTGTTCAACTTATCCATCAGTGACCTTGATGAAGGGAGAGAGTGCTCCCAGCAAGTTTGCTGATGATACAAAGCTGGAGGACTGGCTGGTACCCCAGAGTGCTGTTCTGTCATTCAGCAGGAATGCTCCCTAGGCCCTGTTCCTAGTTTTTAGGGAAGTGAAAAGAGAAAAATATCTTTTCTTTTACAAGTTCTTTAAAATTGCTGAGTCCAAAGCTTACTGAGATCAGACTCCAGTTATTTTAATTGGGCATTTTCAATATAGCCCAAACAGGAAAAAATACCCAATACAATAGAAGTGAACACATGACTGAAAAATTCAGTTCTTTTAGTAGGAATGATGCTATAAAGTGGTGGACTAATCAACTGAATCACGGGAGAAGGTGGTAGAGGGAGGAGGAAAGTGAAGGGAAGGATGAGGAGGCCCCCCTGCAGTGATTCACTTTCCTTTGCCATGCAAGGTAACCGAGACGTCAAGGAGAAAGCCATGCTCATTATGGTCTAACATGAGTAGGTTTCTGAGTATATCCCCCAGAGCAAAGCAGCTAATCAATTTCATGACATTTTTAAGCCTAAATATCTAAATGATAAAAAATTGCATTTATTCTTTTATTTTCTCCTTCAATTATAAGTCCCATTAAATAAAAGAAAAAACATTTAAAGGATTTTTTTTCTTGAAACTTACCTTATTAGATCAATTGTTTAAATATTTTAGGTCAACGATCCTGTGGAAAATAACAAATTGCCATTGTTCATTCAGACTTGCAGTAGCACTTCAGTCCTGAATTCTTCCTAATTTTCTAAGAATCTGATCAAATGAATCCCTCTTGCTGAACCAATTGAAATTATTATCAGTCATGACTAGAAAAAATTAATTAAGAAGTGCGGAGAATATAGAAACAAAGATTAAAAATGCATCTTCCTTAATTTTGAGTCATTATTGTGCATAATCATCAGCATTCTTGTGATCGAAGGCACTCCTGGAAAACCACGCACATGATTTCACAAGTGGTCTGATCTAGACATCAGAAATTATTTAAGACTGAAAAATCAGAAATGCCTCTATCATAAGAACAGCTGTAAAGGAGATTTGCACCTAGAAATAGTAAGATATTTTGAGTTCAGTAATAACAGAAGATTATTGAGGAACTTTGAAGCTTTCTAACTTTTTTTGAGTTAGAAGAGGGATAAATTTGTGCACTTAAACAAGGCTGTGAAGATTTTCATGCTCCTTCTTCCTCCTTCCTTTTCATAAAATCAGAGAATCATTAACATTGGAAAAGGCCTCCAAAATCATTGTGTCCAGCCTTTGACTGAACACCACCATACTAAACCATAGCACAAAATGCCACATCCAGTCATTTCTTGAACACTTCCAGGGATGGTGACTCTGACACGCACCCCCCTTGGGCAGCCTGTTTCAGTTCTTGATAAATCTTTCAGTGGAAAAAAGAACACTTCCTTGCACTTAGGCTCTTTGTATCCCATGATATAGTGACACAAACTGTAGTGAATGTATGATGAAAAAGAGGGTTGGAAGACCACTAGAAGAGAAATGCACAGCTCAGCAACCCGTACTCACAAATGTATTAACTCGACTGGATAGGTGCTGGGAATAGAACAGCAATTCTTACTCCACAGAACATGCACATGAACCAAAGCTTGATCCTCTAAATCCAATTTAGACCAGTACATTGTAGGCCCAGGCAAAGAGGTCACTTGGACCATCTGTCATCAGGTCAGGGCCTGCCTGGCAGTTTGGATTCATTTTGTGCCAGCACTTCCTCAGGCTCTGTCATCCATGTGGTGTTGGGCAGCCGTGTGTTCTCCTCCTGCCCTGTGGGCTAATGTTTGCACTGGTTATGGTTTTCTCAACCAGTTCATCAGCCAAAGCAGCCCATGAGCTCGCCATATCTGTTTCAGTTTTGACAAAGAAACTAGGAATGCCCTCAGAGAGAGTGTAAGGGGTGCAGAAAAGCAGTGATAAAACATGGATATACAATAAGATTATTCCACTGTGTGAGTTGTAACTTTTATCACCTTATCGGTCCAAAAGACTTGTCAGGATCCTCCTGGTCTCTTACACATAAAACAAGCCCTCTGCATCCTGATCTTAGCTGGCAAAATCCTGCCATCCCAACTTTCAGATGACCATACCCTGTCAGAAAAAAAAACCCATGAAGACGACAAGTTCTCATCTTCTCAAAAGCAAATATTGACACTTTTGGTCCCTCTGGAGCACCATCATGGGAACCCAAAACCATCTCTTGACACAAATATAGAATCACTTGCCTTTCCCTCTCTCTGCTCAGACACTAGCTTTGTTTTCCTTTTTGCTATCTGAGGATAATTCCATCAGTCTGATTTCTCTCCTGTACCTCAGGTGCTGTTTTCTCTGTGAGCATTAACCATGGTACCCAAGGTATCCAAAGAGTTATGTTGAAAAATGTTAGATTTACAAAATATTTACAAAAAAGCAAAAGCCTTGAAGAGAAAGGCATGTCAAAATGATAAACCAGACTATGTGTGTGATACATATGTATGAAGCTTGTTCACATGGTGGGGTGACCCTGACAGTTCTAAGCCTTTTCTGGAACTGATAGGTGTCACTCTCCTCCTGGAACATACTGTTACCTTGCCTTCCCTTGTTTTCAGTGAGAAGTGGAAATAAGGAAATAAGTAACTTCTGATCTATTTACTACCAAAGTCAGAGCAAAGAAGTGACAAGGTTAAAGATTCCCCACAACTTACTCTGCATTCAGTCAGGATAAAAAGCTTTTGAGCTCAAAACCTTCTTACCTGAATAAATGGGCCTTTGTTTGTTTGTTTTTCTTCCTTGTATTCCTAATATGTTCAGTATGTGCTAAAGCATGTTCAGACTGCCAGCCTTTAGCTGCTCAGAGATGACCAATATGAAATATTTGCCCATAAAAGAGTTTCATATCTTACTTTACACAGAAATTGCCACTACTCTTTCTTTCAAAGACCTGAGATGGTACTTTCCTATGAACTTGGATGTTAGGGCCTGGGGGGCATTTGTCCCATTTGAGTTTATTTGGCTGAGTTAGATGGTTGAGTTAAGGAGGTCAGCTGGTTGAGCTCTCTCCTTTTGCTTGGATCCTGCACTGAAGATTTCATATTCCTGTTCTGGCTTCTTAGCCTTCCATCTTTTTGATGCTAACAACCCCTCAGCCACTACAGGAGGCATCTAATGTTGATCACTTCTTAAGGTCATTGTCCTCTTTCTCCTCCCTGTCTTCTTCAGAATAGGGGGGAAGGTGGATCTCTGATGATCAGCAAGGATGCCGAGAGACAAATTAGCATCAGGATTACATCCAGAAACTGTGATCAGAGTCAGACACAGGACAACGATCTCCTGGCTAGTCCACAGGGACAGGGAAGGCCAGGAAGCCCAGTCCACAGGTGTGGGTGAAGGGCAGAATGGATGGGGTAGCATGTGAGACTGAGCACACACTTCACTGGTGCCTGTCCATGAAGATGCACAGGCTGGGGCTGGCCGTAAAGCCTCTTCTGAAAAGCAGCTCCCAAGGGAAAGGAGAGCAGTGCCTCACTTTTAGCTTTCTTCACAACAGCTTTTATCAATGAAGCAGTGACCTTGGGCTCAGCCGGCTAAACACATTTACTCAGCCACATCAGCTCCAGGAAGGAGTGAGGTTTGCTCAGGGCCTTGAGACAGGCTATGAAATACACAGGAGCATAGGGGGTTGGTTGGTGCTGTTTTGACAGTGTGAGTTAATAAAACAAAATGGCTCATTTCATAGGCATCTTGCTAGTATATTTAAATAGACTAAGATTCTCAGATATAAAATGCCTTGGAAGGGAAAAGCATTTTTTTTTTTCAGGAATTAGTTTCTGAGAAAGAATTTGAACAGAAATTATGATGAATTTAAGGGCTTTCCTAGAACATAATATAGGAAGTGTAACACAGATGTCATGAGCAGCCATTAATGGTCTTTCTCATGTAGGTAGCTTGGAAAAGAATGAAAATAAATATAGAGAAGACTATCCAGCAAAGCTACTTACCCCTGCAAATACCCATTACTGAACAGAAGCAGAAGATTAGGTGGACCAGAGCAGCAGAATAAATCCAGAGTAACTACTGAAGACAGTGAAGTTACTCCACATTTATACCAGTTTAACTGAGAAAAGGAAAAGGTCCGTTGAGTATAATTGAATCAAGGAGTTTCCCATTAAGTGCAAATGACTTTCACAGCAGGAGGCTCCTGAAAGCTCAGAGGAGAGCAGCCATTTCAGAACAATAACATCTCACTTTTCTTCTGCATTTAAGTCTTTACTGTTTGGACACAGTGTTCTAAAACACACTCAGGATATGCTATGCTTTTTACATTAGCTATATTTGATGCCAAACACTCTTGAATTTCAGTTACATCATCTACATTTTCTATAGATATTTACTTATATTTTCTGAATTTTGTGTCTTTGGGTTTTGTCGGGGTTTTTTGTTTTCTGGTTATTTTTAAATTACTTTTGTTATTGTACAATTTATATGGACTTCAGTATTGTATGTTTTACATACTTTCTTTTGGAGGTTCTGGTCATGTGTGAGTGAGACATTTCAGAAATACAAAGGTTTAAAATATTCTTTTGCCTTACTGAAAGATTAAACATATGACTAAAAGCAAGGTTCAAATATTCAAAATCACAGTTGGTTTTGCATAGTATATAAATGAAGTATATAAAAAAAACCTGTTAAGGATTGTATTTGTTTCCAACTACTCCAAAGGTTTGTTCTTTCTGCGGATTTCTTTTGGGGATGGGAGGGAATTGGGTGCTTGGTTTTTTGTGGGGTTTTTTTTTATTTTTTATTTTGTGAGCTCCAGTTTGGATATATATTATACCTTCTGCACATCAGGAAATACCTGGGGAAAAATTAAAGTTACAAAGATACACATATATAATGATTTAATGAATAATTCCTATACCTACAGCTATTAAACAAAACAGCAAAGAAGAAAAAAAGGTATTAAATTCTTTCTAAAGCCTTAAAGTTTACCCGTATGTCCTCATATTAACAAGGCAATTCCTGGCAACATATAGATGGAAATTTTGCCCTGGTCACCAGACCCTCTTGAAAATAGTAAGACTACTTACCTAAAGAAGAGTACTCATTTTCTTATCATAGCAACAGGTCTCTGAATTCTTACAATATATGCATGTGTGTATGTAGCTATATATGCACATGCAGTATGGTAATTGTGTATATATTTATATATATATATATATATGTGTTCTAATATCTTTAACACAGTAATGCCTGTACAATGTTATAAACAAGTAGAGCTATATGGAAATGGTAAAGCTTATTTATTTATTTGAATGTTCTTTATACAAATACTAGTCAACCAATTATTGGAAGATAGATTACACAAAAATTGAGTTTGGTGATAACCAGGAATATTACAGTTATTAATTTTTAAAAATTTTTTCTGAAATAAGGCAAGACTGCTGAAAGCAAAGTTACAAAGTAATTAACAGTGTGTTTTCTTTTTTAATTGAAAGTGAGAATGTAGTTCTGGCTGAGCAACTGTATCTCTCTACTTCAGGTTTTACTCTTTTTCATTAAGTAAGTCCTTTTGATTTAGCTGGCAGAGACAGTAGGTAATGCAATCTTGAGTTGACAAGTAAAACAGCACACTACAAGAGGCCCTGCGTTTCCTTTCCTAAGATCAGACTATATTTAGGCAGGTTTTCTTTTTCCACAATGAAAGCCTGGTTAGACATGCATTGCTTTTTCAGAGTATGATTAATTTCTCCTCCCAACTTCAGCCACTCGACCTGATTTACATGAATCTGATTATTTGTTGTACTGTTTTATGATTAATTATCTAATTCTAAGGAGTGATCAATGAGGAAAGCAAGCAGGTTTTCACTTTGCACATATTTGTTAAAATTCAATAGTGTCTTTTTTTTTCTTATCACTCTCTTATCCCCCAAAAGAGAGAAGAGATGCATGAAGGTCACTACTGAAGATTCATAAACCATTGTGAATAATGTCAGAACTATAATTTAATTAGCGGCCCATCTGTCACTTTCTGTTTGATGAGCACTAAATGTCCAATTATCATTTAATATCTGCTCTAATCAGCTCTGGCAAATTTCGCAGGCACACTAGAGATGACATTAATAGATGGAAGTGAGGCTACCTTTGCAACATTATCAGAGAGAGGAAGCTTGTGCAATTTTGACTTACAATGGGGAAGGCATGAATTCATTCCAATTAGCAGCAAAGATCTTTAATGCAGACTCTGTTACTGCACATTGCTAACTAAAGCCTTTAGTTGATTTTTTTCCAGAGTTTGGTAAAACACTTTTAATTTCTATGGAATTTTTTATTTTGTTGGTGTCCAGAAATAATATGATTTACTATATTCTCAAAGCCTCTATCTTTCATCTCTCTTTCTTTATTGTTTTAATGATTAGCTTGCACCTTTTGATTCTTCATTCTATTTCTGTCATTAATCCTTGCAAATAAAAGACCCACAGGGTTCTTTATAAAGAAAGGAAAAAACGTGTTGAATAAATATGAGTAGATTTAATAAAAATCCCAAGCAAACAAACAAAAAAACCAACCTGAAATACACGATATAGACAAAGGAAAATACTGGGCTAAATTTTTAGTCATTTGCTGGGACAGAGGACTAATCCCCACCATGACCTTTTTCTAGTAAACGAAAAGCAAAAGAAAAACTCTTTTAATGAGAACCTATAGTACATGTGTCTTTTCAGGCAAGACACAGAAAATGACCACATGTTAAAAGCATAAAATGACTCACTGATAAAACTGACGATCAATGAAATATGTATTGATAGTGTCCTAAAATGCACTTTTTCTCTTGTAATAGGAAATTAAAAACCCTGCTTTATCCACACCTTGGGTCAAGGTCAGACAGCCTATACCTTCTCAGATTTGACATCAATAATCTAAGTCTCTGAAAAAGGCTTTTGTCTTGACAAGAAGTTTCCTCTAATAAGTAGGAGCTGCTCACATGATGCGTTAGATTTAGTCCCCAAGTCTAGTTCAAAGTGAAATTCTCCAGCACTAGGAAAGAAAATATGGCCAAAAAAACTACTGTTTGTAATATGACTGTATTGGTTTGATGCCGAGTAGCTAATAAGATTGGTGTTGCTGCCTGGCAGATCCACTGCAGTGATAAAATAGTCAGCCAAAAGATATAAAATAAGCCCCTTTTCCATGCTGCGATACGTTTTGGCAGCAACTCAAAAGCTAGAATGTCTTTTCTGATAGTTCCATATTTCTACTAATAAGATTGAATCTGAGATTGTACCAACTACAGCTTGAATTCGTAAGAACTTGTCAGGGTGTTACAGTCCCCTTAACCCCTCATTATTCTGCCCAACCCAACATGCATCATTGCATTGGGTATTTAGAAAACAGAAATCTGCTGCTGGATGCTATGCGGGTCAATTGACGCACATGAAGAGGAATTCTCATTATGTGAGTCCTCTCAGGTTTCCTATGGTTTAAAACTTTTTAAACCCACTGTGCATATGAGGCACTGATTTAATAGTCAG
Organism: Edolisoma coerulescens; assembly: GCA_013397115.1. NCBI lineage: Eukaryota > Metazoa > Chordata > Aves > Passeriformes > Campephagidae > Edolisoma > Edolisoma coerulescens. The sequence goes on from VWZW01005525.1 coordinate 155,539, forward strand.
CTTCTAAAAATGGGCACAAGACATCCCTGAATCAAGGCATAACAAAGGGCTTTTTGCATAAGGAAAAATTAGCAAGAATATGCACAAAGCAGACTAGTACCACCCCAGGGGAATGGAAATGAAGGAGATTATGAGTCCCCAGACATGGGGATTCATCCTCATTCCTTCTCCTGAGCTTTGGCTCAGAAATTTGGCTCTACACACAGGTCTGAAGAAGATATAACTCAAAAGCAGGGATGTGCTCATCAGAAACCCTGGAAAGAAGTAGTCCACTAGAACTAAAGGCAAATCCAGGAATGAAAAAAATGATTATCAAGGACTTTCTTTGGGGGGACAAAGAAGTGACTTGATTCTGAAGACAATTGTAAATGCACTGGAGAATGAAAAGAAAGAATTCAAGAAGAGAGGCGATTGTTTGCATGCAGGATTGATATAAACAGGGACTGATATTAAGGTCTTGATCAGATCTTTTCCTCTGGATGAATTAGAGCAGAAATCTTCAAATATCTGTAAAAGGTAGGCAATATTGTCGTACAAAGTGAGTCTTGAGGACAGTAAACTGGCTCTTCATGTATACATGATGTCTGAGCACCACTGTGCAGCCTTTTGTTTCTGATTATGCAACAAACAGCTAAATAAACTGACCATATGGAAAAGTAGTATCAGGTATAGAATATCTTAAATTATTTTGAGAAGTTATTTTGGCTCCTATTCTCTTATGTAACAATAGGGACATGTAGAAATACCTCAAGCATCTGTCATTATTCCATCTGATTTCACAGGCATTCAGACTGTATTTTTCTATTTCAACTCTCCACATCTGTAGAAAGAACTGGAATAAGCAGATATAAGTACCACAGAACCTGCACACCCTGAAAAAATTTTAGTGTAGCATTGTCTTAACTACCCTTTTTGCTGGAAAAGCAGCACTCAGTCACATGGAGTAGTGAATAGCTAAATATTTTACACAAATTGTGACATTTTGAAAAAAACTGCTGACATCGGCACTTCCTTTAGCTCCACGGTCGTGTTGAAGTTCCTCAGATGTTGTGGCAGAGATGAGTTATACCTTGTCATGACATCTCTCTGACAGTATAATGGATATGTAAATCCTGAGGTAAATAGGCTTCTTAGTTTTGCCTTGTAAGCACAATGCTAATCCAACTAGATATTTCCAAATGTTTTTTCTATCACTAAAAAAAATTGTTTAATTCAGCTGAAATGCAGTACTAATTTAAACCCATCTCCAGAATTAGTTCTGGATTCTAGAGCTCTGGATACTGAAAATACATATTCAGAGAAAAGTTAATTTGCTTGAAAAAATTCTGCTTATACCTATGGTTTTTTTTTTCTATCTCTTGAAAGTATACATACTTTTAAATCAGTACAATGAATGACAGAAAGTCAGTTAACACCTATTAATAGTTTAGGATTGCTGATACAGTGAGACATTCCTCAGTATGATAAATGACAGGTGTGGACGATCCTCGGTGAAAAGTAAAAATTTATCTGTCTACGTAACGGGCAATGCAGCACTTAAATCCAGGTTTTCTGAAATATGAAAGAAACCAACAAAAAAGAAGCAGATCACCTCTAGGATGTTCCATAAAGAATGGCAACCAGTTAGGAAAAAGAGTTCTGGGGAAAGCAGCTTTCACTGGTCAGATACATATTTTTCATTAGCATTAGATCCTGCCCGGAAGGTCAGTGCTTAGACACAGTGTTAGATGAGTATGATATCTCACCAGCCAAAAGGTTAGGGTTTTGGAAGGCTTGTAGCACTGGTTGAGTTGATAGATCTTAACCTGGAAGACCACACTTGCCAAACAAAACTAATTACATGCATCTAAATTATAGAAAAGGTCTGATTCATTTTATGACTTAGTCCATTAGTAGAACAGGTCCAAATGCTATTCTCATTTCTCTTCCTAATCACGTCTTAAGTTTTACCATTCTCTATCATCTCACTGTATTTCTGTAATATTTTTTCAATATTAGACACTATATGAATGAATTAATAAGTATAAAACTCCTACAGGGGATCCTCTCTTCAGATAATGTAAAATGTAATAACAAATCATTTTTTTCTTTTTAAGAAACAAATTAACAGGGGAAAAAAATAACTCCCAGAGCATTGTTCAATCATTTGACCAGGATTTCAGTGTACCTCTTTCAGTGTAAGCAAGTTATGAAAGTCGGTCAGGAACCATAAATTAATGGTGCTTTTCAGTAGCATGCTAGGAGATAAATAGATACCAAAAAAAAACCCAACTCAGAAAAAACCAACAACAAAAATGAAGCATTACCTGTTAGGAAAAAAAAAAAAAGGATGTAATTAGTAGTGTTTTAGAGAAGAAATACCAGCCAGTAGAGAGTGGGCTGGAGAGTATACCAATAAAACACCAAACTGGCACACTATCATTGGTGCTGCAGGTAACCCTGGAGAGCCTTGCTTCACCTCTCTGTCTTCCTGTGCACCTGCTGCCTATTCAGGAATTTTTGTGGCTTCTGTTTATGAAGGACATGGCCTTGTTACCTTTGATGTCAATGGTCAAACTGTCATTACCTCCTTGGAAGCAGATGGGGCCCATATGGCCTGCTTGCATGATCATTGCTCATGTACAACACCCACAGAGCTAACAGGTTTCTCACTGGGATGAATTGCATTGTGAGAAACAGTAAAATGAATGAAAGAAGCTAAAACAATGTGAAAACTTCGTAGGAAGCAGTGAATTTTATAACCCTTTTCTGGGTGTGTCATGGCAACTCACACCTTCTGAAAAACTCACTGGAGGAATGAGTTGTGAGAGGCTATAATGGGGCAATGAATAATAGCAGGATGATATGGGGAAGGCCTGTTACTGTGGAAGCTGAAGCAATAAGATTTAATTAGAGGACTATTATTCTCTTGGGTTTTTAGTGTGTGACCCTGGTGATGTCATTCTCCACTTAGGAGACTCCTGCTTCTTCTGGATTGTGAAACGTGGTGGTTGTGAAGTGCAGTGCCCCCGGCATCTGATCCCCAGTGTTGCTCTTTCCAAAGCAAAAAGGGGAGTAGCAGATGCTGCTAAAGAGCATAAAACTAAAACAAATTTTCCCCAGCTATGACACTGAGTGTACTAATTTTGAGGAGTGTCAAGGGGAGGGCTGAATGAAGCACCTAGGAGTAGCAAAAGGGGGTACTTCAGGGCGAGGAGACAGAACTGCTGTCTGTACAGTTCAATATCAACTGCACTTAAAGGATGTGGCAGCAGGTTGTGAAGGCACACAAAGTCCAAAGCTGACATGGACTAGGCATGTTTGAGAAAGGGTGTAGCATCAGAGTGTAGCAGCTAAGCCTTGCTACAAGGCAGGGTTAATTAGCTGAAGTGAGACAAGCTGTGGAGCTAAAAGCCTCTCAGACAATAAGCAGTGTATATGAGATTGGCAGAGATGCACTGTGTCATCTAGATAGAGTTTGCTCGCCATTGACTTGGAGAATCTCAGGACGAACTGCAAGTAATGCTGTCCAGAGGTGGTTTTTTTCAGTAACAGCCTGCCAATAGCTAATCAAGGCAGCTGATCACATGGTCCTAACTGGTAGAAAAACAAATACACAAACAGCTTTGTTGTTACAAACTCAGGGCAAGCAAATCAGATCCAGCAATAACTTTCAAACATGCAAATCAAGCCATTGCTTCAACCCTCCCCAGCTTTCTGTAGTTTCACCCCTTCTCAGTATAATTCTCTTGATGAAAACAAATACAGTTCTAAGATGTATTTTTATCATGCACAGTGCTTCAGTTCGGGTGTGAAAAGTCTTGGATGGTTTGAGCAGTTAGTCTGAGAATCCAAGGCCTGGCACTGATGCCTAATATTTGTGGCTTTTAATATTTTTCATATATTCGTAGATTGTAGATTGCTAATGCATGGCTGTAGCTCCTAGTACTTTTTCTACCCTTTTCCCCTACATTTAGGAACAATAAGCTAACCTTCTATACACATTCCTAAAAGATTGTTTAGTCTTATTCCAAGAAGAGAACCAACTACAAGGACATTCTGTTTTCCAGCCAGAATCTGGGAAGACAGAACAAAAATGGGTCAAAGAAGCCCCTGGACCTTCCCCTGGGCCAGGACCCAGGGAATTATTACCTAACCAATTAACCTTCTAATTGGACCATATATGATAGGAATACCAATCAACTAACCTTATAAAAATTGTAAAATTACTGTACTATGCGTGGTTTTCACCATATTGTGTACCTGAAGGCGTTCAAGTAAAGGTTTGCTAATGTTGTTTGGGAAGTTTTGTTCTACTTCCAGGCAACAGCACCAACAGTAGGATTTCACTCTTGGCAAGGAAAATAATACCAGGTTCCTCCTGTGGGCCCCAATCATTAGGCACTGCAGAGATATTTTCATGTTAGGCAATAATATATTAGTTTTGGAAATCAAGCTTTAACTTATATTCACGAAAACAAGTAACATCTGTAAACTTAATGCAATGGTCACCTATAATCAGCATAACTATTCTCACCAGCTGTCCATCACAAATTTCATGGAGAGGAAAGAGATCAAAACAGAACAGAATGGAGAGTTACCACACCTACATTTTCAAAGAATAGGTATTTATGTTTTGCCAACCCGTAATTTACCTAGAAATGTTGTAGTGTGTACCTGATGTTACGTATTTATATTTTCATAATCATAAATCTAGTTTAAAAATTAAATATATGAATTATCCGTATAGTATATGGGCACACAGATATAAAGAATAAGAAAAAATACTTCCAAATTAAAACAACCCTTAACTAACAATGCAAAATTTTCTTATTTATGTACTTAGTTTGCTTTGGGAATCAGTGAGAAATATTTCTTTTTGAACGTTTAATGTTTGCTATTCTCATTTTATAAGAATCATGAAGGTGGTGACAGAAATATAACCTTGTAATAGGTCCTGGAAAACTCAGTGCTCAATGCCCAGTGCCCTGCTATGATAGAGTCATAAAAGCAGGAAATACAAATACAGATATAAACTTCAGGTTCTTTCTGTGATGAGCCGTAGATGATGACTCAATGCTGATGACAATGACATCACAGTGACATTTTAGAGATGGCTGTCTATTTATCTCAGGGAGTTTATATGTGGATTCATGAAAGTTTTAGCTTGTGTATACAAAGGCCTTTGATGTTCCCCTTTCATGAAATCTAACAAGTTTTCAACACTTAGGCCAAGGCATCTTTCACAGAGGTCACATGCTCATGCTCAGTACCTCTGTCACAGCTCATGAAGCTTCCCAAATAAATTTTAGAAATGACGGACACTATCTGAACACAGAAACTGTCAGAACACGAATAAGCCCAGGCTTCTTAACTAGCTATCAAATCATCATCATTACAGAGGTATGGGTGCTTAACTTTCAAAGGGAAACTCAAACAAGCTTTCCTTTTTCTAATGGACTGAGAAGTGCTATACACTTCCTGAAAAAACCCTCCCTTGCTCCATGTCAAACTAATTTTTCATGTAACTCACATTTTAAAGGAATTCCTCTTTCTCAGTTGAATTATTGTAACATTTGAATCAGCCCTATGTTGATCTTCAATTTGTGTGTTTTGATGTTTTCCTTTACAATTTTAAGGGTCCAAAACCAACTTCCTATTCTTTCTAAATGTTACTTATGCTGTCCTTCTGCCCATTTTGGTACATGCCCTCTTTTTTCTTTCTTTTTCTTTTTTTCTTTTTCTTTTTCTCTTTTTCTTTCCTTTTCCTTTTTTCTTTTCTTTTTTTTTTTTTTTTCCTTTTTTTTTTTTTTTTTTTTTTTCTTTTTCTCTTTTTCTTTCCTTTTCCTTTTTTCTTTTCTTTTTTTTTTTTTTTTCCTTTTTTTTTTTTTTTTTTTTTTTCTTTTTCTCTTTTTCTTTCCTTTTCCTTTTTTCTTTTCTTTTTTTTTTTTTTTTCCTTTTTTTTTTTTTTTTTTTTTTTCTTTTTCTCTTTTTCTTTTTCTTTTCCTTTTTCTCTTTTTCTTTTTCTTTTCCCTTTCCTTTTTTCTTTTTTTTGGCATTCTAGACTATCAAATATAGTAGAACAGAATAGAATACGTCCCTCTTGGAAGGGATTGTCTGGTCCAACTGCTTGGCTACTTCTGGGCTGACCAAAACTTAAAGTATGTTGCTATGAGTAGTGTCCAAATGCCTCTTAAACACTGACAGGCTTGTGGCATCTGGGAAACATGTTCCTGTCTTTGATTATCCTCCCAGTAAAGAAATGGCTCCTAATGTCAAGTCTGAACCTCTGCCAACACAGTTTTGAATCATACCCATGCATCCAACCACTGGATACCTAGGAGAAGAGGTCAGCACCCCACCTTTCCACTTACTCTCCTTAGAAAATTGTAGACAGCAATGAGTCTATTTTTCTAGGCAAACTAAGCAAACCCAAAATCCTTAGCCACTGCTCACAGGACATACAGGTCTGCAACTTCAGACCAAAATATTGGACTTGTGTATGCCATTAAAAGTAATGCATGTGAGTTGTCAGGCTGCTGGATTGGTTTGTTCTGTTTGCTTGCTTGGTTTGGTTTTGCTGTGTGTGTGGTGATGGTGGTGGTACAGATGGGTATGAATGGTTAGATATGTGGTGGTACGGATGGTTAGGTATACAGTGATACGAGAACCTGAAGTTAGGCTTGGAATTTAAAATCGAAAAAAATTTTAAAAATGCACATCAATACCTGAAGAGAGGAAAAAATTACCTACCAAAATATTGAGAACATGGCTAGAATTTCGTAGGAGTTCAAAGAAACTGCAGTGACTTCTATGCTGTTCTCTGTCAAACCCCAGTTTCTGAGATGCAAGGTAATCTTAGTTTTTTCACACCTCTCTAGAGCTCTCTGGTTTTTCCTAATTCCTAATGTCTTGACCCTATATTGCTAGAAATATACTTTGGGGTTTTTAGGAAATACATGGCTTTCTTAGAATGGTGGAATTCTTTCCCTAACTCCACTTAAGGCTTCTTATGTGTTGTAACTCCAGTCAAGTGTTTTATGGTTCACTGAAGAATACAGGTAATTAAATCTTCTGGTTTTTTTCATTTCTGATGAAAAGAAAGTTGGACTTATCTGAAAAGATACTTGTACTCAGCAGTTAGAAATTCCAACCCTCACTTGTTTTAAGGTCAGAATGAAGGAGATAGTGTAAGACTCTAACACTTACAGGAGACCTTGAGCACACATCTTGAATAATAGGCAGACAGTTGAGTTTGCATGAGTCCTGCAGGAAAAAGGTCCTTGATCAGTCACGCTGCTGCATTCAACATGAGTTGCAATCTGTAAGTGGTTTTCAAGGGTAACTCCAAATAAAGCACGTTACGGTAATACAGCCTGGAGGCAAAGATCAAAGCTGAGAGATGGGAGGATATAAATACACTTCCTTTACAAATGGCCAGATGATTCTTGAGCTGTCTGCTTAAATACTTCCCATAATGAAGTAATAGAAAGTAGTGCAGCAGTGACAACAGCAGAAAACAGAACAGGTGCTTTCAGCTTATTTCTGCCATTTATCCTGGGCTTAGTGCCTCCAGATTCTGGTATTGAACTTTCATATTTCTTGAGCAGAAATCCTTAATTTAGGAAGCATAATTGCTTATTGCTTAGGCAAAATTGCCCATCAGCCTATAGTCCTTGGAGTGTCCATCTGGGAAAAAAGTTCGAGTATACTTAATTCTGTGGAATACTGAATCACAAAATACTTTTTTTTTTTTAATAAATTCAATTAAAATCCTCCACAATGAGGTATCAAAAACATTTTATGTCTAAATTTTCTTTTGAGAACAAATAATTTGCACACGCATATCCACTTTATTTTTATCTTCCATATGTTGGTGTTTGTTAACTTTATGTGAGATATATTCTTTCTCAGATTTCTGTTATCTTTATATTAATTTTCTGTTGCTATGATAGATGTGCTGAAAAAAATCAAAACTTTTATAATATTTATACACAGAATCACAGAAAAATTAGAGAATTTCATAGAGGTTAAGAATTAACATTTCACTTAAAACAAGTACAAAATGTACCTTAGCTGTCATTCATCAACTACATAGCTCAGAAGGCCAAGTCTAGGCTTCCAGTTGGGCTTCGTTCTATCTAAGTGCTCAAAATAATTTAAGAAAGCCTTTTGAAGAGAACCTGAAAGTGAAAACTCAGGTTTCCAAGTTCTTTGAAGTATCTTTAATATCATTCTTGAAAGCATTTCAGGCTTTTATCTCATTACATTGTAGAATTTCACTTATTTTCAAGTGTTAGGTCACATTTCTGAAGCAAGTTCAATTCTGTATTTCAGAGAAGATACCCTAACAAAACAAATAAACGGAAATCTCAGTAGATGTCAAATTTTTTACAGTTGTGAAAGTAAATTCAAAAATTATGACAAGTTGCTCATTTAAGGTTTTTTATTTACTTTCTGCTTTACCTCGAAGCCTTCAGCAAATGTGACTTTTCTAAGTATTACTAGAATTTTGCTTATTACGACAAATAATACCAATATAATTTTTGGTCATTTTTGAAGGAGACTTTCCTTTTTGTCCCATTCTCCATGATTTTCCTTCCACAGCTTTTCAATAACACAGCCATTGAATTGCAAAGTTTGTTACAAAGCTGTCTTAGAAGGTGGATGAGTATTCAATAAAAATACACAAAATAAATTTAATTAATATGTGTTCATATTTTCCAACTGCCTCAACCTTTTTTCATCAATATCTGCTTTTTATGCCTCACTTCCTAATCATGAGCTGAACATGTTTTCACCAAAAAAAAAAAAAAAAAAATCCTTTCCTGAAAGACACAGTTTGAAGTGGAATTCTCCTCCTCATTCACTTTCAGATATGTCTGTTAAGTGTCTTGCTCTAATGTTTTACTAAAACAACTTCATAATGCATCAAGTATACTTCTCTTGTTCCTTCTGATGTGATGCTTATTTACTCTATTTGCTGGCTTGTTTTTTCCTTTTGTTTAATAAATCCTAACCAATTATAATATGTTGCTACCTTTTTTTTCCTTTTTCTAGTTAGACAATCAGTTTTTATCATTTTATTTCAGCATTTCCTCTTTAAACCATTTCACCCACTCTTTCTTTTTGTCTTTCTTAGACCAGAAGAAATAAAATTCATGTTATTCTTTCAGGAAACCATTTTCTCATCATAATCATTGCCTCATTCATCCATCATCATCTCAAGATTTAATGCTCAAAAAGTTTCTGTGACTTTCCACTCATTAGATATCCTATGTTGTGGGAAGTGTACTGCTGGAGACTTTTTACGAAGCCATATCTATTTCTTTCAAGTCCATCTTCTATTCTAATGTTATTTTTTTGTCCTTCCAATTCAAATCTTCCTTATTCAGATATCTATATTTTTATATAGTGCTGTGTGTTTGGGTTTTGCTTTGGCTTGGCTTGTTTTTTTTTTTAAAAAAAGACTTTTGAAAAGTTAATGTTAAATTGGAATCAGTTGACTCTAAGTTATAAAATCTTTCTTCTGGGCTCTTTACAAGAAGGAAAGACTCCTTGAAAATACGACTGGTATTCCTAAAAGGGATTCAGGAAACTCAGTCCACACAGTCCATCCAGAGTCCATACTTCTATATGGGTAGAAGAATGGGCAAGGTATGTCCAAATAAGATTTATCTATAGAACATCACTTTCTGGCTACTGGGAGGAAATAAGTGGGGTATTTTTCTGTAAGAATAAGCAGATTCTCACTGCACTAGTCTTTACACACTGAAGGGAAATAGAAAGTTCCTAGTTGCAATCAGCTTGATATAATAGATACATAATGTATCCACAGAGGCATAGAGCAACCTTGCTTGTTCCCAGGACTTTCTATTTACTATACTCGCTCCTATAAATTGTTAGGCAGACTAACACTTTCTGTAGCAGATCTACTGCTTACTCAGTACTTATTTTGAATGATGCTTGTACATGTACACGGGGCCAGATGTGTCCTTTCCAAGTGTTAATGAGGAATTGCCATGGATGTATTTCATAAAGGCAGCCTCAGTCCCTTAAAAAAATTATTTGTCATCCTGGCAGTAACTGGTGAGACAAGTATGCACTCAGGGCATTTATTTTCTTCTCAGTAGTGTAAGCTAAGGTCAGAGGTTCAGCCTTCACTTTACACTGTCTTTGTTAGCTTAACACAGAACAATGCAGAGACTAAAGGGGGAGAAATGCTCATTTTTGTCACTTGCAGTGGTATCAGTGGTGGCCAAAGAGTGATAGAGGCCAGAACACTTGATAATTTGCCCGCAGTGATGCTTGTACTCCATGAGAGTTGTTTGAATTAAACACTGCCAACCAGGGAAAAATCAATAAAGTTGTTTAAATGGTTTCACAGGGGCCTTTGTGATGATTGAATATTACTCTTCTTACAAGACCAATAGCTCCTTGCTTTTTTTTTCAGTGTATGAACAGTAACTAAAGTTATTCAGTATAAGAGCTCAAATGAAAGCTGAGCATCTTCTCTTCTTACTGTCTTCTTCTACTGACAAATAGTTTTCATTTCCTTTTTTTTTTAAAAACTAAAGTAGAACAAATCAATAAACCTCACAGAAGCAGCAACATTAACATTCCAAATCATCCCTATTTCCAGCTAGATCTGCAGAAAAGGGCAAGACCAACACTGATTTACACCATCTGAGGATCTACTCCAACACTTCTTCGGGTTAGATGACATTCAATCAATTTGCCCATAGAATGATGCACTGTACAAAAAGAACTGCGAACAACACTGATTTTCTGCGTTTGAAATAGCATAAGGTTTTACTTCTGTAAATGTTTTTGACTCTTTTGAATGATAAATAATAGCTTAGAGAATTAATACATAAGAATTTAGCATCCAAAGCTGCTTTTTAAGGGATATGGCAAAAATTTGGGTAATTTACCTACTATCTTAGAGAAAGCGATGAATCTGAGAACACCTGCACCATGCCCATGTAGAGAATCTATTCATTCAGCTAAAGATGCATTATGTGGTAGGTAAAAAATTTAAAAGGTGCTTATTTGCACTGAAATAAGCCTCAGTCCTCCTCCAACACTCTGTCAGCTAAACTAGTAGCAGTTTCTGGCATTACTTGCATGGACTGACAACGCAGGCCTTGTAGCAGCCAAACTGGTGGCGGTTTTCTACATTATTTGTGTACATCATTATAAAAGAAAAAGGAAAAATACGAATCACCACCATATCAGGGCAAATAGTCTCTTCCCTCTTTGGAGAGGTATGCTGTCAAATATGAGTTTCCTTCCACACCTGATGAAATGCTTTAATTCTCCTATGCATTTTTCTCTGAAGTAAATGTTATTTTCCTGCTGGAAGCCACAAATGGAGCAAACAAAGAGTGTATGAAATGGAGTCAAGGGAGACAGGATTCCTGGCTTTTTGTCTCTGCTTTTCCACTATTCAACCTTTAGCATGCTCCTTGATTTCCCTGCTAAAACCATGACAGCTACAGCAACAGTTAACTATAGAAATGTTTTGAGATTTAATTAACTGTTACTACATTTCCAAACCTTCACTAAAAACTCTCTGATGTGAGTGAATTACACATTGTGGAACAGTAATGAAGGAAAATATGCCAACACAGGATGCAGCAAGCAAACATCCAACAAAAACGAACAATCCCCTCCACAAATGCCTTTACAGTGTTCTTTCACAGTTCTGAGACATGAAATTTTACAACAATTTCTACAATATTCCCATCCCCATAATGTACTCTTTTAGATTAACTGACACCTGCTTTTACCGGACAACACAACTTCCTAGAATACTATAGATTTATATGCAAACATCTTCACAAGAATCTCTCTTCATCTGCTTCAAGTTGTGAAACTTAAAATACATCTTTTATAGACAATAACCATTGAGGCAGTTTACGCTCCCCATCCCAACTTCCAACATCCCAGTTTGGGCATAGGAAAACCCAATGAATTCAATAGCAGCAACCTTGATTAAAAAATGCACCATTTGAACCTAAAATATATCCCTAAACCCTTCATTATGCTTCCAAGAGAAGGAAGATTTGTGGTTTATTTCTTTTCCTTTCTGAGTCTAAACTTTTACCAATTAAAAAAAAAAAATTTAAAAACCCCAAAAAACAAACAAACAAAAAAAACCCTACCAAAACAAAACAAAAAAGACCCAACTAAAAAACACCCCACAAACAAACCCCACCACAACCAAAAACCAGGAGAGAAACTTGAGTTTCCATAAAGAGGGTCATAATATTCAAATAAGAAATAGTGCATAAATTGTTTTCTCAAGTTTCCAGTATATCATCACGTCATGATAATGTATACATCTGTATCACTTCTTTTCTAATGAGTTTGTCTTTTTTTTTCCAGATTCCACCAACAAGTAGAAAGTGCAGATGAGACAGAAACACCAAGTAATTGAAGGAAAAAAATACCAAGTTGTCTTTTAGGTATCAATAAAGTTCTACCTTTAGGGAAAAATTAGAGATAGTCCAGATCCAGCCTAACCTATCCATCTTTCTTTAAGTATTTGGTACACACGTGTCATAGGCCCTCTGCTGGAAAAGGGATAGGCCAGTTATCTTTTGTCTGCTGTACCACTTGGTCCTTCAGCTGGGCTGTAGTGGTGGGATTCTCAGTTCAACTTTGTGGCTGTCTTCTTGGAGTCAGCCAAACCCCTTAGAAGTCATGGACATGGACTAAACCAGAAATTAAAAAAAAAAAAAAAAAAACCAACTTCATAATCTAGAAATTATTAGCTTATTAACAGGTAATAATTTGCCATCTAATGAAAATCTTAATTAAAAATGTTTATGTTAGTTGATTTCTTTTTATAATTCTGGTGTTGATAAAAAATTCTAATATCTGGATTGTCTTATATGTGACATTTGCTTTCCTAAGCCATGCAGTTATCAGAAGCTAATTCTGTTGAGAAACTAATCAGGGAAGGTGTTACACAAATGCAAAACATATGATTAAAGAGAGGGAAGGCAAAGCTCATGCAAAGAACTGAATATTATAATGAAATTGCCACTGAATGGAGATGTGAGGACTTCAAACTCAGTTTAATTAGGCCACTGAGTGGAATCCCCTAAGACTGACAGGAATTGAACAGCTAATAATCAGTTTGTTCTTTACTGATTACCAGCTAATCATGTCCCAAACACAACCCCTTTCCCCTTTCTCATTATGAATACATTTGCAAGCCTTTTTTCTAATCTCTGCACTTTTATGGGCACACAAGTCCTAATCAGATAACTTCAAGAGCTTCAACCAGTGTCTTTAAAAGCCCACCTATTGTTTGTGGAGCAAATATTTGCATCCTTCAGCATCACATTGGTAAACACTGGCTGTGCTTGTAGGAAGTGATGAGAAACCCAATTATGCAAAAGCAGCATATTTTGTTACCTAATTTTCCAATGTTGATTTCCATTTTCCAGTGGCTGAACGTGCCTCTGCTGAGTACTGTAATTCTATGTACAAAGAAAATCCACTTGCATTCAGAATTTCTTGCATACCGTGCCATTGACACCTGAGACCTATTCCTGTGAAGCTCCTTTTCTATAGAAAGGAAGAATAAACTTTCTTTTTTATGTGTCAGCTTTCATATGAACTGTAAGCTCAGATTTTTATCTATACCCCTTTTAAGTAATTTGAAAGAGGGCTATTGACTTCCTTGGACCTTACATCTGACCTGTCATGTTATAGACAACAAAGTGATATAGTTTGAGTGTTAGCTGACAAGAGAAATAGAAAGCAACTAAACCAGTAGAAAAGTATCAATCAACTGCAATGGGGTGAACAGGTTATCTGGAATATTTTTAGATGAGATTTGTCATGAAAAGTGTTAAAGTCTCAATTGTTTTCTGAAAAACAGTAAGCTGTTGGGTGCCTAAATTCTATCCATATCTGTTTTCATCAATAGAATTTCCTGAGTTCCCAAAAAATTTTCTTTACTTATATAAATCTAAGGACTTCTGTTACCTTAACACACCTAAGCAGTTCAGCACCAAGGCCATGAATATGTCTCATCAGGATCCTCAGAACCTGTTAGCACCAATCCCACATCTGGAGTAATCTCTGTAGACAAGACAGAGGGCAGAAATGCTTTTATTCAAGATCCCAGTGAAACAAGACCGAGGTGCCTGTGCATTTCCGTCTTTTCTATGGTTCAGAGACTGGAGGACCTTTGTTAAGTGTCCTCAGCATGAGAGGACTCAAGCTTGCATCTTTTCCCCACAAGGCACCACACTTTTTCAAGCAGTCACACATTTTCACTCTTCTGCTGTAGCTTTGAAATTTTTTTTAAAAATGCTTCAGTATTTTTTGTGGTCCAGAAAAAAAGGAGCAATGGGAAATATAATTCCTTCCCACTCCATGAATCAGGACACCTGTAGAGGAGACCTGTGTCCTGATCTCTTTCCATGGACTGCTTCTGTGTCTCACACAATGAGCACTTAATGTCATGTATATGTAACTACATGCAGATGAGAGAGAAAATACCTCAATAAGCTCTACACTACTTTAGGACACCAGCTGACATAGTCTCTGGTGATTAAATAACCAGTAAAGTCAATTAAACAATTCCCAGTGATCTTATGGGTATGGAAAGAGCAAACAGCAGGGCAACGGGTCACAGTGACGTGATGAGTGAAGCCATCATGTGTCTTGTTAATGCCACAAGCATGTCCAAATTCTTTCAACACTAGTTTTGATTTTCCTCGTCCATTTTTAACATTTCTTTGGCTGTTCTTATCATTAATTACTACTGCAACAGTACATAGATAACATGTGGTAGCTGGCAAGAATGTGTTGGAAATAAATTTCATCTTACTGAATCAGATAATGTGTGGTTGTTTGTTTGCAGTTTTTTAATTATTCACAAGAAAAGGTTTATTTTCTCTTCTTGGTCTGAGTCTTATAAACAAAATCAATACAAAAAGAAGAAAAAGAAATTAATCTTTAAAGAAATATCTTTAATTTGCACAGGCATAAAATGTGGTTGAAATTAATGTTTTTGCTATTAATTTTAAATTTTAAAATATATACTAATATTTTTATATTTTCTTTCAAATTTTTTTATGAAAAAGAACACCTTCTTGAAGAATTCTCTCACTTTCTTTAGGGAAAAATGACTCTATTTTGAAAAATAAACAATAAATAAAATATAAAGAGATGAATGCACAATAATAATCTAAAGATAAAGCTTTACAGAAATAATTGTTTCCCCTGGCCTAGTTCTTTACATAAATAAATAAATAATTACAGGGAAAGAAGGGAGCAGTAAAGTGACTACATTAAGAAGCTGATTGATGTGTTGCTCCCATGCGATGTTCGGCAAGCTTTTCTCTGGAGAGACTTTATTGGTTTGCTGGTACTAAATTTTCCAAACATATATATATCTTCTGATGCATGGCAAGTTTGTCACTGTTGAGAAACTACGTCAGCCAAGTTAGAAAAGTTAAGAGCCTGTAAAACTTAAGTCATCCAGAACTGCCACTAATGGAAAAAAATACAGAGAGATATTAAAGAAATTCAAAGTTATATGAAGGTTGAGGTTTTAGATGGATGAGGGTAAAAGGTGGGTAGCACAGGCATAACATTTGCAGATTGCTTAAAATGCACAGAAAAGAAAAATTTAAAATACAACAGTATGGCAGATCGCCTTCTAAAAATTTTCTTTTTAAAAGGAAAAAAGTGTTAAACCTGAACCCTATAAAAATTTCCAAATACTGTCATTTGGCCTCTTTGCATTTAAAGTTCAGTGGTACAAGAAAGCTTAAACTGGCAGTTGAAAACAATATTAAAAATATCTGCATAAGTAATATTAAATTCATTTAGAAATAATAAATTCATCAATTAATTAACTAGTTAAATTCCTGTCTGAATTGGGTTTGTTCAGCCTGCCGAAGAGAAGGCTTTGGAGTGACCTAATTGCAGCCTTCCAATACCTGGAGGGAGCCTACAAGAAAGATGGAGAGAGACTGTTTACAAGAGCATGGAGTGACAGCAGAAGGGCTAAGGGTTTCAAACTGTAAAAGAGAAGGTTTAGCTATTAGGAAGAAATTCTTTATTGTGAAGGTGGTGCGGCACTAGAATGGGTTGCCCTGAGAAGTTGGGGATGTCCCTTCTCTAGAAGTGTTCAAGGATGGGGCTTTGAGCAACTTGGTCTAGTGGAAGGTGTCCCTGCCCATTTCAAGGAGGTTGGAACTAGATGATCTTTAAGGTCCCTTTCAACCCAGACTGTTCTACAATTTTATGAAAATCAGAATGATGAAAAAAATACATTTGGCTTTTTCTAGAGCCTTAAACACGCACAATTTAGTTCTAAAATTATGATTTTTTTTTTTTTTTTTAGTAAACCTTGATTGTCTTCCTTAACACAGTTTAACAGCAGCAGTTTTCCACAAGATTTTTTACTTGGCACATTCTGTTCTTATGATTTTCTCAATTCATTTCATTTTTGACATTCAAAAAATGATGGAGTTTGCCATTGGTCACTGAAGAAAAATTCAGGTGTTTTCTCATTTTAAAGGGGTTTTTCTCTGTTTTATGTCATTTTAAGTGAAGCACAAACAGTTCTTTGTCTTTAATAATTCAAATTTAGAGGAAGTTACTGGACTAAGTTTATTTGTGTGTATGCCGTTTCTTTATTTTCAGAAAAGAGTAATTCTGGGAAATACCAGCTTTCTCTCCTGGAAAATCATATTTTTATATGCAATGATTGAACACAGTCTCTGAACAAGATTTTCAATTGTGTAAATGACCATTAACAAAATTGGATATCTGCTGGAATATGCTGTATAACAACAGACTGTTCTATCATCTAATAATGAAGGAAACAAAATATTATTAAACCTGGGCAACTAAAAATGCAATCTAGATTTAAATCTTTCAGAATTCACTCACGCTTTACCTATAAATATTCATAGGCAACATAGGCCTGTCAAAGAAGGTTGATAAATTCAAGGGGTTTTGTACATCAAATACTTATTCACCATATCTTTGTATTCCTTATAAATTTCCTCATCAAGTATGTCCAGGAAAACCTATTTCTACATCAGAGTACAGTGCTGGTAGTTGGGACTTGCTATTCAATAATCCGTTCACCCTTGAGACCACTGCCCTTCCTAAAGCAGGTGAAACACACAGGTCGGAAAAAAAGGCACAGCCATGGGACAGCAGGTTTGTAAAAACAGAATGTAATCAGCCAGGCAACTGCATAATATACTTTAAAATTATGTTTAAGCATGTGTTCTGCTTTTATGGGAATATTATATGATACTAATTTTCCACTAATCAGGCACTATTATCCACCAAGAGCAGCCTCTGCCAGTGAATTGTTACACTGGTAAAAAGCTGACAGATTACTTTCCACTACGGCACGCAGAAATAAGAGATCTTTACAAATGACATGCCACAGCCATGAAAGCCAATGACACAGGGAGCACTTACAGCTGATAAGAAGCATTTACTTTCTGCCACTTCAAAAGTGAATTCTCCCTGGGATGCCTTTAATCCTACCTGGCACCTTAAACCCAGTGCTCTGCACTGCAGCAAGAAGAGATAAAAGCAAAAGGGCACAGGCAACAGAGAGACAAGCAGACTTAACAAGACAGGCAATACATGCAACTGATCATTTGTTGACATGAAGTATAGCAAGAGGCAATGGAATAATGAGGAAGTAACAACAACAACAATAATTATTATAATTCTAATAGTTTTTAAACAAATCTGTTTGGGGGACTGTTGCTTTTATCAGTCACAGCAACTGCCCGCACAGCTGGAAAAGTTTTCTTGTATTAGGATGAAAATTAAATGATTAAAATCTTAAATACAAAGCTGTTCTCTTTTGCAGTTAAAAGATTATGTGTCCACTAGATAATACACAGATTATCAAAGCAAGTAGGGACTTGGACCTCTCAGATAGCAGAAATATTTTGCTGTAGAAAATGGTCCAAAGTTGTATTCTTTCCAGTCTTCTCCCTTCTGCTGGCACCGCTTGACTGTGAGATATCACAACATTGTCATAATACAAACACTTCCAGTTTTGACTAAGACACAGAAGCACAAAACATAAACCACATCAAACTAAATAGTGAACTAATACGTGAACTGATTTTTTAAATTATTATTTCATATTATCAAAAGGCAATGTTAATTCTTAATAAAGATATATACCAGTTCCTTCCAAATCTGAAGGTGTGCGTCCTGGCTTGGAGACATCTTTGCCTTGATAAGCCTTTGAAAATGTCATAGCTTTGTGCTTTTCAAGGATAAGGAGTAAAAATATTTTCCATAGTATATTAGATCTCAAAATTCTCTAAAAGTTTATCAGCCTTAACAATGTTGTATTGCAGATGTTATTTGTGTATGTAAAAAAAGATTTCCAGCACTTCATCATTGTGGATGCACTCAACCCATCAACACAACTTATGGCATGGAGAAGAATGTAATCAAGATCATTAGATTGCACTGGTCCTTTTAAACACGGTGCACAATTAAAGGATGCAGATTCTATTCCCTGTGGATCAGTCTCAGGTAGGAAACCTTATAACATTTTTTAGTAAAAGAGCTAAGGACATACAGGGATGATGGCCTAATATTTCTAGTAAATGTTTCCTTATCAAGAAACATGTCAAGTCACACATGGTCTTTGCAGGTAAACTTGTGATCCTTTTAAGAAACTCGTATAACTTGAGTCTTCAGGCTTTCTGCAGACTAGCTGGCTATAACTTCTGTGTCGCATTTTTTCTTATGCATCTCAATGTAATTGAGAAGGAAAACAATTATTTACATTAAATTTTTATTATTATATAATTTAAATTATATCAATAAGTAATCCTGGTTTGGTACACAACTGCAGAAGAATTTTCATAGTTATAATCTTTTATGTTTACCATCACTTAGACTTAGATTTCTTTTTAGTCTCAGTAAATCCTGGGGTAATACAAATGCCAAAGTATTTGCAGGACTTTTAACTGGATAACCATAGGATATAGCTATGATGAAAATAAACAAACCAAAAAAATGCCACTTTTGGCAAGCTACCTGTGAAATCCTAATGTAATGTTTAATACATTCATCCTTCCAAAGTATTAGAAGAGAGCTCTGACATATTCACCTTTATTGGAGTAAACAAAGCTGTGACACAGATGTTCAAATTCAGCCAAATTCCACTGCTGAACCATTCTTTCCATAAGAAATACCATGGAGGCAGTGTTCCCAAAAATAGCACAATACTTTATGGAAGAAGGTTGACAGAATCTTGATCAAAGTAAATATGTGACTGGAAGTGACAACTTGTACCCATAAACTTAAGATAAAGAGGGAAAGAAATTAATTATTATGAAACAATTCTAGTTAGCTAAAAAATTGCTTCCAAGTATGAATTCTGTCCCATAATTGGGAGGAACTTTCCTGTTAAATTTGTATTTACGATACAAATAGATCAGATAGATATGATACGGATAGATATATTCACAGTATTTGTAAGCTTTTCAAATGTAAACAAGCAAAAAGACAAAATCTAAAAGCTTTTAAAAGCTTTTTTTTACATATCACATGTAATTATATAGTTGTATTTATTCAGAGGAAATTCTATTTGCTTTGGGTTTCGGTATCCAATAGCTACGTGGGCTTTAAATTGTGGGGTAATTACATGCTGCAGTTAAGACAAAGCTGCTAGTGCTTCAAATCTAATCCTGTTTGATGTATTTCAGCCATTTCTACAACATTAAAGAACTTGCTTAAAACAGTTGCACTTCATCACTTTGAAATTTCAGGACAATGACAATTTAGAGAAACCAGCATCACTCAGTGGTATGATCCCCTGTGTTTAAGGATATGGTGACCATTTTCAGTAGTTTCTGTTCATCATCCTCATTATTTTGATGAGTTTTAATACTACTCATCAAAGAACACATACTAAGTGTATACTTTGCAGCTATCAGGGGAATTTTCAAACTCACAAAATTGTATCATTATTCTTTAGCTGAAGTGACTGATTGGTGTTCTGTGCCATGAATCTTTCTTTTAATAGACTATCGTAGGCATTGAATGAAATTTGAAAACTTTTCATGTTGTCTAAAACACAGCGTTCTTAAAGACCAATCTCCAATACCTTTAATTACCTTGGCAAGGGGGTTGGACTAGACGATCTCCAGAGGTCCTTTCCAACCCTGACTATTCTGTGATTGTGTGATTAATTGACATTAGTTGAACCCCCTGCTCTGCTGCCTGGCCTGACTTAATTATATACAAAATTTTGCCTGCTGGTACAATGACTAAGTTCAGCTTTTCTGAAATAATGGCAACAAAGTAGTTACTGTAACATTGCTTAGTTGAGAAAGAGCACATTAACAAAGGATACTGAACAGAGTGATCCTGGAGTTTAGGGTGTGCAGGTCTCCTACCATCAAGTAATAACAGTTACCTTTTTTTAACCAAAAAAAGGACTGCCCTCTGAAAGGCTTTTCTGGGGTAGCTGTGCTATTAAGAATTTTGGCACTCAATCAATGGCCTGATGAAGGGTATCACCCACAATACTGTCACCTGTCACATCAGAAGAGAAGTGACTGGTTGCTCTTGGATGGATGAAGATGCCCACAAAGCCTCACTATCCCTTCCCAACTTCACTAAGCAATGGGAGAAAATATAATGAAAGGCTCGTGGGTCAATATAAGAATGGAGTGCAGCCCCTCAGGAACAGAGTTATCCAGCATGGGTCCACCATGGGGTCACAAGTCCGACCAGCAAAACTGCTCCAACATGGGTCTCTCCCTCCACGGGTCCATAGGTCCTGCCAGAAACCATCTCCAATCACAAGGTCACAGTCTCCTTCAGAGCACAGCCATCTGCTCTAGTGTGAGGTCTTCCACAGTCTGCAGGTATGTATCTGCTCTATCATGGAACTCCATGGGCTGAAGGGGAACAGCCTGCCTCATCATGATCTTCACCAGAGGCTGCAGGGAAATCATTGCAGGAGCCAGCAACACCTCTTCCCACTGCCTTCTTAATTGACCTTGGTATCTTCAGGGTTGTTCATCTGACATCTTCTCATTCCTCTCTCCCAGTTGCTGTGGCACAGCAGTTTTTTCTTCTTCTTAAATGTGTTATTCCAGAGGGCATTCCAGTGTCACTGAGGGCTTCAGCCTTGTCCAGACGTACGTCTGTCTTGAAACCGCTTATATTGTGCACAGCAACTGGCATCTTCTCACAGAAGTCACCCCTATAGCCCCTCCACTACCCAAAACTTTCCACGCAAACCCCGTACACTGGTGCTGCATCTTCTGAGCTAGACTAGGTTCTTTAGGGTCTGCCTAGCCATAAAGATTCAACACCTTCCTTCCCTGACCAGAGGAGTTTCCAAAAGCAGAAACAGATGATTGCAAAACCTCCTGATGGTGTGAAGACCTGTGCAAGTAACAGGTCCTCACACAGCATCACAAAGAGAATTTCTGTCACTTTCTGTCTGTAGTCACTAGCAGACAGGCTATAGCTGGATGGCAGTGTGTCCAGCTAGTTATGCCAAGTTCACCACGGACTTGGCACAGCCGTCTCTAGCCGAGTTTTTCTTGAACTTTTCCCTCTGGCAAGATGACTAAGAGCCAAAGCACAGTTTAAAAACCCATGTGACAAATCTTCCTTGCTCCCATTTTCTTCCCCAGGCTCTTTCCTTCCCCTCATTTCTTTCCCTTTTCTGGGCTCTCGTCTCACTCATGCGCAAAATTAAATCCATTCCAGACCTGTACTCCTTTCTGTCTCAATGAAGAACACACGAGGAATACAGAGGGAAAACAGTCCTTTGAATGGGAGGAACTAGACAGTTCTTTTTCTTTATTTGCTTTTTGGTGTTGACTCTTTATGCCATGCCTCGCATATTCTAAGCGCATTTGATCACAGATATGTGTACCATCCACCAGCATATGTTTTTTCTGCTGGGTTTGTTGATCTCACCTGTATGAGGTGATTTAGAATTATTTAGAATCCAGTGGCATTTTCATAGGAAAACAGGTAATATCACAAAGTTCTTCTTAACAGCTACCATGAGCAGGAACATTTCCCATCTTTATAAGTCTGTTTATGTCAAGAGATAAGTGTATTGATGAGATGTTATGAAATATCTTAGTCTTAATGACTTTTTAAGGCTAGGAAAAGCATTAAATACTAGTATAGTGTTATGTCCTACTGAAAGGAAACATGCTATTCTTTAAACAGATCTTGTTTCACCAAGCTACCAATTTATAGTGGTAGTCACTGTAGAAGTATTTACTTATTATTTTTCTTTAGATATTACTAGTACCCAATTGTATTCCTCATGATGCCAGGAAAACTAGAGATATGCACAAAATTGTTTACTTAACTTAGAGATCATAAATTTTCAAATGTGTCATTTTCTTAAAAATCTGAACCATGGACTGACACGTGCACAGATTGGTAGGGCTCATTTCCTCTGTGGAACAGCTATTTGTAAGCTAGCACTTCCTTCACGTAGGAAAGAATGGAGAGGATAACAAGTGGAAGCTAAAAGCAACTGACAAAAGAGTCTGAACAAAACTGTAGTTTTCCTGACAGTGCAAACTTGTCCTGAACAAAGTAGTACACCATCCTGGTTAGGAAATTGGGGATAAAAGTAACAGTGACACCTGACACTGTGATGAACTCTCACAGTCCCTTTGGAGGGACCATTGTATGTTCTCTATTCCTTTTTAATCATTCCAGTCACCTACAGGCAATTCCCTCTACTATTGTAATAGTAAAAAGTGGAGATATTTTTAGCTGGTAAAGGTTCATTTGACATTTTGAATGCTTTCATCATATTATTTAGGATAGAAACACTGCTTCTCACTAAATAAAAAGATTTCAAGTACAGTAGATTCAACACAAGGCGGCAAAGAGCTTTGATTATGATATTTCAACTGCATGAGATCTGACTGTAAAGGCTAAAAGAAAATTCTGTTACTCTGTGGGAGAACAATCTTCAGCACAAAGGCTTTTTACTACCTAGGACTTTACTAAGTTTTAATGCTGATTTCCCTCACTTTTCTTTTCAACATTAGAACATCTCTATTAATGTCTTTTAGACTGGGACATCATGCAGGGAATTAAAAGGGCACTACAACCTGGAAATTGAGGTCTATTATCACAATCTACTTAATTATAAAGTTATGATTACATTTATAGCACCTAATAAAAGTATGAAAGGGAAATGGCAAAGGTGTTACATTCTGAGAAGTGTTCTCCAGACTGGCAATAAATATGGTTTTCCCCCTACCTAGCCACACACTTCAATGCTGCAGAAAAACACACAAACATATGCTCTCAACTGTTGACTCTTGAACTTGATGAATCCTGAGTAACAGCTCAGTCCGTCACTGAACTGTGTGGGAAGATGTAGGTGGATAGCAGGTTCTCACAGATTTCAAACACACATCCCGACAGACATGCAGGGGAGCACTCCTGCCCCTGTGGATATCTGGCACTGACACCAAGTAATATAAGGGATGTTTGTCTCCATCAAAAACATTTCTTTCAAAAATCTCCTTTCAGGCATTTTTTGGTAACTTCAATAGCATCAGCAGATACAAGGCTCACTTCTATTCATGTATTGAGAAATGCCTTTTGCGCAGGATTCTTACTAGAAAGTAATTTGTTGCATTTATTTATTTAATTACACTTTATTTTACATTTAATTCATTTTTGCCTTGATGACTGCACCTTGAATAATCTATACCGATATTTGTTCATTGGCTTGTGGAGAGACCCGAACTGTCACTCCTACCCATTAAAACAACAAACCAACTGTGGGTTAATTTACCCATCTTCCTCCTCCTTTAATAGGAATTCAGCATACATTGCTATTAAGGAAATGTCATTGTTCCCTCATCATCTACTTTATAGGGATGTTTATCTGGATTCTAAAATCATGGAATTTTGATAAACTATATTAAATCAATGTACAAAGATCATCATAAGCACCTCAGGTATGCCCTTTTAAGTCAATCTTTATGTTACCCAAAACTAAATCCAGAGGCAGAGAGATAAGTGATGGCAAGGCAAGGAAAACCCACATTAAACATCATTTTATGTTTTTTTAGGCTGTCACAGAACCCCTGTTGAATTTTCTAGGATGAGAGAAACAGAAGAAAATAGAAAGAGAGTAAGGATTTCTAAACACGTGAATTATATTAATGATAATGTACTGTCTTCATCTCTCACAGCATATAACCTACCACAGGCAGTTTAACCACTCCTCTGAGCTGACGGAGCACAGAGCATCACTTTTCAGAAAGATTTCAGTAGAAGTTCTAGTCATGTACTGTAATTCATCCTGAACACAAATATTTCGAGTGCTAAAGTTGACAAGATTGTAATGGCAGATGAAAAGTCAGTCTAGAGCACTGATATTTTCATTATATCCTGCAAAACTGAAATTCTTGGCTCATCATTTGGGATGATAATCTTCATAGGAAAAGTAGTGTAACTCAAACTGGTTTTATTAACTTGTAGATTGTCATATAGACTTTAGCTACAGATCAACAGGCTTAACGCTAGGAAGATTCAGGTTACACAGGTTTCAAATATTCTTTGGACATCGGAAATTCAAACTGGCGATAATCTTATCTCTAATTTTACAAGTATTCCTTCTTGCTGGAAATGTAGAAAATTACTGTAAGGGCTTTTAGCAGAACTATTTGGAATAACTGTTTCTCTTTTAAAAGATATATGCTACACTGTGTACAATAAGATGGGAGTAATATGCCTTAAAACACACGTGTATATTACATTCACACAGAAGATCCTATTGCAGCTAAGATGATGTGTGTGCGTGTGGATTTTAGTCAGCCTTATGGTAACAAAGGTCAACACTGTAAAAAGAGCTATTAGAGCAAAATGCATATCCTGCAGTATTAATATTCTTTCGGGAGTCACTCCAGTTATGTTGGGAAGGAAATGTCTTTGCCATAATTTTGACACTACTCCTATAGTGGTTTTTTTTAACTAATAAATAGATTTTTGTGTATCACAGTGCCTATTTATTTGTACTTTCAAGGCAAGTCATCACATGTTAGCAGTTCACATGGCTATGTTATGGAAGTTCTGGATTCTACAGCATTAGAAATCAACATACAGAAGCTTCAGCTGCTCTGTTTAAATTATCTGAGTAAGTGTAGTGGTTTTGTTCGCTTTTTTACTTTCTGTGAGATAAAAATTAGGAGAGGGCGAAAAGCAGGCTCAACACTTTAAAGAATATAAAGAAGTTTATTACTAACAGAATTAAAGATAAAAAAAAAGAAATAATATTAACTTAAAGCAAACCCCCCTTTCTTTCTCAAACACTCCCCTCTTCTTCCAAACTGCACAAAAGGATAACAAACATGTGAATCAGGTCAGAATTGCAGTTCTTAAAAGTCTCTTCCATATTTGAGGGGAAAAGAGGTTTCTTCTGCTTAGCGTGGTTTTCAAACTGCTACAAGCAAAGCTAGATTTCGCCCGGAAAAATCTGCTGCCGTGAAAAAACATTTCTCTCATGAATTTTGCAGTATTTTTACACTACTATCATGGGTATCTCTTTTAAGGATAAGCGAATTCTAGCCTGAAAACNGCTTCCGAAAGCTCCGCTGATCTGCGCGGGGCCACGTGGGGAGGGGGGGGGAACTCACCAGTCCCCAAGAGCCGCTTCAAGTAAGTTCAGTTGTGCAGCAAATCATAGTTGTTTCCAGCTGCCCACGGCTCTGAGACAGTTCTTTCCTGCAGCAACCCAGGGGTCTGTGCCGCTGTGCCGGAGCGGGCGAGTAGAGGGCGCAGGAGGCCCCGGCCCGGCCACCCCTCCGGGGCAGACCGGAAACCAGAAGCCTCTTTTCCCGTGGCCGTGCTGACTTTTATATGCAAAATTGCGAGAAGCAATTGATCTACAACTCTGTCTTTCAACTCAGTTTTTTCAACCCACCACAGTAAGTCACATCAAAAAGGAGTAAATAATTTGTAGAACCAAATTCAATACAGAAGCAGTGGTACACATTGCTTCCACTTTAAGGGGAAGCACCATGAAAATAAGCACTCAGATTTTATCCTGACTTGTCCAGGTTCTTTCAAGTCCCAGAAACATGGAGGTAAGCAGGCCATTAACACTTTACATTCACTTATTACCTGTTAGACTGTCCATTGGCCAGCACTCCACTCAGACACAACATAACCATTAATCTCCTGAATTATTCATAATTCTTCCTACATTCCTGCAGAAAACTTTCAAATATGAACTACCTATGCTCAGGGAAAGGGATCCAAGGCAGGAGCATAATGCTCTTATCCTACTCTAAGTATTGATTTAAATGCATAATTCTGAGATAATTTGACCCAGTACTCAATAATATAGTTGTAATAAGTGTGTTACAGTTTCCCTATGTAGTTACTTTGATTTTGGCCAATTTAACATTCTGAAAAAAATCCATACTATTTTCTGCTCCTTGCTCAACATTAGTTATAAGAAACTGCAGTCAGAACTTTAATACTTAAAGTATGCTCTGAAATATTTAGCAATAATGTTAGTACTTTGTCCTTTACAATATCCTACATCTTCATTGGCCACCTGCTTCATCCCCTTCCCCATAGGTTAGAGAGGCAGTAAAATAATGGGATACATGGAACAGATAGACACAATGGCCAATCAAACCAAGGAATATTAAAAAGGTCAAAATACTCAAGTCTACTACCATGATTTATAAAACATATGAAGAATTGTAATTTTAGTACCTAATTCTATTGAGAATAATCATAGTGAGAATTGAAAATGGCGCAATGAAGATTTTGGTGACAGTAATTTCATTTCAAGTGAAAGATAGCAGTCTGTATTCGTCACTAAAACTAGGTTCATTACCTTTATGATTTCACTCTTCAAAAGTACCCTTGGGTCTGGAACCTATTCTTCCTTTTCCTCATATAAATATTATAGCTATCTATACAACACTGTCACTCTGGGAAATACTTTGGAATCTATTTCTTGCTGTGGGAGTAAGGCTACATCTAAGCTCACATATTTTTATATCTTTGCATATGTGCGCTTTTATCTTTCTCTCTGTATATGTGGATATATGTATACACACCCTCACACAGCTCTTCTGAGCATTATGGAAACATACAAAACAAAGCTTGATGATTAACTGCTGAAATAACGTCTTCTGGAATTGATGTACAGTTCACAGCTCTGCAGAATGTGAACCAGGTGTCTATTTTTTGCCCAATGAGAAGTAGCTGTTTTACTGCAACGTACCAAGATATTGCAGGATGATTGAGCCATTTTTGCTGATTGTACATACAATTCTTTGATTCTTGCTTCCCCTAAGTTTGTTACTTCTAGGTTCTTACTCTGAAAGTGCCCTTTGAGTTTGTTCTCCCTATACAGTACATGAAGGGTTAACAGAGTCAATAAAAAACATGCATTACCATACACCACCATATTTCAAACAATTAAATTATATATTTTACTTGCAACAAGCTGGAAGAGAACCAATTGATTGAAGACTGGTTTGATAGTTCTCTTGTTCTGCCTTAGGGTCACCATAAGTAACATCCTTGGTGCCACGAGAGGTCACCACCTGCCTGGGGTGGTGCCAGTGTAGATGGCCATCCCCTCAGCACACAGATGGCACACGGATGGCACACCCGGCATGTGGCACTCGAGTGGCCATCGCACGTTAATCATGTGCTCATCACACAGCAGTCACAAGGGTTTCACATGTCAATCATAGGCTAATCACAGAATCACAGAACTATTTATGTTGGAAAAGATGTCCAAGATCATTGAGTCCAACCTTTGACTGATTTTCACCTTGTCAATTAGACCGTGGCACTAAGTGTCACTTCCACTCGTTTCTTGAACACCTCCAAGGATGGTGATTCTACCAACTGCCTGGGCAGCCTGTTCCAATGCTTGACAATCCTTTCCATGAATAAATTCTCCCTGATATCCTGGGACAATCAAAGGCCTGTCAAGTGCCTGACACATGACAATCACGAGTCCATCATGCCCTCGGCAATCACACATTCAGCTCGTGCTCAGCACACAACCAGCTCACAACAATCAGGCACCTGGTGTGTGCATGGCACATCTGTTGCACCACTCTCGTCCTCCACATGTTGGTTACAAAACAGTAACATCTGCATCCTGGCTCTTTTATAAGCAACCCTCACAATGGCTCAGAAAAAGTGGTAGCTCATTAAATTATGTTGATTTAATTGCTTGAGATCATGTGAACATAGTGCAATTGCTGTCTTTGAGACTATCTAGGAAGTTTAATGGTGAGAATCTGCTCTTCAGTGCAGCTGTGATAATGCTGATCAATTTTGTAAAATATGAACTTCATGTGCTTGCCTGGATTCCTGTAAAGAGATTTCTGCAGGCAGATCTTAACATGTCTCATTGTTCAGATTTCCTTGTAAGAAAATGGTTAAAAAGCCACCAAACCCAAGTCTCAAAAATGGCAGCTTCAATCTAACAATTTTCAATTTTGCAAATCTGAAAAGGTAGAGAAAGCAAATTAAACTAACAGTATGGTAAAAATAAAGTACATATTCTGATTACATGGCTATTTTCTACTTCAAATGAAATTGCAGCATAGTTTTCAAGATGCTATGTGATACTACCACTGAATTAAGGAACCTCACTGTAAAATTAATCAGTTTACTATAGAACACTGTGTTTAGATCCTATATTATATCTTGAGAGCATTAGCAGAAGCATTTTATCATGTTTACGAAGCATGTAAAGTTAATAAATATTGTATTTTTAGTTACATATTAACTATTCATTGTCTTAAACATATTCCTGCAAGTGTGTTGTAGCGGATTGGCTACTGCATTCTCAAATTATTGTGACTGTCTCTTGGAAAAATTCTCTAAATAAATGCCTTTATGTCACCCACTGAAAAAATTGCTGCAGAAGGTGCTACGTTAGTCTTGTTCTGCAGCCCTGTTAGAGCTCATTAACTAAGATAAAGTCCTTTTGGGTTTTGATACCAATGCAGAATTTGCAAGCTGTAGATTTATGAGCTTCAAAGACATATATTTTGGGAAGAAAATTATGAGGCAATCTTTTTTGTCTACTCAACATACTGAACTTCCAAATATTACTTCAGCACTCCGTCTTTGGATCCAGTCAGAAGATGTACATTCATTTGGGCCTCGCTTTCCTTCATAACTAGTTCTTCAATTGCTGTTGAAATTATGGTATTATCTTGCTGTCTCACTGCTGGCTGACCTAAGACTGCTTTTAACTTCAGATATGTTGTACTTCTGAATCTCTTTAATTAGGTAAATTCTGCTGAAAGGTCACAAAACAGCGGTGAGCTCTGTAATTTCAGCATACTAGATGGCTGCTGCATACAGAAATATTTCAGCTCAACACTGATAAATAGGGTTTCAGATGGGTTTCAGGGAGAATCATGGAACAGTTTAGGCTGGAATGAGCTTCAGAAGGTCTCGTATCGATCCACCTGCTCCAGACAGAGTTGAGCACCAGCACATTTTCAAAAGAAATTCTAGGTTTGGGAAGTCAAAATCAAGACAACTGCCTAGAGTCAGTAATATTGTTCTAATGGCAAGAACATTTAAGCAGTCTCTCAGAAGGCCAGTCAAAAGGCAGGGAATCCAAAGACCAGCCAATATTTTTTAAATGTGCTGGGCTATCGGCTTCCCACCTAAGTAGACACTAGGGTTCAGCTCTGTTTAGATTAACTGGAAAATATCACAGACTGAAGTGACATGGTTACAGGTGGCTGCATCAGATCTTGGACTTCAGAAGGCAGCTTTAATTACACAACTTTGTTACCGTAAGAATAGTTTTTATTATGTTCCACAATAATACCTTGCATTTATACTGACTCAAAAAAAGCCTTTGCACTGTTCCTCTGTGTTTGTGTTATGCATCAGAGCTCATGACAACACACAGACTGAACACTTCTGTGCAAATTTAACTACTTAAAGCAAATTGAATTTGATTTGAAGTGGTTGCATCCTTCCATGTTATTTTTTGTTTTCTTTCTGACAGCACCCACCACAATCACTCTTTGCTGTTTTATTTGGTTTTGTGTCTTTCACCAGTTTAAAACAATCTTTCCCAAATCCATTGACAGAATGTTACATGTCTTTATGATTTATATTTGTTAAAAAATACAACTTGTATGCTTTCAGCATCATTTTTTCTCACTATAAATGACTTTATGTTTCTGTAACCATCTCCATTAGTGCATGACAAACTGTGAAATTTGCCATTTTTGCCATGATCAATCCATAAAACCTGTCATCTTCCTGCATGATGGTGTTCATGATTTACACAGAGTCTTATTTATAAGGCCACTTATTTAAATGGCTCATGAAAATTACTGTTAAGAAAGTGGGTACATCCTGTAAATGGGAAGTCACATGGGCACAATTTGTAAGTCTTTTCTTTCTGTTAAAGGAATGTTTTTTCAACACTTGTGTATTCTGTATTATTCCTATTGTCATGTTTTTAAATCCCAAGGGTTGAAAAAAAAAGTCCATTACCTTCATTCTGCTGAGTATATTGTCTCCAGGTAAACACCAGGCAAGGAAAGGGAGATGCAGAATGTCTTGCTGTGAGTGGTCTGCAGATGTCTCATCATGATACCGAATCAAAACTTTTGTAAGAAGCAGCAGGGGAGGAGTCATCAAAAATACAAAGTCTAGATTAGTGAAACTAATTTGGGAAAACTGATTTAAATTGTCCCTACACATTCGAGATCTCTATGGTTGAGGGCTGCAAGCACATAATGTAGGTCCAAATTCCCAATAAGAAATACACAGACACCACAATTTCATAAATTCAGCCTTATTTGGGAAAATAAAATATAGGAACATGAATATTCAA
Organism: Edolisoma coerulescens; assembly: GCA_013397115.1. Classification (NCBI taxonomy): domain Eukaryota; kingdom Metazoa; phylum Chordata; class Aves; order Passeriformes; family Campephagidae; genus Edolisoma; species Edolisoma coerulescens. The sequence goes on from VWZW01005525.1 coordinate 186,425, forward strand.
GCATAAATATTTTGTCATAAGATTCACTAAAAGTAGTTGTTGGTATAGCAGGATTTGTGCTATGAGAAAAGAATCCTATCTTCAGTCAGTCTTTGTTAATTTAACAACTCTAATTTTCATCAAATAGGTGCTATGTGCCACAGAATTTGGAAAATTATAATTTAAAGAAACTCACAGTAACAATGGTTGACTAACAAGAGATATTTCTGAGAGTATTAGGAATAATAAAAAGAGTACAAGAGTGTGTGTGAGTTTAATTTTGTCATATGAATAAAGAGAGGAGAATTATACCTGTCCTGAAATTTGGTGGTGAGAGGAGTTGAGGTCTCTGGTATCGGGTTTGGACCTGCTTGCTTAACTTCTTTCTTCTGCTACACTTTGCAAAGCCCACATTTACTGAAAATCTTGCATGATTATTTTGAAGTCTTTTTATGCACACATTTCCTAACCAAAAAGAGGCTCTTAACTCTCTGCTTGGGGCAGTGCCCACAGAGAATTAACATATTAACATAATTATTTGATTGCTATTAAACCTGGGCTGTGTCAAGGAAGTGGTAGATACCTGCTTCTGCTGGGAAGAAAAAAGGAGGTTTGAGAGAGCCCTACCCTGAGCAGGATCATCAGGAGCTATCAGTTCTTCCTAACTCTTTCTGAGTACTGGGAGTTGTCCACAGGAGGAGACTGCATCACCATGCCTGGAAAGAGCATTGCATGACCATGCATACTCATCCCATGTCCATACCAGGCATTTTGAATCCAGAGTTGGCACAGAAGAGTGTCCAATTGATTCAGAAGCATTTGAGATTGACTGCTGGTTAGTGCTAGCAGCTGCTGCCCAGATCACTTTTAGGAACAGCTGGGCAACAACTGTTTAGGTCTTGCAGCTTCAGCTCCACCCTGCTGCTGCAGCCAGGATAGCTGTGAGCCAGGGATTGTCTGGGTGAAAGCTGGGAGCTTTCCCTCACAAAGGAGCTCTTTCCAGTGCAGTTTCAAAAGCCCTAATGTACCCCCACAAAAATTCAGGTTTCCAGTCGTAAATTCAGTGCTGCATGAAAAGGTTTCTACTATCTTGAAATCAAGTTTATTTAATACCTAGATTTACTTTCTTCTGAAGTCATACTCATTATGTTTTAAGGACTGCAAACATACATACATACATACATGCATAAATGTGCATGCATACATATAGATAGCTATATGCTCTAATAATTTCAGAAGTCTCTTTTGACAGGGAGCATGAAAGAGAGATAATATCCCATCAATCAGGAAACAGATATCATCTATTAGAGAAACTGAGCAAATTATACAATAATGAAGGCTCGGATTCAAATCAAGATTAAAGACAATATCATTTTCCAACCTTAATCAGATACACATCTGTAGTTTCAGAAATATTAAGAAATACCACAGTCTAATGGAAAATAGAGAGTAACTGCCTGAAGAGAGTGGATATTCTGTCACTGGGAGATGGTAGGTTATTCTCTACCAACAGGAAATCTTTAGGAAGAAACTAAATTGCCCCTTGTCAGGGATAGTCATTTATATAAAGTGACACTGCTACTCCCACCCACAGATACTGACTTCCAGTAATCATTCATGTGTCACACGTACACCCATGCAGAGTTACACCAAGTCATGTGAGCTAGTATTCACTTCTACGCTCCCAGGCTGTGACCACTTACTCATGTCAAGATATGTGCTGTCCTGTTCATTAATACTAATGCCAATCCAAGCATATCGGTGTAGTCATCTTCAATCTTACTCAGTTATGTTGGCACTTTACTCAATCACTATCAGTCAGACCCACCCAGTTGCACTACAGCTGTGACAGATGCACCCTCTCAGAGCCTCAGGGTACGTTTGAAAAATAGAAATTCTGTTGCCCAGATTTGGAGACTATCTGGCTCCCATGTCTCAGTGGGAGAGAAGCAGCAATGACTTCAGACATTTCATTTGAATAGCTGCTCAAGAAGAGGAACACTTACTGAAGGCCAAGTCAACACTTTCTGAACAGAACCATAAAGACATCTGTATTTTGTGATAAAAAGTATAGACACAAGTGTAAATAGGTAACTAGCAGAGAGGCTTCCAAATGAGTGATTACATCTGCAAACAGGTGCTGGTTCATGTATTATATCTCACATATTTTACATATTCTTCAATCTTTTTGGTGGATACACGTGAGTGGTAGGCATTGTACTTTAGAAAATGTTCTCAGGAGTTGACCCTTCTCTGTGAGTCTTTGCCAAATTCTTTGGGTGACTCTATAGTATTAACAGTGAACTTTGATTTCTTCTCTGAATTTTGCTTCTTGGCAAAGCAGGTGAGGGGATCGTTTGAAAAAGAAGTAAGAACTATGATTTAAAATTTTATTTGGATCTTCATTGGGATTAAAAACAAGAAAACAAACTCTTTAATTGTACATTCATTGTATGATGTAATTTTAAATAATCATTTACCTAAACTCTGACAATAATATCATAATAAATTATAACAAAACTCTTTCCATATCCTACACATTTGGTTTATTTCATCTTTTAACAGTGGAAGTTTTTAGTCCATAGTGTTTTATTAGGAGGTAACTGCAACATCTGCATTCTGTAAACACAATTAGCAGAATACTTTATTTCTCCAATACTTGCCCTCAGACTAAGCTGCCTCAGAACTCTTTGGCTTTTCCTGGGAATGGGAGAAACCAAAGTGGAGCAACTGTGGAAGGTAAAGGACAAATGTGAATCAGCATTCATATCAGAAATGTATTTAAAGCCATAAAAACATTTACTGTCATTACTATATTTATGAAGTAGATGAAGAAAAGTCATCTTTGTGTGTGTATGTGTGAAAAGAGACAAGACCTATCTTTTTATTTACCTTTGTGGCCCTGTTGCACACATTGTGAATTGTACAGACTTAAACCCGCTGCTGTTTTCTAAAGGAAGGAAGATTATAATTTAAGTCAGAGACCAAAAAGGAAGCAAACGAATCATTATGTTTTGCCAGAGAAGAGGTGCCATTAAACTTCATTATTACAGATGAAGAGCTCAAAAAATGACCATGATATTATTGAAATAAGCATTTATACTATGAAATCTTGACCTTTTATATTTCACAAGAACTGAAGTTTTGAGGGATTCAGTAAGAGAAATCTGTGAATCAACTTAAGATGAGAAAGAAAATAAAAAAAAACTTTGCCTGATTGTTCATCAGTGCCACTTAATAAAGACATATTTGCAAGTGACAAGGACATCTCATTTCTGTCAATCAGAGTTAACATAGGATCCCAGGGATAAAATACTGACCTTGGTATTCACAGGACACAGGCTTTGTATTGAGTTTGCAAGGCCTCAAGACTGAGGATTGTCAGACTTACTCTGTCTGCACTTGACCTGCCTGCTGCTGCTGTTTTCACTTGGTTTAGCTACAGCGGCAGTTTTTTCTAATGACCAGGTGTCCATGCATAAATTGTTTAATTGTTTCCTATCCTCATATGCAACATTAATGACTTTTTATATGAGTATTACTAACAACTAGATATTCTGGTAGAATGAGGTAGCTGGACTAATGGTAGTTCTGTGATTGGACTGTTGAGATTTCAATTATGCAGATAAAAATCATTTGCTTTACATATAAAGTGTGTTTTCTACTTACCCACAACCAGAGTTTGAGTGTACTACAGTTCAGGGCCCAAAAATTGTCAGATGTTGAAGGATTATCACCCTAAATCAACTTCTTTGCTTCAAATTGTGGGGAAAACCAGAAAATCCCTATGAAAATTAATTTAATGTGTTTCTATTTATTAAGGGTTGAAAGGGAAAGCAGGTAGAATAAAAACAAATATCTTCTGGTTTGGTTGGGTTTTATTTTTCATTTTGTTTTCTTCCACTTGTAGGATCTTTGTTTGGAAAAAAATCACTTTTTCCATAACTTTCGTAGTGGAATACATTCCAAGTATTTATGCAGGTTAATGAATTTTTGTCTTTTCGCAATAAGGATACACAGATTAAACTATGAATATTTTCAATATCTTGTGTTTCATTAAATAGTCCAGATCTAGTCTTCTTTACTTATAAGTGAGAATAAAAGGTAAATAATTTTTTTGACCCTCCTCTTTCTTTTTTTTTTGCTGTCATGAATTCGTGGCACGTTCTTTGAACCACAGTTGTTCATCTGTATGATCATTATGCAGGTTGACCAGATTTAACAGATTTGAGCAGACTCCTGACACAGTTGTCATGCTATAAGAAAGCTGTGATGTTTTCATAGTCATACCTAGCAAGTATCAGCTCCAGATCACTGAAGTAAATCTGGGGGTCCCCACCTCTACTCTGTGGAACAATTTGTTATTATTTGGCAGTGGGTATACAGCTCTTATTAATCATTCAAACACTATTAAAAAATAAATAAAATTCACATCTTTCTGATAAGTTTGGTTTGGTTTTTTTTTTATTTTATTTTCTCGAAGATAGATGAACGGGTAAAAGAACATCCAAATTTTTTAAAGGACATGATTTTTACCTGAAAAAGATAGCTAATTGTGAGTTCCCAAGCAGTTCTCAATTAAGGTTGTTTACTAGATTAGGTCATATCTCTTTAAGTCTGCAAGGAATAAAAAAAAAAAATCTGTTTTTTATCCTATACCAGCTTCACTGATGACAACTTGTCTTGGAGAAATGCAAAGGCTTTTGTGGAGATACTCCTTGTCAAAAACAGAGGATATTGAACTGGCTAAGTACCTGTGCGAGAGGTGTTGTATATTCTAAGAGCAATTTCTTCATCATTAGGTAATCATCAAGGAAATATCACCTCATGCTGCCCCTTCTGGCAGTGCACTGGGCACACGGAGTCCTCAAAGGCACATGTTAAAACTGGGTTTTATTGTTTTCTCCTGTTTTATTGTCTTCTGCTAAGCACATTGGAAAGTAAAATTACAATAAATTAATTCAAGTGTAATTTGTTTGACATATGACGAAATGGAAAGAAATCATCCCATTGTACAAATGGCTCTATGTAACAGTGCACAGAAGTTATCAAGGTACACACAATGCAGAATACTGTTGTAAAAACTTATTTTAAACACTATAGGGGCTTCCATGGGAAGTAGTAACATTCTTACATTCCATATTCAATAAAAACTAGCATTCAAATGTGGGCAATTATTTTGATTGTTTATTTACATTTGTACATGAAGTTTTGTGTCTACTGCGAGAACTGCCTAAGTGTGGTCCACTCGCTACAACAAACACAGCTCTAGGCAAACATTCACATGGAAGCATGTCCTTTCTCATTCTTACTCAAAACTTTTTGCTGAATTTGGATGAACAAAATGAGTTCACAAACCTCTTCATAGACTCTCTGATATGCTTAGGAATATGTGTTTCCGGACCCTGTAACATTGAGACCATATGCCTTCGTTTCTTTTTTTTTGCTTGTTAGGTCTTTTTAATTTATAAATCATGCCACTTTTTCTTCCATAACATTTTAAAATTCAGCTGTTTCTAGAAGATTTCATTAAGCCTCTAACATAACCTAAGGAATGACCTAAATATTGATATCTTATTTTATAAACCGTATTCCTTTCCATAATCTTCCTGTTGTCTTGGTGCTTCGCTATCACCCAGTTATTTATAGGTAAAACCAGCTTTGGGTTCTCTCAACATAAGTCAAACCTTTACCTGTGCCCTAATCTTGTTCCATCATGATAACCGATACTGCATGTCCTGTGGCTTTGCTATGATCCCCAGTGACAGATTGAAGAGCAGAAAAGATATAATTGATGTGATGAGCCTATCACATGTTATTTTTCACTGAGTTCCTCCATTCTGTTCTGCATTTCCCTGTGTACCACGCTGGTTTCTTCATGATGTTTTTAAGGTCCTTCACAACAGTAAACCTTCTTACATGTTTTGTTGTCATGATAACAATCCCTCCACATTCTTAGAGTATAAGCCTAATTCCTTAATCACAGACTGAATCTTAGGTTCATTTCTGTGGCTCTCTTAGGGACCTGGCTGGAGAGAGTTTATTTCTGCTTCCAGGTCTCTGATTGATTGCAAAAAAAAAAAAAGAATGACAGGATTGGATAAGAAAGATTCCAGTGGAAAAAAGAACAGCTCACTTCACCCTCAGAAGTTCAGCAGACCTTTCAGGATGAAAGGATGGCCAAGGGATTGAATTATGGAGATTTGCAGAGTAGTGAGAAAATTGACTGTATTTATGTAGGATTGCAATCTTTCATGTCTTCCCTTTTGAATTTTCCTTCATTTATTGTCAATCCACATAGTCTGGAATCATCAAGTCTGTAGCTGGCTGCCAAACCTTGTGTGATTTGATAATCAGACCCTACTTTCTCCATTTTCCACTGTTCAGCAGACTTCAGTGTTATGACTTAATTTAAAATAGATCTAAGTCTACAGCACTCATCATTTTTCTTTTGAATGTTAATAGTATTGATATATAATAGCTATTCCCTGAGAAAACTGGTGATATATTATTATTTTCCTTTCTGAGGAAATGCAAAGAAAGTTTAAGGAATCTGCATTTGAGATGGACTGCTCATAAACACTAAACTTTCTGAGGTTATTCTTTGTTAGAAACAGCCTGAATTAATCGTTTTCTGCAGTATATGCCAAGTAGACAAACTAAGACAATTAAAGCCAATGTGACTTTTTCTTTAATCCTTATTTGATTGCTTGATGCAGTCTACTGATGCAGCTGTTGGCACAGTCGATTAAGTTACTCTTAGCCACTGCAACCCCTCTTGCTCATGGAGCCAAATCCTAGAGGCATTTTTTTTTTCCCTCTGCCATTTATTAGCAGTAAAAGTAATTAGAATATTTTGTAGATAAAACATGAGAATACTCAGTGGCTGAATATTCAGACCTTTCTGAAACTGCTGCAGTGACAGAGAATCCAGGTGGCATTTGCAGGTGCACAGCTGCAGTAAATGATGAAGCTGGCATCTTTGGCAGCTCTGCTCAGTACTGATGGCAGTGGATGTTGGGGGTTTTTTAATCCAGTTTGTAATCTCCCTTCCTCTTTTGTACACACAGAAACACCCACACATTCAGTTTGTCTTCACATCTTTTCATCACACACAGGCTACTAACTGCAGTCATTACATGAAATACTATTCCATTTTCCCTAATTCTGGTTTAACAAAGCACCACTTTACACACGCACACATACACAGACTTTAGTTTAGTTTAGTTTCAAATTTTCCATTATAGGTGACTGTAAATGCCAATTTTTTTTAGTATGAAGGTTCTAAAATGTTGTAAGACAGAAGCACTCAAACCAATGAAGCATTGTTGATAATTCTGAGTTTCAGATTGGAATCTAGGAAATATTAATGATTTCTGCCTGATATTGTCTCACTTTGCTGCAATAGATGTCATTATGGCACATAATAACAACATATAAATTGCCTTAAAAATGTAATAACAAATACTTTAGACGCAATAAAAATAACCCCCTCAAAACACACTGCATGCATGCAAAGATGAGAAATAGTGATTTTAATAGATGTTTAAATAGAACCCGCATTCACTTTTTTCTGATCCTGAAAATACAACAGAGCTTTATGAAAATATTTTAAAACTGGAAACTCAGATCAATCAGATCAATTCCAAAATACGGCTGCTTAGAAGTAAATACAAGATGTCAAAATGGATTTTTTAAAAATATTATTAGATCCATTTTAAAAAATATGGCTGGTTAGCAGTGTCTTGATTGAGATGCTTTGACACAGGAAATGTTTCTCACTTGTAAACATTTCTTAGAAAAACATTTTGGTAAATTTTCGACATGGTAAAATATGTTTGAAATACTTCATATCCCAATCTAGTTTTGCATTGTGGATGAGATAATTGATATAAAGCACTACTTGTCTTTTAAATACAGTACTGGAACACTGATAGACAATTCTTCTCCTGTCTCTGCTGACACCTGCCTGCCTGACACAGTCTTCCACTGGGCACTGAACAATTCTGTCACAAAGAAGATCCTCTTGAGCTGAACTTGCTTTCTTTGGCTTACAGGCATTTCTATTTCATGCCTTATCTCCAGCAGCGCTTTTTAGAAGGACCTTTCCCATGTGACAGAATGAATATGAGAAGTGACAGCATGAATTTCGTGAGTAGCTCAGCATGTGACATCCGTGGAATTTTGTTACTCCCTTTTCTAGTTGGGACTGTCTCTAGGGCAAACAAGGAGGAAAAAGACTGAATTTTCTGCTGTAAGCCCACTAACCTGAAGAACAGGATCTGAGCACCAAAAATTAACAAAAAGGAACTGTACACCATGTGTAAAGGTGTTTTCATTATATTTTCACCCAAGACTAGGAAAGTAAAGTGAAGGAGCAAATAGGGATCCTCTGGATGATCTTACTAGGACAAAAGACACAGCAACAGAAACTACCATCCATGTGGTCTTTCGATCTTATAGAGCTCTCTCTTGCATTCTGGAGAAAGACCAACCAAATCATTTTCTCTATACAAAAACTGTTCCACATCAAAATCACTGTATTTGCAAAATGAATTTCAAATCCAGTTTGCTTTCAGATTTCTTTTCAATGAAACCATTTTTGTAAATTGCCTGGATTCTTTAACAACCTGCAATTAAGTTCATGTGCCATGTCAAACTATGAAATATGATAAGGACCTGCTAGGATATGAAATATTTGGGAGGATGAAAAGTAAAGAACTCAGAATATTATGAAGGAAGAAGCTGTTTTCTCTCAGGTGTCATTCAAACAGAGCTTCCAAAGCTGCTGGGATTGGGCAGGGTGTTAGTCATGTGTATGCCACCATCCAACAGTGAATTTCCTGCCATTCCTTGCAGCAGAGTGACAAAGCAAATGTGTAACTCTGTGTGTGCACATGTACAAAACTTGAGAGAAAAGGTATGGAAAAGAGAAATGGTGACTCTGATTAAATACTCTTTTGATACACTCCAGTGGCAAAATCTGCTGCTCCTAAGTAGTGGACATATAGTGAAACGACAGAAGGCAAATTTTTCGTAATGTAATCTGTAATGCATATATCATAAGAAAAGACAAAAGAAATTACTAAATTAAAACAATTTTCAAATTGTTGTCTTCAAGATTTTATTTACAGCTCTACAGCATTAATTTGTAATAAGAGCTATTTTCTTCTTAAGTCTTTTGTTGCATTTCAAGTCTGAGACAAGCAATTTGATGATACTGTATTTTTCTGTGCTCTCATTTTGCACTGAACCATATTAGCTGAAATACCCAGGAGAAAGAGAAAACTTCAAAGCATGGCCCCAAATAATGTAGAGAATAGGTATGGTCTGAATACCAACTGAGCCTGAGCTTTAAGTTCAAACAACCTTTTAAGACACTTCCCAAGAAATAACTTTTTTAATGAATTGAGGTCATCTTGGGGGTAACAGTGATGTAAAAGTAGGTTCCAAATGTGACTAGTTCTCTTCTCCTGCACATATCTTTTATATCCTGCACAGCAGCTTGGGCATTGGGGATGACTCAGAAGAACCCTCACTACCCTATCACCTCCCGCAGTGAATAACTTGCAAAGCTAACATCAAAACCAGAACTTTCAAGACCTCCTAATTAGGAGTTTATTGTTCAGTTTAATCAGCAAGGAAAAGAACACTGATATCAAGAAATGCTCTCCATATGTGAAGTGGAGAGGAACTTGCCAGCCAGAAACAAGCAGCTGACCTTCATAAAAATATTTATTTCCAAAATGTCGTGAGACTAGATAATAACTGAATTGTCATACAGTACTTCTGCATCATTAGACTTATAGAGACTAAGGCATTTGTGGGTGTAAGTATGACCATGCACTCTTTTCCTATTCTTACACGGTCAGCAGCAATCTGTAAATCTGTAGCCTTAACTATTAGCTTTCATGGAAAATTTCATTTAAACTCTTTATCCCTCTTCACCAGAAGGACAGTAAGTAACTATGTCATTCTTTAACACTTTTGACAAGTGACTCGTCAGACCATCTAGGGCTTTTAAGGATACAGGTCCCTTTCAGCCATGAGCTCTTACCACTTATGCTCATCTGGTCTTGAAGAGCTGGATCCACAATGATGGTTCCAGCCCATGCCAGCTAGAAATCATTCAAAGAATGTCCTTCCTTCTCTTCACCCCCAGTAAACCCTTCTGAGTTGAGGGATACAAGGGGAAGTCACTGCTGTATCCAAACCAATTAGGACAACCCAACCTTGGGAGTGATTCCTCTCCCTAATGCCCAACAGGTCACCGCAGCTTAACTAACTTGAGGGAAATGTTTATGCACAGCCCTTCAAAGGACCAATGCAAGGTTCCCTGGCGATGAAAGTTGGTATAAATATGCAAAAAGGTACAGATTATTCATCTGACATGCGAATGCCAATTTTACCTCTTCAAAATCTTACGTATCTAAGCCTTCAGTCATTTCTAGAATAGGCATCAGTCCAAAATCAGGTGAATAACTTTAATAGTTTTAAATTGGATGCTTAAAATTTTCAGAAGGATCATTTTTAGAACCCGTTTAAGACAGTGTATTGCCACATATAACTCAGTTTGAACAAGCTGAATTTCTATTGTTTTAAATTTCAGATGTTCTTAAGCTTCATCACACTTCATGCTACACACTTCAAGGATTTTCTTTATTGAGACTCTTTATTAGCTGTTCTAATTCTTGTTTATAATGTGCATTTTTTTAACAAATTCCTTTGATATTTTCTTTGTGTAACAACTGTCATTTACCACATGAAAGGTCATTATCTCAGACCCTATATTACTCAACAGTAAGAAAAAAAATGTTAAATATAATATTAGAACTTCTAGAATATATTCAGTTGATGAAAATAGCTTTTTGTGAGATATTTTTAAACATGCTACTTTCAAGAACCTACTGGATATTTAATCCAAAAGGTGTTTCTATTTTTTTGTGGAGGTTTTTTTTTGTTTGGTTGCTTGGTTGGGGTTTATTTGGTTTTTTGTCTGTTTGGGCTTTTTTCTACTTATTAATGCATTGACGGCTCACTAATTGAATTTTTCATGACAATTAACTGTTTCCATTTCCATGCTGAAGCCTTTTCTGGTGAAAATTCTATATGGAATTTTGCAGTATGCAACAGGGTTCTGAGGCACAACAGTAGTTTTAACTTGTCCAGTCTAAAGCATACTGGGAACTCGGGAGTCATTATACTTAAGGAACTGAAATCATTAGGTGGTAACAGCTTGTTGTCATACTAACTACCACAGTGGTCTGAATTAAAGGAGGCACCCTGCTGAGATCTTTACCAGGACTCATTCATTAACTCCCTCTCCTTGTTCTCATCTGTTTTGCAGCTGTAGCCAGGTGAGAATTAACGGGGCAGTTTACATCAGGCAGATGGTAGGTTCCCCAGGACAACTCTATTTAAAGAATAAGGAGGAGGAATCAGTAACTGGATAATAAGCACTGGACAAATATGGAATGTAAAGATTTAGGGTATTTTCCTGAATGCTTTTGACTTTCAGTTGCTCCTGAAATAAAATAAAATGAAAGACTGATTTCTTATAGCATAGAACCTTCTTGGCTAGTTTAATTTCCTTACATGTGTTCCCATTGACAATAGCTCTGGAAGTAACACATGTTTACTCTAAGAACACAGAATTCTTTCAAGTAAAAGGGAAGATCCAGCTCTCTGCTCCTGAAATGCAGAATTAGTTTATGTCTGTTACTGAGTCTATTGAAGGCAGCTTCTACATTAAAAGTGAAATTAAGAATGCATTGCAAATGTTTTCTGAAGGAGTAGTATCAGAGGCAACCAGAGCTGTTTACTACAGGTACTTTGAAAAGTACCCTTGCCCTCATTCCCTTGCTTCCTGCAAAATGATTGGGTCTGCTTTAGAGACAATCCTGAATAAAGTAGTCCTGAAACAAATTCCAAAGCACAATTGCTGCCTGACTGCTCATTGTTTGTCCAAAGAGAAGAGACTTTCAGCAGCATATATGTTGTATTTGCCTTTCCATCTCAGCTTGCAGTCACAGGTGGAGAAGGAATGGGTCGCTCAGATCTCCACAGCCTGTGCACCCCCAGCCACACCAGGTCAGGTTCTCTAGGCAACCCATGGGGAAGTTCCTACAGGGAGGATCTCTGCCAGGACATAATGTGGACCCAAATAAAGGCCAAGGACAGAACTTGTGGCAAAATAATCAGTAATAGTTGTCTTCTGTTCTACTATTAACCATGGAAGGGCAGATCTAAACTATTCCCTACCTGTGACTATCCAACCAGTTCCTAAGGGTCCTACTAACTTACACAGACCACACAATCTTCCTGAACAGTTTTCCTCTTCTTCGTCCTGTCCTTTTTTACACTCACCATGCTTTGTAAGAGCTCCACATAATTTGATGTCTTTCTTTTTCGTAATTTCTAGTGTTTTCACTCAAATATTTTTATATACCAGAACATGTGTGATGTAGAACCTTTCATAACAGGAGAGCACTGGATTTTTCTCGGTAATGGATTTCATCTTGTGTCTGACAGTCTATGCTTGAAACTTATAAGCATAAAGTTAAAATACCAAACACATTTCTAAACCAGTTCTTTGAATTAGCACACTGCACAGTATCACATCAGGCTTTACAAAAATTTTTCTCTCCCCCCTCCAGCTTTCCAGTCTCTGGACAAGGATGATGTTCATCACTCTTAACCTGTGTGCCCCATACTTTCTGATTCTCTATGCTCCTTACCACACACTTACAAAAATTCAGAAGGACAGGAGGGAAATTATTTTTAAATTGCTCTAGGTGGGTTAAGGACAAAATTCAACAACACTGTGGGTGTTTTCCCTGATATGGTCAGAAAAGTCTTGCAAAGACATTGTTAATGGGCCATGAGACAAGTACAGTATTTTTATTTCCATTAATCTGATACGATTTTGACATTATTCCTTTTGGTATTCTCTCAAGATAAATACTTCTTGAAACAAAGTGACTGCACATTTCTCATGTTGACATTGGCCAGATCCTACCTTCTCAAAGTTTTCTGCTACCTTATTTCTCCAGTAACAATGTTCGACATATAAGTATTACAAATACAATTGTAAGTTCTCAGAAAGGGCTTCCTATTGGGGAAGTTTTTTCTAGAAGTCTTGTTTGGCTTTTCAAAAGGGCTTGCACTAGTTTCAAAGAATTGAGCATTTACTGTGACAAAGTTTAGGGGATTTAGGTGCACACATTCTGCTTTTTAATATTGTATTTTAGATTTTTATTGGACTTTGTTTGCACATTTTGGTCTACAGAGTAAAAGAAAAAAGAAAATGTTATATGAATTATTTATTAGTTAATCTGTCCACACGCATTTAATCGGGAAGCCTCTATTTCTACTACAGTCTTTTCCATGAAATACATTTCCCGAGTATTCCCAGGTACTCTAAGGTAACATCACAATGTTTCTTCTAACATTACCCTTTCACATTCTGTTTAGGAGATGTTTAAGTAACAACATGGTCCCATAGATGAAAAATCCCTTTAAGTCGATATCCCTGTGTCTCCTTTAAGTTAGCAAGAAAAGGAAACATGCTAATTTGGTGTGCTTGCAACTTGGTGTTCTACAGCAGCTGAAGTTTAAAGGAGTGGTGTGGTTTTCCTCTCTTTTTTTCTTCTGTGATTTCTGCAAAAAATGGTTTAAGTAAAATGCTTTTCTCATCTTGCACATTGTTCATTCACATATTATGTTTCAGTCTATTAAAGCTGGTATCAGTGAGGCTGTATGGATAACCAGTGTTCTTCAGTTACTGAACAAAACAAAAAATCAAAAACTTCACTTTAGATTTAATGAGGTTTAAATTCCATTGCTATTCTTTACTGAAATACTCATCTTCTTCACCCAGAACATTTGATTCAATAAAAATTCCTTTCAGTGCAAAAAAATTTCATAAACAATAAAAAAGTACTGAATAGATGCAACACTACAATGATACCCTGATAGTACCCTGAGGTTTTAAAAAGTCATGAAAGAACACAAGGCTCCTTTCTCTTTGAATGGGAAAACTTTCCAATAGTACCCAAATCACCCCTGCTACCAGTGACAGTAATTCCTGGGGAGATGCAGTATAACCCCAAAAACACATGAATGCAAACGTCATACTTAGGAAAAACAAATTTTGATCCAAATCTTCAACATAAAACCCTGTATCTAATCACCATTAACAGTACTAATATACGTTTAGAGGTATATATTTTGGTAGTTTGGTAGCATAGGGTATAACCTATACTGTATTTTTATTTTTTCTTTTAGATAATACATAGATCTCTTTTCCAAATAAAGACTGTTTGATTGAAAAACTAGTCTTGACTTCTCTCCTGTTTGAAAATGGCACATCCTCTTTGGCTGGCATGACATCTTTCTAATGTCATAGAACTTCAGTGTTTTGAAAGTAAAGGTCATCCTAGAAATTTAATATCTGACTAGAAAAGATCTCTTCATCAGTTTTTTTCTCCTTTGATCATTTAATTGTCTGTATTCTCATAAATACACCTAAAGAAGAACAGGATAGATCAGTCAAGCTCAATTTAGGTCTTTGGGTAAGATCTGAGCAATTATAAAGATCTCTCCTATTTATAACACCTTCTGATACTATCATTTGCCAGGTTCTAATGTCTGTATCTTTTCATTTCAGACAATAAAAAAGCCCCTGTGCAGTTCTGTGCATCTGCTTGAATTAGATGACTTAGTTATTTCTACCTGCATGTACATTTATTATAATGTTATTATACACATTAGAAGGATCACAGAATAAAGCCTGATCTAGCACACCGTAGTTAAGAGAATTAGACATATGTACCCTTATATTAACAGGAATCTGCTTAAACACCTCTCTGGGTTCCTCATGCTATTCTATAGATACGCTAAATAAAAGCAGGATCTGTTATTCATTCCTATCTTCAGCCATCAAGTAAATGGGTAATCATTCCATATTGTGTTAGCTGTAAAGTGGAAAATGTATTTTATATTAAAAACCATATGCATCCTGCTTTCATAACTACTTTCAAGTAAGGAAAGAAAGCAGGAGCCTCATCAACATTTTTTATGACCTTTTAATATACAGTATGAGAGCATAATCTTTAGTTACAGTAATAAGCAGAATTTCCATCCTACTAGACTTCAGAGGAAGAGTTTTACCTTCTTTTTTGTTTTATTGCTGATATGGAAGAGTCACAAGATCAAAGATGCTTGGGTTCCACTTGAGGTATTTTGTTTCTACAGCCAATGCTATAAAAACCCTCCTTTGAGAAAAAATTAGTAAGATCAATCTGTAATATTAAAAGTCATCTTAAGCATTTCCCAAGCTGTAGCACCACATTAACATCTTATCAGCCTCCACTCCTTCCCCTTTTTTCTGGTTTCCTTATTGTTTCCGAATATTACTTTCAAATCTTGTAAACACATGTAAACACCTAAATCTCCCCACGTCAGAACAGTCCATAAGTTAGTTCACCTGGGTCAAATATCAAGCGGGTCATAGGTGTTCATATGCATTCATTTTTGGTGGATTGAAGTCATGACTTGACACAATATAGAGCAAGCACCTGTTAGGGACACGGCTCAGCACTGAACACAATGGTGTTATTTTAGCAGTTGGACTTGATGGTCTTAGAGTTTTTTCCTACTTAAATGATCCTATGATCCCATGATTCTCACACTGCCATTCATTGCAGTTATTTCTGTAAGATATGAAAGAACAAAGTTTCTTATCATCCTGCCTGTATTTCCTTTTGAAAAGTGTAGACAGTTGTCTATCAATCTCGAAGTGAAAGAAATCTTCTATATTATTTTTGTTACTATTTTGAATCTATTTTTTCCCATCTAAGCACAGTTATTGTGCCTGAAAGTTTTGTAAGTTTTTCCAGGTACAACATTTGTTCAAATGGAAGCATTCACTTCTTTCTACAAAAGTTATCTTGGTTTTTACTCCGCTCATCAAAAGTGTGTGCAGCTAGAAGATAATGTGGAGATTTCTTGAGCTGTGCAGGGGAAAAAAAGTCCTATTGTAATTGTGTATGTGTTTTTAACATACATTTATTGAATTGTTTATTTATTTGACAATTCTACACATGGGAAGTGTGCAACTTATATCCCTTTCAATCCAGTTCTTCATATGTCACTTAGAAATTGAATGGGAATTCAAGGACAGCTGTGTGAACCTCTGAAGAGAAAATTTGTTTAGAATTCCCCTGGTAGCATTATAACCATACTAAGTTCTGAATTCCATTGGACACCAATGTGCCTCTATGTCAGGATCAGTCTGTTTGTGGACAAAAGAGACCACTTTTTGCAGTAGTGTATTTCCCCACATAAATTTGAGTACCTTAGTATTTTTTACTCAATACTACAGGACCCCAGTTAAAAGGTAAGCATCAGTGAGCCACTGTAATATATAAATCACTTGAAAATACAGGTTGAAGGGGTGTGATGGGAAAAGGGGAGTAGGTAACACCAATCACAGTCATCTTTCCCTTGATTTGGATTTTGGGAAAATCATTGTCTGTTCCTCAGCATCCTTCCTGCCTTTATGAGGTGAGGTTAAAGTAGCTAGTCAATTAGGGACATCCAAGGGCAAGAGAAAATTACTACAAGGTTCTTTACCACTCTGTATTTTTAAAGTGTGTCTCTTATACCAAACAAGAAGTTACTTCCTGAGAAAATGCAGAGGATATCTCAAGATGTATAACACAAAAGAGTAATCTTTGCTCTTTCTAAGATTATGTATATAATTTTTAATAAGATTAGTTTCTTTTTTCTTGGTCTGCATTTGAATTCATGTGATTTCTTTTTTTTTTTCCCTATGGTTGTATAGCTTGGTTGTATTGTTTGGTTTTGAATAAAACCAAATAATACTAATTGATTAATATGTTTTGTATTAGTTTTATCTGAAATACTCAGGAGAAAAAAAAGCAAAACAGCACTACAATTACAAAACTGATTAAATTCCTTTATTATATGCCCTCAGAAAAAAACTGTCCTGCCATTGATTAATACAAAAATTAAGTTAGAAGCATCAATAATACATCCTCTGCATGGGACTTAAGACTGTGTCTTAAGTAACAGCCAATCTGAGCAAGTAGCATTGATTTCGTTCAGTTGCAGATACAAAAGTTTAGAACAAGACTCATAAACTTTAAGTCTCATCACTAAATAAATAAGTAAAAGCACACACAAGAGAACTCATCTCTCTTTGATGCTTCAGGAACCACAGACCAAATCCAATTTGTTTTGCTCAGGTGTGTAGTCTCTCCCTTAAGTGCTGGGTCAGTCTAGGACAAGCAGCCTTGCAATTCAAAAGAATTGCATCTAAAATGGATGTAATAGGATAGTAAGGATAGTAAATGACTCGGGATAGCAAATGACTTTTGCTAATGAAATTCCAATGGCTGACATTATGGCATCTCTGTTAGTCTGTACATTTATTTGATGAAGTGTGCAAATCATTACACAGAAGACAATTGTTTGAAAATAAACATCAGATTGATTTAAGCACTATCAGGAGTAAAAAAAAAATCAAATAAAAAAATAAAGAAAGACACTGAGCATACTTTTGAAATATTTTTGGTATGTTTTACTGTATCTAAAGCAGAATATTAAGATTCAATTGTGTATACCAATTTTATTCCTCTTCTAGTACAATGAGTTTACAGGATACAACACAAAGCACTTGACCAACATTTACAATAATTTAGCTGAGAATCTCAGACAGATGCAGAGCTTCCCATAGGCAGGTTCAGCAGTACATAGTCCAACTTCTACGCACTATTTTAAACTAAAATGATTAATAGCCCGGGTGGAGAACCTGCTCATTCCAGAAACTCCTCCCAGACAGCTCTGGCCGTAGAATTGACTAAACTGTACACTGGTAATGCATCTGTAATTGGTAAAAAACTGCTCCAACAGATGAAAAACTGATCATGTCAGACAATCCTTCACACATAACTACGACAGTTAAGAGGTGTTTTGTACATACTTTAGGATGATCAATAGCAACAGATGGTGCGTGTGCTGAAGTGATCAAATAGGACCACGGGCCAACTGGGTGTAAGAATTCAGCAAAAATTGCTCCATGGAGCCTCAGTGAATCCAGCTGGAGTCACTGTCACACTGACGGCACTGATTGTAACCATCAGGACAGCACTTAACCATCCTGCTCAAAAGATTCACTTCTCCATGTAAGCTTTATCCTATGCAGGAGACACCATAACTTCATGGTTTAGCAAATGCTCTCTGCCAACTGCAATTCAAACATTTTAATTACAATAATGAGAAAAAGTGGAGAATTAACACTCTAAGTATTCAGCAAGTAGCAGCATGTTTTATATTCCTCATACATAAGACAGAGGTTTTTCATTTCATATGCATTCACAGCTGCTTCAGTGAGTAATTCTGAACAGTCATGTGACTGGATGCAGATATTAGATTCAACAAAGACTTAGAGGCCTTTTTTTGTGTGAAGATTTTATTTCAGGAACAGTATTTATGGTTTCTTATTTAAACTTGGAGGCAACCAAGAAAGCAGAAATGAAGCAAAGAGACTAAATTTTTATGCTTTGCTGGTTTAGTCTCCTGAAGTAAAAAATTGCTCTTGAGTCATATAATATTCCAAGCCTTCAGTACTGTCTTTTACATTATTGGTAAGTGGGAAGAAATTAATTTAACCAGAGGTATATGCCTCTAACACAAATTTAATTTTGCAGTTGTCTCTTTCAGTGGTTTCTATCATTCTGAACTGCTGTAATCAACTGACTAAGGAGATGTGAAAATACAACCATATCATAATTATGGAGAGGGCCCTGCTCCTCTCTAATTTTGTAACAGCCCAGGGAATCTTAAGCTTGAAGTGTAATGTTCCTCGCAAAATAATTCAGTAGTTGCCTGTGAAGAATACTGTGGGTTTGGCCTCAAATTTTTAGATACTTCTCCCTCAGTGATCTCCTGCACCACATCTCACTGTCCCCTATCGATGCTCTTAAAGGAGCATTTCACTGCAACAAGTACAGGACGTGTTGGTCAGGATGTCTCTACATGCCTAAGACTTTCTAAAAGGCTTTCTATCTAGTAGTCTTACTTTTAATACCTTTGCTAGTTTTCACCTTTCTTACAGAAATCAAATGTATCTCTTTTGATTTTTGCCACCAATGGGATTAATTATGTTGCACAAGCTGTTTGGTGCCTGCTTCTGTACACACTAAGATTGTAGCATTGTAAAGTGGTTTGGGATGGAAGGGACCTTGAATATCATCCCATTTCAATCCCCTGCTATGGACAACTTCCACTGGACCAGGTTGCTCAAAGTCCCATATAACCTGGCCTTGAACACTTCCAAGGATGGGGCATCCACCACTTCTCTTAGTAACCTTTTCCAGTGCCTCACCAATGGGAGTAAGGATAATATGTGATCTAGGCTAAACCTACTCGCTTTTGGTTCATAGCCATTATCCCTTATCCTATCACTATGTGTCCTTGTGAAAGGTTCCTCTCCAGTTTTCTTATAGGCTCCCTTTAGGTAATAGAGCAAGGCTGCTATGAAGTTTCCACAGAGCATTCTCTTCTTCAGACTGAATAATACCAATTTTCTTACCCTTTTATCACAGGAGAGGAGCTCTGTCCCTCTAATTATCTCAGTGGCCCTCCTCTGGACTTGTTCCTACAGATCCATGAGACCCATGTCCTTCCTGTGGTGGGGCTCCCAGAGCTGGATGCAACACTGCAGGTGGGGTCTCACCAGAGCAGAGCAGAGGGGCAGAATCCCCTCCCTCACCCTGCTGCCCACGCTGCTTGGGATGCAGCCCAGGACACGTTTGGCTCTCTGACTTGTGAGTGCACATGGCTGGGTCATGTCCATTCTCTCATCCACTAGCACCCCCAGGTCCTTCTTTGCTCTCAAACCCATCCACCCCTCAGCTTGTTTTGATAACAGGGTTTGTCCTGACCCAGATACAGGAGCTTGCCCTTGGCATGGCTGAACATCAAGGGCCCAGTTCTCAAACTTGTCCAGGTCGCACTAAATGGTATCCCACCCTCCAGGCCTGACAACTGCATCCCTCAGCTCTGTGTCATCTGCAAACGTGCTGAGGGTGCACTTGATCCCTTTTTCTATGTCATTGATGATGACATGAAATAGTACAGGTCCCAGTATGGACCTCTGAGGTATACTATGTCCCAGATGCCACATCACAGAACACAGCACAGCTACTTTTGGCAATTTTAGATTCAAACCAGCAAAATTCGACTAGTTTTTCTCAATCTTAAAAAAAAGAATCTTTAAAATCTTAGAAATAGTTCTTTTGTGCAAGAAGGACGAACATCTTGCTACTACGGAAGGGCAAGTACAAAGTTTAAAAGAGAATTTGGATATTGACTAATAAAAACCACTTTACTGGCATTAGTTTCAAAACAGTTAAATATTTTTAGTTTGAAAGATATGCCACAGCTCCTGACAAACTTTATTTGATACAAAACCAATCATTCCTGCAACTGCTTTCAGCAAATCAGAAGCATAAATAAATTCGCTTTCTTCACTATTCAAATTTACATGTTCATCTTTGTTGCATAGACCTCTCCTAATATTATTTGGTGATCTCCCTTTAATTTGCTTCCTCACTGTCAACATTTATCAAGTAATGTTATTGCATGGATAAGAATATTGTGGGATTTATGAAAATTTTGTATTCATTCATTCACCCATTATAATGTGTTGTAGATGTTGAAAAATTTACAGGCAATCCCACATGAAATCACAAAAGGCTTCATCTTCTAGTCTTCCAATACTGCTTTTCATTAGGAATGTTATCATTTTTCTCTGAGATTTCCTTGCAAATAGAGAAGTTTATTTACAGTTTAATCTGGCAAGGTTACTCAGAACCAAAAAAGTCTTGTAATTGGGTATTAACAAGTGATTTTTGCTTACCAGCAAGGGCAATACCATCTGCCTTCATCAGCCATTTTTCCTGGACACTTCCTGGGAGAAGAATTTTCATGGGCTTTCTTAAAGTGGTAAAGGGACCAAGAATACAGACAGTTTATGTAGTTAGTTTTTCATTCTGACTACAGAAATATAGACACTAAACAAACAAACAACAAAATCTTTAGATTTTGTAATTGTGACACTCCTCTTAAATACCTTACCCAATCTGCTGCTTATCTCACATCACTAGTCACAGGATTATTCGTGCCCATTTCTATCTCAGAATAGCCATGAGATTTTAACACTACCATATGACTTTCTCTACAGTGAATAGTAATGCAGATCATTATTAGGCTGAGAGATTACAATACTACCATGAACACAGTCTTGATTGCATGAATGTTTGCATTGTGTGAATAATGTATGTTGTGAATCAAAGTGATGTGTTGTTTTACTTCAAAGTAACATTTGCAAACATTTTCAGCATTGTTTATTCATCTTTGCCTATAACAGTTGGTAAATGTTGACTTCTAATATGCAACTACTGTAAATATTGAATTTGTCTCACCTTCTTTAATAGTTTAAATTTACAAGGCAATGAGTTAAGCTACGTGGTTAACCTGAGGATCTGGTCTTGTTTTTAATTTCTTTTTACATTTGCTCTTGAAGATGTTTTTGTTGAGGATGAAAACCATAGAATCATAGAATCATTGAGGTTGGAAAAGACCTCCAAGATTATCAAGTCCCACCATTGACCAAACACCTCCGTGCCAACTAAATCATTGCAGTAAGTGCCATGTCCAGTTGCTTCTTTAACACTTTAAGGGATGGTGACTCCACCATCTCCCTGGACAAAATGTTCCAAAACAGTGGTGCCTACTGGTCTTTACTTCTGTGTTTTATACTCTCTGAAGGAAAAAGAAGACAAATAAAAAAGTATTTCATAGAAGTAATCAATTCAGCATTTCTCTTTTCCTATATCCCTGGTATTTTGGAATATGAGCTCTTCTTGAAAGGGGCTTTTATTTAAAGAGAATCTAACTTTTCTGTAACAAAAAGTTGCTTAAGTGGGATAGTTTTCTTTCCTGGTAGCTGCATCTCACAAATAAGGTCTTCCATCTTCTTCTATTCTTTTCTGCACAAACAGGAGACTATGTCTGAGTTTGTCACTGAGACAATACTGACTACATGGGCTATATAAAATAATTCTTGTGCTCTCTCTTACTGCTAATTATGTTTTTTTCTTAAAATCTCCTTTGAGAATAAATGATTTAACCCCCAAGCCACCTAGCGCCTCATGAATTGTGTTCATGCCTCACTTTTTGATTATGGTAATGCCACTGATAGTATCAGCACAATAATTAATAGCAGGTTTTGTCAATTTTCTGCTTGACAAATTCCTCCCTGAGCCTTACCTACATCTTACCACATCATACAGAATTACATTTCTTTCCTTCTCCTTTTAACCTCCTTTCACTTTTCTTGTCTGTAAGTGCCTATCTTGAACTTTATTTTCAATAGTGCTTGCTTCCTTCATCTTCAAGTGAAATAAAAAGGCTTTTCAGGGCTCCAAGGTTTCTGCTTTCTCATTCTCAGTGTTTAGTTATGTCTTACAAGCAAATTCTTCCCAAACAAAAATAAGGATACCCTGAAACAGTTTGGTTTTCAGCTGCACCTTAAAACAGCCAGTGCACAATAGGTTAAACAAAGCTATTGACAATTTCAATTTACAGCTGGCAATACAGAAATTATTAATAGAGAAAAACAGGAAATGTCCACAGCAAGACCCCCATTATCTAGCAAATTATTTGCTTTCAAAATATATTAAAATCATGCAGATCTTAGCAGGACTGGCTGTAGCACAACATTTACCTGCCTCCTGGAAACACAGTTAAAAAGGCGAAGTGTGTCTCATTCCACTTCTGATTTTATAATGAGAAGTGAGCCTACATTAAAGAGTAACATGTTTGTTTTCTGACTGAAATTCCCCAGGTATTCTGGGATGCCAGGCAGCCTTTCTATCTGTTTGTGCTACTGTTACCGTGTTTCATAAAGCTAATTCAAGTGCAGCTGAATCTTTTCCGTTGCAGAGAATCAGGTTTTGAAGCTAGACAGACATCACTTGCATGAAGCGCTTAATTATGTTGTGGCTTTCAAAGGCAATCTTAGTCTAAATTATTTGCGGCTGTGTGAGAAAAGGGTCACCTATGCACTATAACTAGAAAGGGAAGAAGGCATTTCTGTTTTCTGTTCTGTCTCCATTTTGAGTGCAGGCTGCCTGCTGATTATTCTGCATTCACTTCTCTAAAAAGCTTATTAATATGGTCTAGAGGGAGACTGTCAGAAATGGCAGACTGAATCAAGGGATTTTCCTTCAACATCCAAATGACATGCCGCAGCAAGAGAATTAAACAGATGACTAACCAGTGCCCTTTTGTCTGCAGATGAAGATGGGATTGCCAACTTGTAAACCAGCGACTGACATTTGGGTGGATTAAATCGTCCTGTTATTGTACTGCTGGTTTCTAATCACTGGTGCTTTCTTGATCTCAAGTGCCTCAGCTGAAAACCTTCTCAGTTCTCTGAGACTTGTTTGCTGAAACCCTCAGCAGAGTTTTTGCTGTAAACATTTATCGATAGAGAAGTACTGCTCTGACACTGACTGAGGAGAAGAGTTGGCTTAAAGGTATTTAATTAAAACATTAAGCAGAAAAAAGCGTTAGTGTCGACATTCACAAGTGCTTTACCATAGCTGTGGGTTGTTATAATTGAGTTTTCCTGCAAATGCTTTTCCCACCCCCCCTTCCTTCTCTTAGAGCTGGAATAGCTTGAGGTTTGCTTTGCCTCATGCTGTTAAGTTGTGGCTTTGAGACTGTGCCCCATGCTGTCAGTCTCTGTTTTCTTTCAATCTGGTTGTTAGCTTTAATTTCTAAAATCAAGATTGGATGGCAACAAAGGGCTCTAATGAAAAGTGGGGAAAAAAAGTCATTTGTTAAAACAGCCTTAAGAATTCTTATGTGCAACAGTGTATAATGTGGTCAAGCTGATTGTGTTCTGGTTTTGTAAACTGTCAAATGCTTCTTACCTTGTAATTAATATTAAAAGAGAGAATGCACTGTTCCAGAGCCAAAGGTACCATGACACCTGGAGAAGTTCCGTCCAGTTTTCTATTTGTCACCGTTATGATGTTTCTAATTTCAAAAAACTTCATAGACTGCACTATTCCACGAACAGTGATATCAGAATTTGCATTTAGAAAGTCGGGGTGTCACACATTTATCTGTGGTCAGTCATTTCAACAGGAAACTACTTACAAGACTACTGCTTTATTTAAAATAAAACAAACCTGTATCTCCTAGCTCAAAATTAGTAAAAAAGTACAAAATAATGCCCTTCAGAATACTTTATTGGATGAGATCTCTAAAAAACATGCTTTTCTTTCCACTTTCTGGGAAATCTTATTCCTACGACCTCAAATAGTCCATGCATATTACATCTTCAATGTAATGAGTCAGATAAGAATTTATTACTCCCTGAAGAAGACAGGAAATTAAAGGTTTATTTACATCTAACATGTAACATCTTAAGTCATGTAAACGACATTTCAAAGGAAAAAAATATAAGCTGCCATTTCCACATTGCCTCTGGCATTCTGGATATAGAACTAGAGAAGGTGGTAGTTACCTAAATGACAGAAAACTTGTAAAAACACATTCTGATCTCTTACATCTGTAATTGTTATGGATTTATACCCTTAACCTCACTTCCCTCCCTTTGACAAACAGAAGCTAAAGGGAGAATTTCTGGTAAGATGTACTTTAATATAGTCAGCTGCCTATTCACAGGAATCTTGACTAAAAAACCAATGTTTTAATATATCATTTCCTCCAACTTTGCATGCCCTTCTTAGAAAGGAAATTCAGATTTATGCTAACATGCAGACATTGTGAAAGGTGCACTTGAGCATTTGGTTTCTCACACCTTGGCCTCGCCTTCCCGTCCATCAACATGCTGTGGACAGCTGCAGTCAAGGAACTCAGGCATTGCAGCTGGTACCAGATCCTCCTTGTTGCTGTTAGCTGTTTCCTCCTTCTGCTCTTAGCATAGGAACACAAAGGATTTATACTCCTTTCCAAAGGACTTACAAAATGCCCTGCACAGAGCATTGCTCTGATAATCAACACAGAGCTGTTTTATAGATGTGACATGAATGAGCAAGACAAAATTAGAGCCCAAAGTCAATTCCATGTGACCTTGAGCACTTTGCCATTTCGCTGCAGTGGTAGGGGTAGACAAACACAGGAATATCAGCAACTGTGCTACTCCCTCCTAAGTCAGGAAGTTATCCCTCTTCTGTTGCACAATCACAGTGTCTACCATTCAAAATCAATAGGGGTGAATCTTTTCTTCTTGCTACTGTATTTATGATGGGAATAACCACATTCCCCCAGTATCCAAAGCCTTTAGTAGTCTGATTTGCATACCTGTGCAAAATATTGCAGATACTTTTTGAGCTTGTTAAATAAGCTTTTGAAGTATTATTAGGAGATGAAACAGTCACATGTAAAACTTAAACAAGAGCTAGCAAGCTAGCATTACTGTTTCATTCTGTAAAAAAACCCAAACCAAACTAGATTCAAGTAATGGAATAGCTTGAGAGAAAAATCTCTGAAACCTTTGAAAAGGTTTCTTTAGAAGGTGAAAAAAAAAAAAAACAACTCAATAGAACAAGTTTAGTTACAAAAGGTGCATTAATTCTATTTAACTTTATTTTTCTCCTCTGTCTACACACACACACAGACATACATAGAGTTTATGCATATGTTGTATTTTCAGCAAAACATACATCGTTTTGTGTATTAAGCCATGACCTAGCTTATTAAGATTGAAATAGCTGAATAAACATTTATTTTACCCTCCTCACACTTTCTAGGAAGCATTGTTTGTTTGGTTTTTTGTCAAAGGCTTAAGAGGAAAAGAACAGGACAATTTAGCTGAAGACTGTATTTTGATTTTTTTTGTCTTTGTTTTTATTGATTATATGTTCATATATTTTTAGTAAAAGCAAAACCATTCCACCTGTTATTTATACTGGAATATTTCTGCTCAACAAACTTGACAAGAAAATTCTGAACAATCCTAATTCACACTTTAATTTTTTTTCTACAATTTTTTTTTTTATTTAAGTGTTGAAATAATTACGAGTGAAAATGCATTGGGCATTCCTACCACAATTTTAAAAGAAATTATAAAAAGTTAAAATAACTTTTGGGATGTGAATTGTTTTTTGATGAAAAGCTATGGACTTACACGCCAGTGACTAGTTTAATTAGGAAAGATACTTCAATTAGGAAGGAAATTGTTCCGATGTCATGTTCTCACCGCTTTCATTACAAGGTAATGCCTAAACTGTGGTAAAGCTATTAGAAATCTGTTAATGTAAAAGGATGATATCTCTTTAAAAATTGCATTAGCAAGCTGGGGAAGTCATTAGTATACAGCTGTAACCCTAAGAGTGTAAACTTGAAAGAACTGTTTATTTTCTGCCTTGCAGCTGTGTGTAAAACCCACTGAGAGAAACTTGTTACCAATTACTGGTTTAGAGGCTTCAAGTATAAGACAGCAGGTACCAAGAGAGTAAAACAGTCTAGCTCACAAATAACTATACAACAGTGAAATTCCTTAAGAACAGCTGTTAAAGGAAAGGAAATATAACTGCTGAGAAGGAAAAAAAAATTAAAAAAAAGAGTTTGTAAGTCAAGAAATAAGTAAAGGAAAGCAAGATGCAGGGAAAAGAATTAGGTAGCTGAGAGAAGAAAGGCTTTTCACCATAAGTTTCCAGTAACAAAGTTGAGATCAATAGTTGCAATCCAGGAAACCAATGTATTTCAAACAGTGTCTGAGTACTTGTAGTACGGGATTGGAAAGTCACTTCTGTACATCATGTACATTGAAGAATATATTGCGGAAGGCAAGGGCATTTTATAAGTGTAAGAGAAGCCATTAAAAAGAACTGTTGCAAACACAAAATCTCTCCCTGTATTGGAAGAAAATCAGGTCAATCAGTGAAAAAAAATCTGATGGCATTAAATGGAAAAAAAAAAATGGAAGCATTTGGATCACACCAAGAAAATGAGCTCATAAATGAGAAACAACTGACAATCCTGAG
The DNA here is from genome assembly GCA_013397115.1 of Edolisoma coerulescens. Lineage (NCBI taxonomy): Eukaryota > Metazoa > Chordata > Aves > Passeriformes > Campephagidae > Edolisoma > Edolisoma coerulescens. Next base: position 213,517 of record VWZW01005525.1, read on the forward strand.
ATGAAAAAGGTAAGTGACCAAGGCAAGAAAATCTAAACTCACAGAAGTTATGTATAGGTTATCTGTTGCACTCTGGAAGAAGGGCTTGAATACTGGGGATGCCCCTTACCCATAACCCCTATCATACTGTATTTTCTGAGTCATTAGCACCTCATTTACCACATTTCCCTCTCCTTCTCTTCCCACTGAGCTCATGACCCCACTGGAGGTGAGAGAAGAACTCTTCCCTCACCCCAGCCCATCTGTCCCTGCAATGGTAAGGGATCCTGAGAAAAGGAGAAAGAAAGAGCACACACCTGTGTGCTGCACAGCCAGACTGGAGGGATTTACAGCACAGAGCAACTGTACTGTCCAAAAACTTTACCACTCTCAGCTATGCAGAGCTTGCGTGAGTGCTTCTCATTTGTTACCCTGCAAAATAAGCCAGCTTAACCGGAATAACCACAGGAGAATTTGTGTGCTGAATTTCCTACCAAAGCTGATCAGGAAATTTTCACAAAATCCGTGGCCTAGGTTAGCTATGTGAATAGTACTTCATGCAACAAGAGTAGCTTCTTTAACCACCTGTGTTGATTAACAGATGAACCACAGACTTCCTTCTTAATATTTTGGTCTACTTCTTTCTTTGTTCTCCCTGTATTGCCTATGGATGGCTGCCAGTTTAATATAATCCTTGTATTCAGAGTAAGAATAAGATAGATATTGCACTCAGAACTGGTACAAAAGGGAACATAGTGGACATTCTCATGCTTCTTTTACATCATCATATCAGCAGGATGAAGTCCAGCTCATTGTGCTTTACACTTCCACTGCATTTTTCAACAGAAGAGCTCAAAGTGCTGAACAAATATAAACCCTATAATACCCCATGGGGAAAAAAATGGTTTTGTGGTATTTCTGCTTTGCTGAAAATTAGAAAAGGAAAGAAGTTTAAAGATAAAGTCTAATTCAGACAGATACTAAGGAGAAAGTGTGAAGAATGAGAACCAATAAAGACTTTAAGCTCCTAAAAATTAGGTACTAGAATGTCCATTCTTCAGTTTGGAACCTCTGAATTCCTTGAAATAGAATCTACAAAAGGCAGCTATCATTTTATTCTCCACTACATTGTATAAGAAAATTACTTACATCAAAAGAATTGTCCCCAAAAACTGCATAGAGTTGTAAGCTTCCTAAAGGACATAATAATGCCTGTGCACCACTGGTATTTGCTGGGCTAGTATTTAGAAAAGTCTGAGAAGTGTGAACATCACAGCCAAGACAAAGGAGACAACTATGGTAGGAGTGTTAGAAACACAATACAGAATGGGATTAAATAAGAATCAGGTCAGATTCTCTAAAAGAGGTAGGCACACATAGGGCATTGTATGAAAGCATAATGCTGCAATAAGAGTTTTGGACAAGGCAAATGGCTTCAAACAAAAAAAGTTTCTAAAATTTTGTATCTACTGAAGTCAGCAACTAGGTATTCTCAGTAAAGACCGGCTCGAGCAAACAGAAAAATAACCCCAGTTTGGCATTCGTGGGCTTGCATCAAGCTCATGAAATGAAAATGTGACAGGCTACAAAACATTTGTGTTTCTACTTGTATTGGGTTTGCACGGCCTGGTTTTTGGTAGCTGGTGGGGCCACAGAGGTGGCTCCTGTGAAAGCTGCTAGAAGCTTCCACAACATCCAGCAGAGCCAATCGGTGATGGCTCTGAGGATGGACACGCCGCTGGCCAAGGCTGGGCCAATTAGAGATGATGGTAACACCTCTGTGATAACAGACTTAAGAAGAAATCAAAACAAAGGCTGTGGCGCAGTTTTAATTCCAGAGAAGAGGAGGAGGGGAGAACATGAGAGAAGAACAACATGCAAACACCAAGGTCAGTGCAGAAGGAGGGACAGGAGGCGCTCCAGGCGCCAGAGCTGAGATTCCCCTGCAGCCTGTGGTGAGGACCATGGCGAAGCAGCCATGCCCCTGCAGTCCATGGAGGTCCACAGGGATGCAGAGATCCACCCACAGCCCGTGGAGGAGCCCCACACCAGAGCAGATGGATTCTTGAGAAGAGGCTGTGACTCTGTGGGGGACCTGTGGGAAAAGGGGCCTTGCTCCCATTCTGGACTGCACTCCATGAAAGAGTGACCCACACTGCAGCAGTTGGAGGGGGACTGTTCCCCGTGGGATGGACTCACGTTGCAGCAGTTCACAGGGAGCTGCTGCTCATGAGATGGAACCACACTGGAGAAGTTCACAGAGAGCTGTCTCCCATGGGAGGGACCCCACAGTGCAGCAGGGGAAGGACTCCTCTCTCTGAGCAGCAGGAGAAGCACTCCTCTCCCTGAGCAGCAGGAGAAGCCACAGGTGAGATGAAGTGACCATAACCCCCATTCCATCTCCTTGCACTGCTGGGGTAGGAGGTAGAGCTGGGAAGGACGGAAGGGTGAGGGGAAGGTGTTTTCAAGGGCTTATTTCACTTCTCATTGTCCTGCTCTGATTTTGTTAGTAATAAATTCACTTCATATCTCTAAGTTGAGCCTGTTTTGCCCTTGATGGTATTTAGTGAGGGATCTCTCTCCCGGTCCTTATCTCAATCCATGAACCCTTCCTTATATTTTCTCTCGTCTTTCCAGCTGCAAAGAGGAGTGAGTGACCAGCTTTGGTGGGTGCCTGGCATCTGCCAAGGGTCAACCCATGACACCACTACTACTGCAGCACAGTGTTAGGTCTCTGTTCTTATTGAGTCTTTCTTTGCTTTTTATAAAAATAAAATATTTCAATAAAAATGGAAAGTTATTTTTATGTATAACCCATGGATGGCAAAACTTAGGCAATTACTGGATGGAAAATGAAAGTCATCATTGGGTTGTGCTAGTTAAATATAGGTCACTGGTTATAGTATATCATAAGCACACATACACTGTCTTAACCACGAGTTAGTATTAATCTGGCAGGAGGGTATTACACCTGATTATGTATTGTAATGATTGTGAGAGTAATTGAATTATTTCCAATTTTAGAGCAGTTTTGTTAAGATGGCTGTTGCTTACTCTAAGTGGTTTTTGTATGCTTTTCTTTAAAGTGACAATTGTGACTGCATTGGTTTTAAATGCACACTAAAAGGATATTTTAGAGAAAATTCCTTGTTTACTTGAGAGAGACTGCTTAAATGTTTAATGACATTAGCTTCTTGCAAATGGTATTCATTTCCTGTATATGCAAATTTTCTTAATGTGAAACCCCCATAACAGGTAGAATGTAGAAAGTTAATGAAGCCATGTAATTACAATCACTATAGTGACTGCAGTCCCTGGAGAACAATAAAGTGATAATATACATGGGGTTTGACTTTCTTTGGAAACAACAGCTTATAATTTGAAAATAGATAGTAAAATATTTTCATTATCTTCTGCTGTCTCCTAAGGCAAATGGCAGGTACAAATAGATTATGCTTTTATTAACTTCAAAAATGGGAGATAATGCAATTAGGAAACATTTAATTGTTTTCCATTTTCCATGGCTGCAACTGGACTATGTTTAAACTCTTCTTTCAACCATAAGGTAAAGCCAGGGTCAATCTGACTTCAGCCTGGAAACTTGGTTTTGTTCTAACACTGGAAAGGTACATTTGAAGATAACCAAATATATGTCATGTTTGTGATCACTTTAAAGCATATAACAGAGAAATCAAAAGCCAGTTAGAAGCTTTGAATGCCATTTAAGGAAAAGATTTCAAAGGACCTATTTTGAATTTCAGAGATTTAAGTGCAATTTTTAAACTATTTTGCAAATAGTAGAAAAAAAATTAGAAAGAAGTATTTAATGCCTGTTCTTATATGGGTTTTTATTATTGTTGTTATTATTACAGTGAGCACTCTGAAGAGAAGAGGGCACAGAGAAGCTCCCTTCTCTAGCAGCACTCTGTCATGGTACAGCAGGACAAATACTCCAGCATCAGGAAATCTCCCTGACAGCTCTGGACAAATCAAAGCTGTCTCAGAGGGAGGCTTTCTACATTCTCACCTCTTACCCAAGAGAAGCACCTAACCAAGGAACTTGGTCAACTTGAGATCTCTGTAGGGTAAGCAAAAAGAAATAAATGACATGAATCTCTGCTGGCAGTATGCAAAATTTCTCTTAAAGGTGCCTGTTTCTTTCCATTGAGTGGACCTTATACTTGGGCACCTCAGAAAGATGGCCAAGATTTGCTAGTATTCTTGTATTTTTACTTCTGCAATTAATTTACCGCTATGCTGTGAAGAAACCAAAACATTTGCCTGTCTGCATTCATTTTCTGCTCTCAAGCACGCTTGGGTCTCATAATAGAAATTTTATATTTGGCTATTACAGAAGATATACTTTTACAGGGAGGTATCCTTTTCTCCACTGCAGAATGGAGAACTCTTCCTTAAATGAAGAAATGCTTTCTTTAGCAAAATATCATAGTATTACAATATTTCTACAGGTTCCACTGCAATATTCCCATTGCCCACAATGTAATTTTGTGGCAAGGAGCACAGAAGTTCTCATGAAAATTTTATGAGCTGGCATGTATCCTTCCTACTTCATATATAACTCTCCTGCTGTTTAAAGTGCTAGAAAAAAAATATTTCCTTTATTCTGTCAGCAGTGTGCTGCCTCCTTGTTTCTTTTTCTGACCTTAACTTTTAAAATGGTAGTGCCAAAGAAGCAGGAATAGGTTGTTGCTGTGGAACTGCTAGCCGCGTACAAGAACCAGGCTGAATCAGGTGAGGCAGAATTCTGATTTTATTATTTAATTCTAAAACCTATATAGACTTTTGAAAGTTCCTCCGGATTGGGTCAATTCAAAACCTCCCCCTAAGCCGATAGGCCAGGCTGAACTGTCCATCTTTCCAGAGACAGTTTCAATAACATCCAAACCTTATCTTTGTTTATAGAACACAGGGAGAAGAAGAGAAAAAATCCCATGGGAAAGAGTCTGTACTGTCACAATAGGTTGACTCAAAGCAGAGCAAGCAGCTATAAATTACGTAGGTTGCTGTCAGCTGGGGCTCTCATGCAGCATGTAACAGCCTGTAGCCGCAGTTCACAACACATAACCAGCAGCAGCAGGACTGCAGGTTAATGTAACATGGTCAGCTCATCTTAATGATGAGGCTACAAATACTGAATAACAGCTGGTGCCAGACAATTTCCATGAGTGTTAAATCTGAGAGCTGTTAAATTGGGAGCTGTTCATTGTATCTTCACTGAAAGTGAGCTGCGCACTGTGATGTGTTCTGGATGAGTTTCCCAATCCTTCACATCCAAGACAACTGGAAGTTTGTCACTGCTTCAGTCCAGTTGAAAATCACGGGTTTCTTCCCCCAAACCAACCTAGTACATAGCCATGTCATTGCTCATTACTGGGGACCAGGCGTGTACAAGACGTGCGTGAGGAGCCTGGGAGTGTTGCTGGTTCAAGAGCAGTGCAAATTGGACAGTTAATTTCTTGAAGCTTCTACATCAAACCCAGCCACATGAAATAATTCCATTGATTGAATTATATTTGCATAAAATTTTAACTCAATTGTTATGAACTACAAATAAGTGAGTAAAACTCCCTGTCTGTTCTTGTACACTTCACACTAAAGAAATAACTGTATTTCCTAGATAAATTAATTGTTGTGAATTCTTCATCCACCTTAATTTATCACCGACCTCATTGTGAGGATTAATTAACATCAGCAAAGTACTTAATGAAGATGAAAAATGCTGTATAAGTATTTAGAAAATATACATATCTGTTCTGAACAGAATATTAATCTCATCAAAACATTTCTCATTCTATCTCAGAAATACTTGGGTTTTACATGTGTTCCAGCACTTTGGAAAGCATGGCTAGTTTTTTTTCCACTGGGGCTGCTCTCCATATATCTTTGATAGTTAAAGCAGAGATTCCTGATGGTACTTTTGTGACAGGATTCCTAAACTTCTTTAGTAACTCAAGCTTAGGTTTGCAGGCATTGACAGGCATCCGACTGTCTCAGACACAGAGATGTAACCACTGATTGTAAGGCAGCAAAGGTTCCAGTGTCCAGAACCAAATCACACTTTTTGATGAAGGTCTTTAGAGAGAAACCGTAAGTTTAAAAGAGGTGCCCATAATATTACTCAAACACAATTGTAGGCAGCAATTTCTATCAAACTACTACTACTATTATGAAATAAAATAATGTAGAAAATAGAATAATACATTCGGAACAAAGGTGTGATGTGTTAAATAATTCTTTTGAGAGAACTTCCCACGCAAATATTTTCCAGGTGATTGCAACATTTAGAAAGGATGTTGTTCTGCTTTTATTGTTCCTTTGTTGAAGGGAGGGAATAAAAATGGACAAATTGTTTCTAGCAGTTACACTGAAAACCTGAAACAGTTTATCTTAGGCTATTCAGGAAGCTGATTTTGCAAATAGATAGCTTCAAATTATATTGCAGGTGTTGTTTCTAAAAAGTGAACAAATTCCATGTTTCAAAATGTTTTGAAGTTATAGCTCAGAAGAAAGCACACGCACCAAACAATCCAAGATTTCTAACAGGATTGTGATCAAATTATACTTATGACTATTCCAAAGTACTACCATATCCTTCACCCACCTGTGACAGGTGAATCCAAAGTCCCTTGAAGATATCAGAGACATTCCCATGGATTTCAGTGGGATTTGGATTTTTGTGCACATATTTTTTGTTACTTTTCATGGATAATCCAGCAGATTAAACTTCTATGTCTGGAAATATGTTGAGATTCATTTATACATAGTAATATAAATATCATGCCACTATGATAAAATGGGAAAGCAAGGTCTCTATGTTTGGACTTCTAAGAGAAGGAAATAATTTAGAAATGTGTCATTTCAAATTTGCAATAGTACAACCATTCGTCTCCACAGCAAGAGATAATTAATCTTTAGTTTGTCATTTAAAAGATATTTTAAGTGCATATAGAGATAATATAGATTATGCTAACTTCCCCAACCCCTGTAGAGAGATCCACATAGATTTTGCTTTGGAGACCGGCACCAAGAACTTAAGTAGCACCAAACTTTTATGACCTTACTTTTTGGATTTGACTATTAATCTAAAACCTGTAAGGGAGTCTCAGAATATCAGTGGGAAAACCAGAAAAAGAGTCAAGAGCAATAAAGACAAAATGTTTTTTGTCTAAATGCTAAGCCATCTGTGAACTATTCCTTCAAACTCTATGGACACTGATTGTAGCACATTTATGTGTAAATACACGAGGCTAGTTAGTCCCATGTTAAGAATCTCACAAAAAAAGCAATATAACAAAATTTAACATTCATGGCAGGGCACATTTTGGCCACTACAGTCAGAAATACATGCTTTATTTTAGCAGTTTATTACTTTAAAATAAAATTTGCACTATCCGAGTGATTGCCAACACCATCACTCTTCAACTTCATACTGGTATAGGATGGAATGGAAGGTGGAGGCTGTTTGCAGCGCTTTGGCAGTAACACAGGGGACTTACACCTGCCAGTAATGTTGTCTTTTACTGCTTCCTGGAACAGTGCCTGTTCTATGTGTAGAGTAAGCAAGAGAACACTGCACGGTGAAAACTAATAGCTATTTACTAAAAGAAGGGAACTCACATGTTGGAAAAGAGCAGAGAATAATTCTGTGGTTGATGCTGTGTTAAGGAAGAGAGCATTATTTTGTGTTGAGTTACACATGGTGCATGACATCACATGGAAGTTACCCCGATAATTTGGTAATATTGTCTTAGAACTGTAGTACAGGTAGTAAGATCATATCTCCTAATTAATTTTTACTTAATTTTCTGTTAAAATAGATTGTCCTGGGCTTCAGTGGAGCCCAGTGTCCAGAAAAGGGTTTATTGTACCAGAAATTCTTTTTGTTGTTGCCTGCTGTATCCTTGGGGAGCTCAGTTAAGCTTTTTGATAATCAGGTTTTTATTCTGCACACTGTTCCTGGTAATTCTTTCTTATTAAAAGTCTGATGTTTTGTAACTTGTGATTGAACAATATTTTAAGAAGTGAGAGCTGCCAGTACTGATGAAGTGACAAGCTTAATAATAAAACAAATGCAAGCTTTTTATGTAATAAAAGAGTTCTAGGAGATTTTGGTCAAGTAGAGCTGTATTATCCAATAGTTTAGATTACATCTTGTTGTTAGTCAGACTTTTACGGTTGTGTAAGGCAGGTGAAAGGACGCTAGTCACCAGCTTTTTTATTTCTTAATTGTCCCTGAAAAGATTAATTGAGAGCATTTAAAGTAAAAGCTAATGCTGAAGCTGACATAAGAATTTTTTAAAATCTAGAGCAGTAAATTTACACTAAACCTCCATAACAATAAAGTACACTTAAAAATAATTATATATGTTAAGTTGGCTTTGCTTTGAAGATTTTTATCTGTGTTTGCAATGAAATGTGCTAATAAAATGCATAAGAACGTTACAGCCCTGTCTGTATGAGCACCACTATACATTAGATATAACCTGGTGTGAACAAATTAGGAAGAGCAAAGGATAACAAAATATACTATGCTGATAATCTGCTAGAAGATTACATTTATATATTAAGTATAGCATGAAACTTCAGGAATGTTTAGAGCAGCCAGTGTGAACTTTCACAGCATGATTTAATAAAATTGCAATATATGAATATACAAACTACTGGAAGAGTCATTACTTTCATTAAGAATATTACAGTGAATAAATTAACCTAAAACAATAAAACCTGAGCAGCAGATATATGTAAGTCATTTACATCTTGTAGTAGACTCATTTGGTGTAAAAAAGAATGAATGTGTTATGGTAGAGGTTTCATTAGTGCTTGCATTTCAATTGACTTAGAAGCACACCATAAGAATACAAAGGCAATAAATTTCATCTATAAACAAGAATACTGTAAAGGGCTTTTTCTTTTTTTAAACAAGATGTTCTATGCCATTACACTTTAATAGTCATTTTGCATTTTCAGTATGAAAAAGCTAAGAAAGCTTGTATTGGTGCCATCAGCGGAACCGATGTTCATATTTTATATGACTATGTTACATAACTCTCCATTAACCCTCTGAATGCGTTGCTATTCGATGAGACAAGATTAGAAAGTAGATTATACCATATTCTGTTAAAGTCACAGCAACTTTACCTCTTCTAGACACATTCTGCCCATGTTTTGGAAGCATTTTATGCAGTCTTACTGAAACAGCCCAAGGAGTCTACTTGTTTATGACCACTGTTATTCACTGACACCAGGAGACATTTTAGCATGTTTTCATTAAAATGTTGGTAATACCTGGGTAAAAAAGGGTATGAGAACTCTCTTGATCTCATTTTCAACAGGACAAGAAGACTGAAAGGATTTCCAAATACCTGACCCAGTGTCTGAACTGTTTTACACACTGTCATTTCTAGGAATAAAATTCAATATAGACTTAGCTATCAGTTTGAATTACTTGTATTTTATTCTGCATCATAAATGATTGGGGGGCCAGTATTACCCTGTGCTTGCATCTGATGCTCATCACCTGTGAGCTATTGTTGTTCATGTGAGTATATTTAGCATCTGATCTATCAAAGCAATACATGCTGAACTGTTCCTAAATAAGAAATACGTGAGGTATAACATCATACAAACACAAAACCTCAGCTAGTTTCTGCCATCATATATGCATAACTGTACTGCATCTCAAAAAGAGAATAATTTATGAGACATTTTCATAAAAACAGTTAAACTGTTCAATGACTGTAAAATATTTCTACCTTTTCATACTCAAAAAAGGCATACAAACAGCCATTTTAAGTCTAAATAGTCCCTTTTTTGGCAGAAAATGACACTTGAAGAGAGGATAGTAATACTTCCTATGGAGAAATTATGTTTAAAAAGGATAATCCCTTTGATAAACCCACCCACTTTCCAAGGTTCATAAGAGCATCTTGATGACTCCCTGTAATAGTTCATCATTGGTCCAAATTTCCCTTTAATGCAACTATATTTTTGGCATCCAAAATCCTTTGGTAAAATATTTGAAACCTAATGAAGTACTTCATGACAAGTCTTCTATCAAGTACCTCACCCTGTCATGTCTCTTTTTCAACTTGATTTCTAATTTGCTTCATCACTTCCCATGCAGAGGTCATTCAATAACACTAAATATACAGATTACACTTCCTTGTCAGGTATCGAATTCAATTATACTGCTTTTGAGAAGGGATTGACTGAAATAGCATAATATTCATGCTAGCAGTTCATCGCTAATTTCTTGGATTTAAGGGTTTCTATTCCAGTCTCTGTAATTTCCTTTATGAACTGTAATACATATTTCTGTCTTTGGAAGAACAATTCAGATGCACTTTAAGATTTGTTTAGCAACAAAGAAGATGAAGTCCACCATGATTCATGCATGTTCAGTATTCTGTTTTGCTTTAGGGTGATTGTTCTGCATTCAATAAATAAATTTTCTTCCATATTGGCACTCAGACATGCACAAGATTTTAATATTTGAAACTGGTGTCATACACCTGAAGAAAATGCATTATTAGCAAATTTGTCATTTACCTTTTTTTTTTTTTTTTCAGATCACTTATGAATGTAGTTAATACAACTTGATCCAGAACATCTCTCTTTGGGATTCCTCTAATATCCTCCTTTCTCCAAAGCAAATGAAAATCCCCTCTCCTATATTTTGTTAATCCCTTAGAGCACTGCTTTTGCTCATGGCTGGTTAAGATTCGTTGCTAAGGAACATGCTAAGATTCCTGAATTTGAGTAAAACCAAATATTCAATCATGTGTTTTTTGATTCTTCAATGAATTCTTGTAGGTTAATAAATATGTTTTCCCTCTAGAAAAGCCATCTGATTCTTTATCACTATGTGAAGTGTCTACTGAACCTATTATTTACTGTAGTTTTAACTAATTTACTCATTAAAAGCTTCAGGCTTACTAGCCTGCAGTTCTCTAAATTTTCCCATGAAACCTTTTAATCTGTTACTGTTTTTGCAACCTTGCTTCTTTTCTAGTGCTAAGTGGATATTCAGCAGATAAATTACAAACCACATCTCATATTCTGGAAGTTTTCACATGTTCATTTTGTCACAAAAAATATCTAGTTTTGGAGATATTGATACCCATTCCATCAGTTCTTTCTAAAAGTTTAAATGGTGGCACCACAAGACAAAATAGTTCATCTGTCCTTTCCCACCTAGAGGATAGGATCTAGATTGTCATAAGCCCCTCTAAACAGAGCACTGAGTGAAATAATTCATTCTCTTTCTCTGTGGTGTCCTCATCCTCCTTGAGAACTCATTTTAGATCTTGATCTGTACATAAGTGCTCCAGATTCTCTGGCAGGCTGCCAGGATTTTTTTCTGCCTTTGAAAAAGTCTTAAGGAACTTGGTTTTCAAAATCTCTTTTTGTTTTGCCTTGTTATTGTTTGCATCTGTCTTTTATATTTTAAGTAATTTGTTTTCTAGCCATAGCTTCCGCTTTTAGATTTTATAATCTGCACTTTTCTGTAACCTGTCCTTGGTTTGGACCTGTTTTGTATATACAGATATATGTAAATATATATATATACATACACACTTGAAGAGAATATTTACCATGATCTTAGACAAGATTCATGCTCCCTGTGTTTATTTTATCCTTTTAGCTATTTTTTTTTCTAAATTGTGTTAGACTGTGTCACAATGTCATATGAATTCCAAGACTAAGGGACTAAAACTGTATAAAAATCACTTCAAAGGCTTGTCATAGTCTCGGTTTTGAAACACTGATTCTGTGTACCACAGTAAGTAATTTTGCAAGAATATTTCTCATAACATTAAGCAAGTAAAAATCAGAGCATTCTAGTACAGAATCAAAATTTTATTGGAGAGCATCATACCTTACTTATATTTTTTTAAAATTATGTTTCTATTCCTAAGGGATTATCTTTAGCTCTTTATAACAATGGCCCTCCTTTCCAAGCAAAAACTAGGTATGGTTGATCACTTTCAGGCAATCAGTTGCCACTTTTAGAAGGGATGAGGAAAAACACACACCTTTCCTATTAGAGAAATTAAAGATATGCCAAATTTGTTATGCAGATACAGCTTTGACTTTTACTGGCCTTCTGAAGATTGTTATAATTCATCAAAGTTAGTGGATTTGTAAAACATTACGTAGAGAGTGACTTTGCAATTAGCAGCCTGGCAGTGCTCTACTGTTAACACACAGATATGCATGAAAGAAAGATTTATGTACACTAAATGATACGTTGTCCATGACAAAGAGAATGGGATATATTTATTTGTTCTTAATCAAAAAGATAAGACTAATAAAGAATTTTCCTTTTGGGTTTCATGGGTTCTTTTGGTTTGGTTTGGTTTTGTGTTTGTTCTGGGCTTTTGCGTTTGTTTTTTGTTTGGGTTTTGTTTGTTGGTTTGCTTTATTTATTGCTTGATTGGGGTTTGGTTTTTTTTTCTTTTCCATTTTTTACCTTGGGCTGTTAGAACAGATTAGCAGGCCAGTAACATTTAGGGAGAACTCTGAATAGGTCTCTGTTTCACCTCATGTATCAGTACACATACTGGTATATCTCCAGATGTCCAGATTTCCATCTATTTTGACCCCTTTTAAGCGGAAGTTAAAGGAATTAATTCAAAAAGATAAATATATTATAAAGATTATTTTCTAGGACTAGGGCTTTATAGCTCCAAAGTATTTTATGACTTTAACCATATACAGGCAAATCTCCATCCGCTATAATGCAAAACACACATATACATAGAGTGAGAGAATGATATAACCTTGTACTTGGAGAAGGATCTGTTGGTCTGACATCAGTCCCAGATACCACTTAACCATCCAGTCACACTTTGTCAGTGTGATTGAAAATTCTTCCATTAAAAAGAAAGTGCATAAAATAGATAACATGTTCTGGTTAACATGTTTATGATACAGTGAGTCAGCTTATAAATCATTCATCCTGAAATTAAGAGCCAGCCAAGGAGCAATAGGGAAAGGTCATTAAGATGTGAAGGTATAAATGGAGTCAACTCAAGAGTGCTTGGCAATTTAAATTACTGTATTCATGGAAAAGTCTTTTTGCTTTGTCATAGAAGATACAGGTAAGAATTGTAACCAGTAAATCCATGGATGTGAAGGATATGAATTTCACCTCATACATCCCCCCAGTTATTATATACTTATGAATATTCTCTACATTTACCTCTACTAGAATTAAAAACTCTGACATAATTAAATGGGATTTCAAGCTTTCAGAAAGTGAAAAGAGACTATAAAGCTCTAACCCAGCTTCAGATCAGTTAATGAGACCCCTTCTAGATCCAACAAATTGGCTCATATAAAGTACAGATTGAAATTAAATTGAAGCATTTAGAAAACATTTTTCTTTGCATTCATGATTTCTGCTCCTCATACAAAATAGAACAGACTACCAAGTGGAATAAGAGTTAAAATCCCAAGACTCTCATTCATTTTAATTGCAGGGGCAGTCTGAGGCAGGCACTTTCCTGAATGAGAAGATGGAATGATCACCTAGTCTGGGACTCATCATCTGGGGTGACTCATTAGTGTCTTATGAATTCTGGATAGGAGGATGAACACAAAGCTGGATCCACAGTCTAGAGAGACCCCGGTTCTTCCACAGATTGGCACCGTGACATACGAATCTAATTTAGCAGATATTTTTTACAACTTCTTACATTATTTTACCCTTTTTACACCATGGCCTCCTTTCTGCTGACCAGGATAGCTGAAGCCTATATATTTCTGATGGGTTTTTAGTAAATAATTTCTCCATCTGGCTTACAAATTTTTTCTTGTGTGTTCCAGAGGTAATTTCAAAAGGTTTTGCAGACACTATATTGAGTAGTCTGGGGTTTATGATTGTCATCAAACAATTTCATAACTAAGATGCAGGGAAAACATGCCATGAATTTTGAATTGACTAACAGAGATGAAAAAAGAGGTAAAAAACATCAGCTGGAAGTCTTTCAGCAAAGGAGTACTGGTAGAGTTTGTATTAGTTGTGTATGTTTTTGTCATGGTATTACACCCTTTTTTATTAACAAGGCAAATAAATAATGTTATTTCAAAATCAGAGCTATATTTAACCACTTTTTGGTTTTGGGGTATTTTTTTTAATAAAAGAAAAAATTTTGGACAAAGTTCATCAAAGAATATGTAATTTTTAAACAGAGACTCAGTTTGTCCCTGAAATAAATTCATGTTCATTTACAGACTCACTGTCTGTGTTACGTACTATGCTGAAATTTTGCCTTTTCACTTTCCATGCTTTGATCGATTCAAATGCAAATTAAGAACAGCAAAATGATTATATACTTCCAAAAAAAAGGCGACTTTGATAACTTTTGATTGAACTGAAACATTCTGGAAAAATTTTACCTTGGATTTTATTTCCATTGGTTTCTTTAGACAATGAATTTGCTTTTGCCAAAGTTTTATCTAATCTTGTCGGTAGGATTCTTCTTTATAGTGAATATTAATGCAATTTTATCTCATGAGAGAGATTATATTATAAATATTTATGTATTTTTTTATACGGCCTAGTATAATTTTCTTGGCCAAAACTCATGGTAGAAAACAGATTTCTAACTCACTGATACAGAATATGTTAAGCCAAAGCCCACTGAAAGACTCCCATTAACTTCAGGGGAGCCCTTTAGCAGATTCACTGCGTATTTTTGACCTCCATGTCTGCTGCCAGCAAATACATTCCAAGCATGAAAAAGACATCTGAAAAGCAGGCAGATACACTGCCCGGAGCATGTTTCACTCTGCAACCAGTTCCACAGCACCCTTCTATTTCCCCATGGGCTGGTGGACCAGGCAGCATCAATCCTTTGTGCCTTGTATCTACTGTTAAGATCTGATTATTAGAAAGAGATACCCGAATTAAGGTGCAAACAAGACCATAGGCCAAATTCAATAGTACAGACTTTATTTAGCAGTAGATCTGAGGTAGAGAGAGAGAGAGAGACAGAAAGAAATAGAAAAAATGAGGAAGGGGGGAGAGAGAAACAAGAGTGAGAGAAAGATTAAGTAGAAAGATGATCACCACCCATGGATCCAGACTGCATCCCATTCATTCTCTTTCTTCTCAGTGGTGGGGGTCCCATGAAACAAAGAATTCAGGGAGTTAATATACGTTCAGGTGGGAACACCCAAGCACCTCCCATGCAGGGACACATACTGGACAAATATCTGGTGCTTTTAGTCTTCTCATAGGCTGTTACCTGAAGCCCAAGTGGCTTGGTAGGGTAGGAGTAACATCCTCACGAAGCTGGGAAATGCACCTTGACCAGGGACCCTCCTGGGTGACACAGCAGTTGGTGCAGCCTCATGGGCTTTTTTCCCCATTCTGACCCCACAACCGATGTTGGCTGGTGGGAGGTGATGAGGCACTTACCCTTTACAAGAATCTTAGTGCATGAGATTTAACCAGCCTTTATCTAACTGACTTAGATAGCAAGGGATATTTTGAAAAGCCTTTTTAATGCTTTAACTTTGGAGACTGAAAAACAAGAAAAACAAGACCTTTTTTTAATATTCTGTCATTTCCCTGCTTACAGAAGTACTGCAAATCTTCTGCGACTGCTATAGTTTCAATGGCCTGCTGCAATTTGCCATTTGTGACAAAGTTCAATAAATAGAAAGTGTAAAGTGCATCAAAATTATATTTAAGGATCCTCTTCATCTGCAGAAGACCTGCTTATTAGCTATATTGCACATTTAGCTCCAAGGGTTCTGATTATAATCAATAACTAATCAGAAAGTAACTTACACAAATGAAGTCCTGAATAATATACAACTGAGTCATAACTTTCCCAAGTACATAAATACTAACCCTTTTATTGAAAAAATATGCAGTTAGCACTTTTCCTCTTTTTATTGTGGCATCTGTTTCAGAAAAACAAATTTAAAAAGTGAATTTGCAGCAGTAGCCTCTGCTTTCAAGAGCTCTGTATCTACAGTAGTGTACCCACTCTAATCAGAAAAGTTGGAAAAGTGCCCTCTCAAAGACATGGTGCAGGAGAGAACATGCAGATGGAGCTGATTGGAATGGAAGATCCAGGAGTAGAAAACTTTTCTAAATAGACAACCTCTCTGAAGCGGACAAAAATGAAGCAAAAATCCATCTGCAGAACAAGCAAGCTAACACTTGTCCCAACTTGGAAGCATAACTCAAATGCGGTGGGAGAAAGTGTGGTGAACAGAGTTATTTATGGATGTCCAGGGATGAAAGCTTTGCCTATAAAGAAAACCCACAGACACTCCAGTGAGGTAAGTACCAACAGTGTAATAAGATTTAATGTGACCATCAAAAGGGAAATAAAATGGAAAACTTTTTGATCGCACTTTCTATAGTGAGGGCAAACTGCAGGAATGACCTTTACTGCTAATGCCAAAATATTGAGCCAAATTCACTCCTGGTGTGACAATGCTGAATTCCAGCAAATTATGCCAGGAATGACCTTGATCCATTCTGATTACACATCTTAGCTATAAGCACCCAACAGTAGTCAGAGTGTATTGTTTGAAGCAATAACTTTTAACAGTCCAGGGGTGAATTTAAAAAACCAAACCCCAAGAAAACCAGCCAATTTTACTGACAACTCAATTCAGCTTAGGTTTAATTGATACAGCAACAACAAACTGGAGGCAATTCCTGCTAGAAAAATGGCTTCAGTATCCACCCAAAATACAATAGCATGAATCAAACATTTTGCTACCAGAGAACAAAGCAAAACAGAACATTTCTAATTTCTTATGAGTATCCTGAAGTTAAAACTTTAGTACCTAACGCCTTCTGAAATCTGCCTGCTTTATGTTCTTAACACTTCCATGGACAGCTTTTATGCCATTGCTTATTCAGCTTTTATTAATGGACATCATGGTTGGAGAGATAAAAATCTGCAATTCACCAAAATATCAAGAAGGCATAGCGGGTTTACCTCATGTAGTTCAAACTAACAGTAAAGTGCTGGTAGCAGCGCACCTGTGGTAACTACTCAGCCATTCTTCCCCTACATTGAACCAAAATAATCAAAGGGCACCTACAAGAGGCAGTAGAGAAACATACTGTAGTTCACATATATGTATACCATAGTGCTTTACAGGGTTATTCCCAGGTTTCCCCCAAGAACAGGGAATGGCTTCCCCAAAGACAGATAGTGCCTTCAGTAAAGCAGTGTATGACTTGAGACAGTGCCAAATTGCAAATAAAATAGCTACAGTCACGCAGATTGTTTATGAGAATACTACATTTGTATTTTAGACAAGGCTCCCACTTTTCAAACCTTGTCCTTCATCTGAGAACAAAAACTTAGCTGGATGGCTTTTTATTCAAAGAAGTAAGTTTGTTTGTTTGTTTGTTTGTTTGTTTTTAAATTCAGATAAACTGATTCTGCTTTATTTCTCCAAAAACCAAAAAGCCTGGGTCAATGAATGGTCTATGGTATCTGGCTCCCCAGGAGCTGATAGTCTCCCTGTGTTGCACAATTTTTTCACTGGGGAGTCAAGGGATCCAGCAGCAGCTCACAGTACTCTCACTCAGACCTGCCAAGACCCCAATATTAGGGACAAGGTGCTGGGCAGCAATTCAAACCACAGTTCTTTGATCTCAGTGACTACAAAGCAGAAGGCAGAGAGCCAAGAAACCCCAAACACTCCTGCTTCAAACTGCCTAGACTTCCCAGTCCTTCCTTTAGCAGGTTTCCTGTTCTTGTTCTGTAGGCACCCAGACACCAAAGGCAGTCCATGGAAAAAGGCCATCACTGCATCTTGGATCCCTTAGGAACCAGGAAAATCCTGAAAAAAAAGGTCTGTGCAGGCTACTTCAAGGTTGGCCTATGGCTCACTGACACTTCACCGAAAGATTTCCATAAGGTACTTGGACTTCATCAAAAATAAACCTTCCTATTCCAGAATAAAACTTTTTTAATGTTCTATTAGAGAAAATTCCAGCAATCACAACATATCACTAATGGCAAAAGAATTCACTTACCAGAAATCTATCTTGATTCAATTTGTCTACAAGAAACCCCAAACAGGACAATTTTTAGCAGAGTTTAAGTCCAGTAGCACTCATTACTCTTACAGTACTGGATCCTTAGGTCCCAACACCTCATGCAGACAGTCTCCTCATCTAAGAAACACTTGAGTGTAAAATATGATCTCTGTGTTTATCCTACCTTTGTTACACACTAGTAGTGTCATTCTTAAAGGAATAATAAGGAAATAGTATTTCCAGAGGTTCTACAATCAGAACACAGGAACTCTGAGCTCCTAAACATATTTGGTTCATATTTTTCAGCTATCTTCAGTGCTGCGTTTTTGATCCACCTCCTACTAGTTTCAGCCTGTGATCCTACTTCTCCTTGTACATTATGATGTGAAATCTTGTCACCTACTGAAGAGTGTGCACATCAAAAGAATCCTTAAGAAACGTGCATAATTGTGTCAGGCAGAGTATGTAACAGGACTGAATGGAAAACTGATATCTCTGAAAGTGGTTTTCTGGATATTGAGTTTAGTGAGATGTAAAACACAGAGATCTGTGAAAGGACAACACAAACTCTGCTCCCTGCTGTTTTATCTCATTTCACAAAGACATGTCTATCAAAAACCTCAGTGATTTATTAGACGTTCTGGTGAGAATGTAACAAAGATGTGTTAGAGTTCATTACAATAGCAATTTCTGTGATAAAAGCAAACATCCACTAATAAAGCAGGTCAAAACTACTTATAAAGGAAAAACTAATACCACTTCTGTTAGATGAATGATAAAAAGTGAAAGTGTAAAAAGAAAGTAGATTTTTCATCTTGTGAACACCATAAAGTTCATAATAAGGCTAATCTAGAATTATGATATCATAAACCAAAACTAATAATGGGTCATCTTCTTTGGGTTTATTTCTGTTTAAAATTAAAGTTCTATAGAACTGGAAAGGTGTCTTTCTAAATAAGAATAGAATGTAAAAACTTACCAAGTAGAATAGCAAAACCAGACTAAGAATGTATGAAATGTCCCATTCACTTCCGTAAGGAGTTAACACTGTAATCTGGAGGTGAAGATACAAAAACCAGTGGTGTTAGTTGTTCCATTTTAACTGCACTGCTTCACACTAATCTCACTGATAATGTTATTATTTCATAAATACATATTCTCTGGTACTTCCTTTTGAGATCAAATACCCCAGTTGTTGCTCCAAAACAGGAGCTGTTTGTAGGAGCCTGGAGTCAGCTCTGGCCTTCATGGTGTTGAGGCTAAGCTTAGCCCTAGTGCAAAATCTCTGAAATGAGGAAAACTGAAAGAGCATAGTCACAGAGCCAAGGTAATTTGTTGCTATAAAATAAATGTAGCAGGGCTACTCTGTTATATTTTTTAATATTTAACTCTGCAGAGTCATCAAATATGAAGTTAAAAGAAGTTATAAACAAATGTTAAGGTGCTGGCAAAGTTTAACAGAGAATCCAGGAATC
Source organism: Edolisoma coerulescens (assembly GCA_013397115.1). Taxonomy (NCBI): domain Eukaryota; kingdom Metazoa; phylum Chordata; class Aves; order Passeriformes; family Campephagidae; genus Edolisoma; species Edolisoma coerulescens. The sequence goes on from VWZW01005525.1 coordinate 233,020, forward strand.
GTGTAGGAGGCTATAAGGTTTCCTTCATGCTCTATTCCCAGGATAGTTTCTGAAATATTCCTGACCATTATTTCAATTAAAGCTAGTCTTGATTTGAAAAACATAATGTTATATATGAATTTTTCAGTGGGGCAAATTTCAGGCAATTGCATGGGAACAAAAAGTTAACCATAAAAATAAAAAGATCTTCCATAAAACAAATATAATAAAAGATGGTTCTGTGAAGACTTTTGCACATAAATTGCCATGAATATCCTGTCCACTTTTGTGGACTGGTAACAGAGGAAAATGTCACCTTCGGAAGAGTGATTAGCATGGAATTAGGATAAGAAATAGAAAGGATGTTAAACAATCACTTAAGCCCAGCCTGTACAAATGAAATCAATGAATGTTTACCTACATCAGAAATTAGATTTAATGGGACAAAAGAGAAGAAAATAGAAAGTATCCCGATAACAGAGTTAATTATTATTAAAAGGTTTGAAACTTGCACAATGCCAGCACTCTAAGAGCAGAGTGTATACATTCAAGTCCAAGATCACTAAAAAGAGTTAGAAAACAGATTAATTTAGTGGATATTTTTATGAGTTTATTAAGCCCAAGAGAAAACATTAAAGGCTGGAACATGGCCAACATCATTACTTACAGAAGAGCAGCAATACCCCAGGAATTTTCATAAGCCCTAGCCCTAGACACATTTGTTTTAACAGATCACATAAAATAACTTTAGTTTATGTTATTTAATTTCCTATGAAAACTTAAGTATTCAGTGTGGCCAGAAAAAGGAGGCTGTGCCTTCCTCAGGGTGGCAGTCCTTGTTGGTATGCATCAATCATTCTTACTGCTGGCAAGTCAGTCTGTTTTTCACTGGCTTCCATGCAATCCTCAAGAAAGGGCGTGGGAAAAGCTGTTAGGGAGAAAACGAGAGGTGCTGATTCCTGTTGAAAGAAAACTGGTTGTGGTGTTGGTGTAAATTAAATAGTGGAGCTAACTTAACTCTTCATTTACTAGTAGAATCTGCTCCTTTCAAACCAACTGGTCCACAGAAGTTTGAGGTGAAACATCAGACTTTTCACAAGGGTCGATGTAAATTATGTTAGCGCAAACTTAGTGGTGGCATTTGCTTTTGTTCAATTCTTTATCTAAATTTTCAGAACAAAACTTGTGTGGGACTACAAATGACTTATCCTATTGATAATCAATGGTTAGTAAGTGGTGTTTTTAGCATCCCTACATTGCAACCTACAGAAATCTGAACTAGATTTTCACAGGCTTACTCAGACATGCAGAAGCAGAGTAGCTGCAAGAGCACAGAGTTCAGTTGAAGTGAAGTCTAATCTACTGAAAAACTGCCTGAGAAGAAGAGTAATTTAGCCTCTGTGGTGTTCCCTGCTACCATGCCTAGACAGCTCCCAGTGCCATGCTAATTAACTTAAAAATGTCTCACCAGAGGTATCTCTTCACTGCATTCTTGAGGAGCACCACACTAGTAACAATATGCAAAACCCCTTTGCTGAATAAAAATGGATATACACAGTCACTTGAGATAGTCTTGCACTTATGCTAAATGAACACCCTCAAAAAGGACAAATCATATATCTTTCCTGATGTGAATTCTAATTAGACATTAAAGCAAATTGAAGAAAAGATTGTAGGTAAAACCTTGCCATGTTTAAAATTCATGTCTATGCCAAAAGACTAATTTGATATAAGATATGCAACTATACATAAACAGAAACACAGACTTTTTCCTATATATATTTTTTTGTTCAATAAAAGCCTGGATTGTGAGAGGGAAGAGAAATCTTCATACAAATTTTCTATAGCAATCTTACTTTTATATGCCGATATTTTGCTCTAGCAAAATACAGACTCTGCTACCATAGATTAGAAATAGGAACCAGGAATCACACAAAATGTACTAGAAACCTATGGAAGACTGACTCTAAAATTGATGAGACAGAGTAGAGATCAAAACTGAAAGCCATTTTCTACTCCAATGCCCAAAATACAAAAAGGAGAAGAAATATACTTCCACAAAATACCAAGAGTAATAAGAGCTCTCATACAAAGAAGAACAGGTGTAGAAGAATTAGGCTAAACCTTATAAAAATTATAAATGGCAGAAAAATAACTGGAAGGCATTGCAAGCATCTCTGGGTTTGGAAATAAATAAGAATTCCAAATATATGTGCCAAAGAGTAGTAAACCTTATTTTTTAATATTTTTCTTATTCAGATGTTGATTTTTTTGCTTGTTTACTGATTTTTCTGTGTAGCCATGTTGAATACCCAGGCACAAAAATGTAATGAATTATAATAATGGTGATGACACTGCAAATAAATTACCTTAAATACACTAAAGTGAATCCTTAATTAAAGCAAAATACCTGAGCATGTGTAATGCTAATGGTTTTATACCTACACATGTACTTAAGTGACTTCCTGAGAACTGCTATTTTCAATAGACTTAGGTACTCTAATTCAGTTTTGTCTTTGCAATTCATCATGAGTGATTATCAGGTGTCTGTTGAAGTTTGCAGCTTCTTGACCTTTGCTCCTGAATTTTCCTGCTGAATTTCACATATATATACTAATATAGAAAATCACTTTAGAAACTTTTATTTACAAATAATTGATAGCCATTATAGCCATTTTGTCAAGGTGATATCTTCTTATTAATAATATATTAATTTTTTTTATATAGAAGAGTTACATTTTAGGGTACTCATTGTGTAAAAAATATTTGTTTGGGCAAGAAGATTTAGAAGACAAGAACATATCTCACTCTCTTTATATGTTTTGTAACTGAACTATTTTATGCCAAAAGAAAGTAATTCAGCATATTGCGGCCTGGACAAACACAGAGGAAATTAAATATGAAGTCTCTAGTGATCTGGAAAAGATGGTATTAATTGGAAGAAGGGACAGGAAACAATGTATTAAGGGTCTAAAGGAACCAGCTAGGTTATTTTTTCATCCTGTGTAAGGTCTACTATAGTTGATTATTCAAGATAGCCTGCCCATAAAGAAGAACAGTAGCTAATGAGGATGGATGTATCACCTAAGCATATCAGAAATGGCTGCAGCAAGAAGAGAATTGTGATGCATGTGGAGGGCTCTTTTTTGTTCAGCTCCCTCTTATATGACTGGCTTTGAAAATAGAGGAAATTTATTCTACATTTGCTGAAATGACATTACAGAAACAAACATTAACCAGATTTAAATACTTATATTTCATAGCTTCTTTGTTTTCCAAACGAAATATTTCAAACAGCATTCCCTTAATGCAGGCAGAAAACAAATCCTTTAAAAGAGGGTGAACTAGGTTTAGTTATAACGAAGATGCGGTTTGATAAGAAAACTATTTTATAGAGATTTACTCAAAATTTAGGTGATGGTATTAGTCACACTGATGGTCAAAGGATATATGTTGTTCTAAATAAGAGATGGAAAAAACTAATCCATATAAGAAAATCATGTCTTTTTGTCCTTTGGAGAAATCACAATATGCTGGTTTAATATTGAAAGAATTTTCTCAGTGTTGTTTCTATACAATCAACAACATAAAAGAATAGAAAATTTGCAATTGTCGCAGGTGTTTAGCTTAGATATTCACTATAAAAATCAAACATTCTGACCAGGTTAGCATTTCTATCTGGGAACAACAAATTTGAAAAGGACTGGGAGGCTTACCAACTCAAAGTGTTTCAGGACAGTAGAAGGATTCTTATCAGTTACAGGATTTATTTATTTACTTTAATGATGTAAAGAAACATTCTTATCATAAAAATATACAATATTCTAAGTTGGAAGGGACACATAAGAATCATTGAGAGAAAGTCTTAGCATGGCACACAATATCCCCAAAAGTCACGTCACGTGTCTCAGAGCATTGCCTAATGCCTTCTTGAACTCTGTCAGGCTTGATGCTGTGACCACTTCCCTGGGGAGCCTGTTCCAGTGCCCAAACACCCTCTGGGGGAAGAGCCTTTTCCTGATATGCAACCTAAACCTTCTCTGACTCAGCTTCATGCTGTTTTCTTGGATCTTGTCACTGGTCACCCCAGAGAAACAGGTCACTGCCTGCTCCTCCTCTTCCACTCATGATGAAGTTATAACTGCTGTGAGGTCTCCCCTCGGTCTCCTCCAGGCTGAAAAAGATGACCTCAGCCACTCCTCACAAGATTTCCCCTCAAGGCCCTTCTTGTTAGAAAGAGTACAAGAAAAAATGTAAATATAGGAAACGAGAGTTACAGAGTCTGCTCTGCTCTTAAATACAATCATGCAGAGGTCTCAGGTTATGGAGCACAGTGCTAATGACACAGAGGTTGTGCGTTCTGTCCCCATATGGGCCATTCACCTAAGAGTTGTACTCGATGATCCTTGTGGGTCCCTTCCAACTCAGAATATTCTGTGAAAAACAAGAAATAAGAGCTATATAGGTTGTTATACACTAGAAGAACAGGATTTCTTTTTTAAGCAGACTAGAATGTGGGAAGTATTTCTCTCCTGAAAATATGAAGCCAAACTGCTAGTCTGTCATTCGCTTCTGGAAGGAACGATATGGCATTATTCCTTGGCTAAAGGAAGCTGCTGCAGCTGAGCCCTGCACATGAGAAACCAATGAACCTGGGTTGGTCTGTACCTGCAGGAACAGCCGTGGAGTAGTGGCAATGAGCACAGCTGAGAAAATCACAATAAAGGCTTCACCTCAGGAGCAACACTGGGCACCACTGTGCCATGAAACATCTGTGTGCTACAGAATCGTTCCCTGACAATGCCTTTTCCTTCAGGGAATTACTTGTCCTTTGCTAGCGGACAGAGTTAGCATCAAGTGGGCTGCAGCAGCACACCAGCTCAGATGTGGGTGTTTTATCACCCACCCAGAGATGAGGTTGTGCATCTCTCACTGCTGAACCTAGGCCAAAGGTGCCAATAGTCCGTACCAAAGACAAAGCCACAGGACAGAACTATGGAACTTAGTGCTTGAGAATGTCACCCAGACAGCACCATGTCACTCAGTGTAACTTTCAAAGGTTTCAGAGAAGCAATCCAGTTCAATCCATACCTATCAGCAGAATACCTCAAATACCTTGGAATGGCAGTCATGGCTGATCTGTGCAATCATTTAGTAGCTTATGGAGCTGCACTTACCTATGTGCCAACATTCACCTCTGCCCTCAGTTACTGTTTGTTAGTTTCTGCAGTATTTTCATTGCTAAAGGTTTCAATAGCAAAGTTATTTTTATATAAAAATATCATCTACAGCAAAATATGTTTAGTCACAGGCAGTGTTTAAGTGGAGCCTGACACAATCAACATTGTCAAAATCAGTTTTAAAAACTATAAAAATGAATTTAGTGCAAATTTTATACTAGAAATATCCTTTTAGGCTAAAGCCCTAAATTTCAGCTGTTCAAAGGGCTGCTATTCTCTACCCCTTCTATTCTTGTATCTAAACAATATTATTAATATCAAAATTTTTCCTGATATGGTTATAATCAAGATTAACAATACAATTAATACTGTTGATTAAAAGAGAGTGACAAAATTAGTGTGGCAGTGCAGGGAGTAATACAACTTTATAAACTTCAGAGATCATCAGGATGGAAGTAATTAAAAGCATGCAAACTGCCAGATCTTGGATTTTGTCCTTCAACACTGTCAAAGGAGTTAAGAGAAGTTAACACTGGCTCAGTCTATTACCCACAGCAATATTTTTTTCATTCAGAATACTTTTAGTGATAATTCAATGTATTCATTAAAAAGAACTCTACCTGTTCATTTTGAAGAGCTGTAGAGTATTAAAATACCTTACTATATTTAGAATAAATATAGAAGGGAAGGTTCAAATGCACAACTACTCATGTTCTGGAGATTTAAATCTGGAGTTTCATGATAAAACTGTTCCAGTAACCTTATCTACTGCTTCCATGAGCCTATTCTAAATACATCAGCGCATTTTTATTCCAAAGAATTTTTAAGAAGCAGGAACAGATCAGCATCTCTATGAAAGGCCAAAGCATACACAATCCCTGTGGGAAAATCAGACATACTGGAGAAGTACCTATTTCCACCTGTGCTTTACAACAGATTGCTGTTTTCATCATCTGCTGTGTGTTGTTTCCCAGTGATAGAAAGCACTGTGAATATGGTGCAAAACATGACTGTATGATGTCCTTAGACTGTATCCATCCAAGTAGAATGCTCATTAATTGTGTATTGTTCAGAGAGGCCATATCTTTTAAATTTTGTGCCATGCTTAGGCATCAGAACTATGTTGATTTTAAACAGGCAAAAGTTAATAATTATACCTAATATTCATTTCTGTTACCACTGCTTTTAGTAAAAGAACTTCTTTCAAGGCCCCTATATTTGCAGTTTATTTCTGATACCATCATATATTCAAGATTAATTTACTGCGTGTAAATTTAGTACTTTAAAATAAGATGTATTATAAGCTTTTGGCATTTTAAGAGATACCTTCATAAAAACATCTGCAAAAAAATTTAAAGGACAAAAGCTTCGTCAATTTAACATCAATTTTTTTTTGTTCTATTTTCTTTTTTTCCAATTCCTTTATCCTTGTCTAACTTCTCTTCCGTTGAAGTTGATCAACACTTTTTTCAACATCTATTACACCCTTCACCACATTACCTTCCTTTATAACATGTAGCTGAGCTTTATATGAAGACAAAAAGAGAAGACACTGAAGTCTGCCTGGATTCAAAGCCTGGGATATTAGGAATCATAAGAGTTTTCCATATATGATGAGGTGACTTACTTTCTCTCCTCCTTTCACCATTGAATTTAATGCCTTCCTTCCCTTCTGACTCAATACCTGTCTTGATCTGGCTGGAAAAAGCTCTGAAACAACTTTTCCTGCTGTGTCTTTGTCAAAAGTCTGTCCTACCAGCCCAACAGCATAGGTCTGGAGAACAAAATGCTAACTCTCAAATCTCGAGGTAGTTGATGAAGAGAGATTGCCCAAAACACATCGTGTTTGGCTTCAAGGAAGTCACAGGAATCATGATTTTAAAAATGAATTTGGACTATGAAATATCTTGAGTCCACTCCTTCAGTCAATGAGATAAGATAAAGTACTAAAAGAAGACACATGTAAGACACATATTTCTTTCTTTATTTTCTGATAAGATCCCATTAATATTGTGTTTTGGAAAGAGATCATTCATTCTATGCATTCTTTAAAGTGTTCAGAACAATGAAGCTTCATTTTGTCCAGGCCATCACCACTGTAAACAAAATTAATGAAAATAAGCGGTGAACATTGCTCAAGAACTTCAAACATGGCTTTTTTGTTTGGGTTCATTCTCATGAGTCCATTCTTTATGGCCATTATCTGCTAGTAATTCTTTGCACAAAGGAAAGGCCTACGGTTGAAAATGATTCAGTTGCCAATCGTGAAAAATTAATTCATAGCCTATAATTATGATGATAATGACACCATCAGTAATCATAAAACATCATTATGACTGCATGATCACTGATTATTGTAGCACTGGGCTTTTGCTTAGTACCCCATCATATTTTAGGAGCTACACGGCAAACTGAAAACATTGGCAAAGTAAACTTTACTACAGTGAGGCTGCTAATTTACAAAGCAATGTTTCTAAAAAATGTTATGTTTTCATGTTTATCTGTTTTCCTATTAAAGCGTAGTCGCACAGGCTGCTTGGGAATAATTCACTCTAAATTATTCAAATGTGATAGCATCATACATTCTAAGACGAAACTAATTATAAGGATGGACTGGAGTCTTCTATAATCTGGAATATTGTTTTTTAATCTAATTCTGCTTCTGAGATAATTACTCAGAATCAATCACTGTCAGGATTATAGCAATAATCACATTGGAGTTAGAAGCTGTTGATAATATCTCAGAGTCCAATTTCTCCCCACGATAAGGAGATCAAATCAATCCAGCAACTGAAAATTACATTAGGATTATTCTAAACATAGCTTGCATGCATCATTTTACATTTTTTGATCTTGGGTTTATGTTTACTTTATTTGGAATAAGTATGTTCATACCAAACTTTAGACAGTATTTTAAAAGTAAACCAAATGAGTCTCAATTTATTAGAACAGTGGCATTCATTGCAAGAACTCCAGTGTTCTTTCCATTTCCAGTGCTGATTTATGGTTCAAAAGGAGGACAACCAAAAATGTTCCCATTGTTTGTTTCTCTTTGACTCCTGAAAGAACGCTAAGAAAGAAGTCTGTCTGTTAAACCAATGCTTTGCTAAGTAGGTCAATATAGTTGATAATCCACTGTTACTAAGACTATAACAACTTTGTATTTAGTTATCTCCATTTTAAAAAATGGTGAGGAATATTCTATCTTAAGAAGATATAAAAACATTTATTTGGCTTTGAATTTAAACAAAAGGGTCTATTTGGACTGCATTTTCCAATGAGAATAACAATTTAAGTATGCATTTGGAAGTCCAAGTTTTTCAGAAAAAAAAAGTTAAGCTTAGTAAACAGAATTCTATTAATGACATCACATTACTCAAATCAGTCTACAAAATTTGTTTCATATTTTTTCCTCTGCTTTATTGGTAATGACTTGCACTTATATACTGGATTCAGAAGTTATTTCTTCAGCCTCTTTATGTACTTTTCCAATGACTTTGTATCTTCCATTGCCCTATTCTTCTACAAGAAATGAGTTAGCAATTCGCCGTTGCATTATATATGGCCTTAAAAAGACAAAGATATCTGGCCAACTGCAAATCTGTCTGAATATTGCTGACTTATTTTTTTGACCAGAGACATTATTATTGGCAATTTTGCTGACCTTTGCCTAAGTCAATCATTTACTCTATGTTGTCTCCTCAACAAATGTTTTCTTTCCACATAGAAAACAGGAGATAAAAAGAGGGCTGGGAAAGAAAAGTGAAAACAAACAAAATACATAGATGTTCTAAGAAAGAGAAGAGAAGTAAAATATGCAGTAGCAGAGAAGAAACTGACACAAGTCAGGCAGAAAGATTAAGTCTAGAAAGATGCAAAAAAATATTTATCTCAGAAGTATATAAGCACAAAAAATAGCTCATGTTATGCCAATTTTCACAACCCTCTATGCAGTTTCTAGGAGATGTAAGAGCCCCATTATGCACATTAAAATCTTTTCAGGCATCTGTCTCCCTTTTAGGAATGTAAAGACTTTGAAAATCCTGTCTAATAATATACTTCTGAAATTTTTATATTAGGAAGTCATGGAAAATTGCAAAATTATTTAGACCATAGGTCAGCCCTATGTTCTATAAAATTCTGCTGATTGATCCCCATCAACTCAGTATATTTTAAATCTGGATTTTAGCATAAATAATTTTATAAACCTAATTAAAAATATAAATTAAAATCACTTAATCAAAAGAAAGCATCCTATTTCTTTCAAACAAAACCATTTTTGATGAAACTTAAAATTCCCCTTTACATTTTATTGTCCAGAAAATTTGTTGTATTCTTGATAGCACCTACAATTCACTTTCCCCAGACATGCCAACACAAGTATTTATATAATAAAGGCATATTTAAATGAGTATAGAAATATTACTGTTATTATTAGCCTAACTTTAGTTTATAGATACAAGATTCTGGAGTAATACCCATATGACTGTATGCCATTCTTACATTTTTAAGGAACATTAAATTGGAAATAAATTACGTTACATTTACCTCATTTTGATGCTGTTATATGGGCAGAGACATGTAAAGGGAGAAATAGGACTTCAATATAAAGAGATTTGGACTTTTAATATCTAACTAGTTATAAACCATAGACCTATTTGAAAGTCTGAGATGATGGAAAGTGAGAAGATAGAATAACTTAGACAAAAGTTGTTAGACTTTAAGCTTTCCAGCTTGTCTTCTGACATTCATTAATTATTAGATCATATCACATTTATGAGAGAAATTTCATATCCCACATAAAACCATTACACATCTTTTCTCAAGGCAAGTAGACTTTCACAGACAGAAGGCTGAATGAATACACAAACAGCAGATGAATTCTTAGGGTTCTTTTAACAAGTGTGTTTCTAAAAACAGCAAATGTAAAATCTCCAGAATTTACTGGGAAAATATTTTGAGGCTGACAGCCAGTTTTTCTTTATGGGCATTAATCAAACTGCCTGAGAGAAGTGTCTTGGACTTCATAATTTCTTTTATGGCTAGCACAAGCCATATGCAAACAAAACGTTCCCCGCTAAAATCAATGAGAATTTTGTTGCAGACCTCATGAGAGCAACAAGAAACTGTGATGTGTGTCCCATTATTTTTTCATTTTTCTCCTCCACTTTCTATGTAAGCAAGGGTTATTGGTAAAACTCACCAGGTACAATTTACATAAAATTTACTCCTCGGGCATACTATAACTGGGACTTTTTCTCTGGACTCCCCATGTCAGATCAATCTGGCTGGCACAACTTGCACTCAGCAAGGACAGAAGCAGAACCACAGGACCCAGGGACTCATCCTGCTGCATCATGGCAGCAGAGATTCTGACTGCCACAGCTGGCATTATTTCAAGACTTGTGTGGTTTTCTTTTGATAAAAGATCTTCTTGTGTTCTTACGGACCCAGAAATCAGACTTCAGGAAAATTACTTGTATATAGTATTCAGACAGGTGTTTAAAGTCTCCAAGACTGAGCAGAATGAACAAAAATCAGCAAAACACAATGCCCATGAGTGGTGAGTAATACTGAGGTACATGTGAAAGAGAAATATATTCCTTCCATCCTGTAGTACCAACACCCTGTTATGCTACTGTACCCACTCAAGGAGTAGGCCACTGGAATTCACTAGGACATGGGAGTTTTTGATGACACCATAACAAGGAATTGTGATACCTAGTTTCACATGCTTTTTACAAGCATAAACTGAGGCCTCAGCTTGTCACCAGCTCATCTTGATCTGCCTACCTTCCCACATTAACAGCACCAGAGCGTTTCCAGCAGGACAGCTGCAGCTTAGTTGTGTGTCTGCACCTGTCGTGGCTGCAGACCAAGGTCTGGGCCCTGACCCAGTCAGCATTTTTCAGCTGCAAGAGAACCGCATTCCCTGAAAGTACAGCTCCTTAGGTAGCTGGAAGTCACCTCCAGCTGACTGCAGTCTCCCCGAGTCTGCTGTAAAGCAGCACACTATCAGGAGGCTCTATATGACCTCTTATACTGGCTCCTCACTTAGCCTCTTACAAAGCAGAAAAGTTAAGGACTTCGAAGAATGATCAGAGCCAGGTTTAACCCTATTTAGGCCCCAGGAGGTTTACTGAAGCATACCTGGGGAGGCAGAGAGGCAAGAGTACTGCTTAGCCCAGTGGGTCTACTTGTCTGCTCCAGGGAGTTAGGCTAAAACAGTTAAGAAGAAAGTTATTCAATTCCCACATGCAAACTCTAAGTGTCATCATCTTGTGTCTTAATTCTTAGAAAATCAGCATTGCTACTAAGCAAAACCAGAAATTTATCACATATTTAAAGCAACAGCATTTCAAAATGCCAGTTCATAAGTCAAATAATGTTTCTGTGGTTTTTGTTTTCTATAAACATGGCATATTTCTTATAACTCAGATGACACTGGAAAGGTTTTACATCAGTTCAAGTGAAATAAGCATCTCTCTGATGACACTATAGATTTGACATATAGCTTTACCCTATTAAGTCACAGTGAAGATGGAGCTATATTCAAACTAGGAACATTTTGAGCGTAACAGGATGAGATATATCAAATACGTATATGGATATAAATTCTCAGAATTTGCCAAGCAGATATTAATGACTCATATATTGCTCCTCTCCTTGCCTTTAAAAATGTTACATACACCCTCCAAGTTACAGTAAACATGGTAGTTATCTAACTATGATGAGTACTGCCCTACAAATCGCAGCCCAGGGCCCAGTTTCTGCAGTGGGTAGCACTTAATCAGGCAGCTGCTTCTCTAACATCACATGTTGCCCATAATGTGCTGGGTTACACATGGCTAAGTACAAATTACAAAGACAGGAGGGAAAGAACTGGCTCCACAGTCATTGTTCCCTTAGAGCATTCATTTATTCCTTGAGCAGCAGAGCAGGTCAAGCAGAATTTCTTATAAACAATTCAGACTAGTTGGCTCCCCAAAATGGGATAAAGTAAAAAAAAAGGCAAATTTCTTCCCCTATAAATATTTTCACTTCAAACAAATACTGTCTTAGTAAAGCTCCAGCATTCTCTTCAAGTTCACCTTATCACTTTCTATTATATTGTGGCTGACTTTAGATAAGAATTAACTGTTGAAGTGTCATATAATAAACCAATATGATTGCTCTAACCACATCAAAACTAAAGATTTTAATTATTTTCTGAAAAAAAAGCCAGTGGAATTGATGTAGAAGTGTCAATTTTATTGAACACATGACCGTTTCCCCACTGTCAAATTGTTCCACTAGAGTACTTTCTAAAAATTGTTAAAAAACAGTTCTCTGGAAACACAGTACTGCTAGCTGTGTACTGAGTACTAATTCAGGGCAAGGCATGTACTTCAAAACCTTGTGATATGGTCTTAACTCTTTGCAGTTTAAAATGGGAATAATCCTTAAAACTGACAATTTTAAAATATGTAACCCAGTAGCTCTGACCTTTATATATATTTTCATTGTATTTTCTGTATTGATAACAACAAACACAGATAAGTCTCTGAACACTGGGAGCACGGCACAGCTGGAGACCATAAAAGAGCTTTGCAACAGGTCAACATTACATATGCAGCACATGCACAAGGTACTGAACTCATAAGGTAGTATTCAGAAGAACCAATAAGTTTACACAGACAAGATGTGTTTCCACATTGCCACAACTCAGTGAAAAAGACCCTCTGAGACAATTATTAGTTTCAATCACTGCTTGTGGACCCAGGCTGGCTGACATGTCAGTTCCAGCACAAGGGTGTCTCTGCTCTTCACTCATCAGGAATTTTTTTTCTGGGATCTGCATGGTCATGGTGTAGTTACATTCTCTGCTAATTAGTTTTTCTTTGATTTTGGATACCTAAGTGGCTGCTACCCAGGAACTCAAAAGCCATTCAGACTTGGCAATCTGCACATCTGTGATTGACACTTTCTTACTTTAATCTTCTGCATGTAGGAATGAAACCAACTTTTAAAAGACACAGTGGGCTCTGTAATGCAGTAGACCATCTGTGTAAGCCATGAGAGCTGCCAACAACAGAGCACCCCTCCTGCGCTCTGCTTTTCAAATAGGCTCCTTGGGGAATAGCAGCTGAGATTTACATTGTCTCAAAGCAGTCTAAGAATGAAAGAAATGGGATGCCCAATATTGTGATGGCAAATCCCTCAGGCTTTGTTGTTAGGTAGGATGGAGATGATGATGATGGTGACAGTACACTAATGAGGACAATGATGCTGTAGGCTGGGTAAGTTACCTACGATTCCTTAATTAGATGTGTCTAAAGCATATAACTAGCTTGTCTTCTCTAATTTGCTTTCTGATAGCTCAGATGTGGCTATTTACTTTATCCTTCTAAGACTTTTCATCCCTAACCTTACCTAGACGCTTGAAAATCCATGCTAATGCTAATCTTAGCTTGAAATAATTTCATGTCCCTGTTTTCTACAACCTTGGCCCTTCCTTATCACAACAAAAATCTGCATAATATTTTTAAGCTAAACTAGAATGTCTTTCAACTTTTAGTCAATTTCCAAAGTGTAAAACTTCTTTTTAAAGACCATTTTTCAGAGCTCATGAATCTCAAGTCTGAAAAAACATGTGATACCTTTGTAATATATCAAAATTGTAGGTTTTCATGGACATCATGTTTAACTGAGGGAGTTTGAGACAGCAGTTCTGACAGAATTTTGCTAGGAAAACAGAAAAAAATTTAAATCAGCAGATGTTATTCTAAGTGTACCAAAACCAAATAAATGCTTGTATGGACCCCTGCAAAGCAAAACTGTCAAACCGAAAGTTATTTCAAGGCAAGAGAGTTTGCCGTAATGAAAACCACAGTTAATACTTTCATATTTCCAAGACCCATATTACCATATGTTCAAAGATACCTTCATACTCTCCTAATAGTTTTATGCTTTCAAAGGACATGGAAGCATATTTTCCTCTAAATAATGGCAAAATTATACTGTTTCTTCCAGATGAAAGAAAGGGTACTCAGAAGAACAAAAGACAAAGGCCCAACAGAGAAGCCTAAGTGAGCCTGTTTGTGTTTCCATGTATTTTTTACCAATGATACTCTAGATCTCAGTGTCACTGCGGCACCATTAGCAAAATCCCATTTGTATATGAAAATAAGAAAAGACTCCTCTCCTTCTAGCAAACACTTCTTAGCAAACACTGTACTGATTCTCCGTGAAAATATGATGGAGAACATTGTGGGAATCTACTCTACCCCTTACCACTCAGAGGCTGTTTTCTTTATTGACAGGATATAGCCTGGCGTGGTATTGCAAGTGTTTTTGTCATTGTTAAGATTTGTTGAAAAGCTTTTTATTTAACACTGTCAGCTCTAATAGGGAACAGGATTGATCAGCATATCTGACAGAAGTCTCCTCTTCAAAATTGCATTGTACCAAAGTGTCAGGTTCAAACACTGTGACAATCCTTTCACTTGTGCATTGAATTATAAATAAGGACTCAGCACTATTATGCAATTGGAGTCAAACTTGTATCTTTAAAAAGGAATATTCAGCTTATGTTGTTTACACATTCCAAGTACATGCATAGCAGGATACCATGATACAAGGTAAAGTCCCCAACCCAGCATGAGTTCAGAAAGCGTGAACCAATCTGATTTCAATTATGTCCTCACGAATCCCCTGATCAGAATTCAATGCTCATTGAGTAGTTTAACAGACCACTATTGTTTCTCCCTCTTTATGTCAGGGACAATTTTATTCTTAGGTGAATTACCACATTTACTCCCTTCCCCCTTTGTTTTTTCTCCAGAGAACATTCATAATAGGTCAATATCTGAAAATATTGACTTTGTATTTTTGCAGACTTTAATTTGTGTATTATTTTATCTATCATGTTAAAAGAATACCTACCATGTTAAAAAATACAAATTTCATCAAACAATCAAGATACAAATCATCCAATGTCTGTTTTTCAGCAGTGGAACTTAGATGACCTTTGATGCTCATATCCAAAACTTGGATAAAACATCCAGTTACCTGTGAATGGTACTTCCCTATTATTTATGTTTCTCCTGATGGTTATGTGTCCAAACGCTTTGGAACTGTCAAGGTGTAGGACTCAAAAGGGTTCCTCAGTGGTACCCACAACCTAGGCATTCCTAACCTATCTCCTCTGAAATATTTGTATACCTAAGTATCTTCGTTGCATGAACATCTCAACTTTCTCTTATATAGCTTACTCACAACGTTATCTTACTGTCCCTTTTCAGTTTGTGGATCCAAAAATATTCATTTGGACCTCTACACTTATAAATGGCCATTACTCTGGGCAATTATAAATACAATTCAGGACCGGAATGGACACTTTTTCATGGTCACCCCTCACGGTGTTCATTTGGGTTGTTTGACTTTCTCTGTCTTCCCCTATCAAAAGAAATAATGCAAAAGGGTGACCTGGTATCACTGAAACAGTTTGCCAAATCCTTCAATGCCCCCTCCCAAGTAAGTACCAGACCATGCTACTCTTTTTTTTATTTTCCTTTTTTTGTGACTCTAAACAGTATTCTCTATTTTGAAGCTTTATTATTAAACTAGGTATCTGATAACCAGTGAAGAATATTATGCATGTAACAGACAAGGACCGAAGGTAGGCAGAAATACAGAAAAGTAAATAAGGAAATAAAAGCATTAAAAAAAAAACAAACACAAAAACAAAAATGCATGCTGATATTCAGACACACCCATATTTTAATGGAATAGTTAATTAGAACTGTATTTTTTCTTAAATCTACTATTCAGGGATGACATGATGGAATGATTTTTCAAGACAGCTTCAAAAGAAGAAGAAATTACTTCACATGACATTACCCAAGTTTTGTTGGGTCTTTTTCATTAAAACTACTACTATGGAATGCATGGAATAAAAGCATTTTCAGTGAAGCAAGAATAATGAAAAAAAGCCAGGAAAAAAAATTCTTTGCATTTGACATCAGAATCATTCCTGTCACGTTGCGAATACCTTCCATGAACTCATCAGCTTCATCAAGCTTAGAAGCAATTCAGATTTCTCCATTGCTAAGCCTTTCCAAATCTTTTTTTGTTGATTATGAAACTATTTCTAATTTCTAGTTTAAATTTATATATTTGTATCCATTTAATTTTCTGTAAGTACTATCCTTCAGTATTTATGCCTTTGCATTTATTTCCTGAATGTATTTATGAAAAATAATCATACCCTTCTCAACTTTTATTTTGCTAGGCTGAACAAATCAATTCCCTTTAATCTCTTTATATACTATAAGTCTTCCATTTCCTCTAGATATACAAGGAGTCCTTTGCTCCTGTTCCAGTCTCAGAGGATTTTGTTAGTTTGTTTTAAACACAGATTGCTTAACGGAGTATTACTGTATTTTAAACGTGCTCCTAGTAATAGCTTTGTGAAGCAACTATGCAGTGCCTGGAATATTTCTCCTGAAAATATTCCACTCTATATATTGTAAAACTGCCACCTTTTTCCATGGCCGAAATTTACCCATCCTTTTCTTCATGTAGGTTTGTTCTTCCATCACATTAAACTGATCAACTACTTTTGCTTATAAGAAGTATTATGCTTTCCTTTCCAAAATACATGATCTCTTACTGCTCTGTCTCATTGCTATCCATCCATTGAAGACAGACCACATGATACCCATGTGGTTCCTCACACCGGTAGTAAGTTTTGGATTGGTATAAACTCTACTTTTCTACAACATCAAGCCCATTAAGGAAAATATTGAACAGAGGTTTTAAAAATAGTCAGCACCCAAAGAAAACAAGAAGTGACTGATCCCCTTCCTTCCTAATTAGTATCAAGGAATTATCGTCTTTCTCTTACCCAGGTTTTTATTCACCGTACAACAAACTCCATGCACCCTGTTGTCTTCACTTCAGTAATTACTTGTGGGCATTAAATCAAAAGCATTTCCTTAAATATGACTAAAAAAAGTCAATAAATTTACGATTTTTTAAAAAATCAGTTGTCTTAGCAGTCATTAAGTTAATTTATTAGAAATTACCCTTTATAAAAACATTGTAATTTTTAGTTTACTTTCCGCTTACAGCTGCTTCCTATGTATAACATTCTCAAACCACAATGAGCAAGTATTTCCTGACCACCTCTTCACCACACTCCCCTTTTCCAAAGTAGATACTGTGTTTGGTATTTTATTTGTAGTTTTCTACGTCCTAAGTTAAATTCCCTAGAGTAAATCTAACTGAAATTATCGCTATTCAATTTGCAAATTATTTTTCCAATTGTTTTAGTATTTTTAAAACATAGTTAGATTTTAAAAATTAATAGCCCAAATATTGTTTTCACAGAATCACAGAATCTTTGGTTTGAAAAGACCTCCAAGATCATCAAGTCCAGCTTTAGACTGATCACTCCCAGATTTTTTTCCGTGATCTGGTCTCAGTAAAATGCACGCCCCCCTTTATTCTAAAAAAATAATTAATAAATTAATTAAAATTTTGATCCTCAGTGGTTTTGCTACTTGTCTCCATGAAAGACATGAGCCTGTGACAGGAAGAATGAACTGGAAAGGACAAGAGGACAAGATGGTAGGAAAAAAAAAAGTGTACAAGATTTAGAAATGTGGTCAGGACACAAAGGGAAAAAAAAAGAAGAAAAATCCAGGCTAATACAATTAGATGGGGACAAAACATCATAAAGCATAAATTTTCCAGGCAGAAAGAAACCTAGACAGTCAAGACAGGAGAGATAGTAGAAAGCAATTTAGACAGCAGTATGAAATACAGCAGCAAAAGCAAGCCAATGCAATTTCAGTCTCTCTATGCATTGATAACACAACGTAGTGCAGCACTCCATCATCTGGGAAAAGGAAAAGCAACTCAAGAACTTAAGGATGTTTCTATTGCGTACCTATACAAGGAGAAGTGATTGTATCTTATACTACACCCACCACAGAATCTCCTTCCAAACAACATCGGGGCTCAGACTACATTCAGTTGTCCAAATGCTGACTTGGTTGAAATATTATTTTTAGATGCCCAATGTGGATTCCATACTGGCTGCAATATTGCTGGCTGAAGTATTCACAAATGGGGAAGCTGAAGAGAAGTATAGTGCCTTGGTTCAGTCCTTCATAAACTTTATATTTGCATTGTTAAAAAACTAAAACAAGTCATGAACGTTTCTCACCCTGGGCTCTTACTTCAGCCCAGGAAGGCATCATCTGCCTCTACAGACGTTGTTAATACTTTATTATTAGATCATTTCATTCCTGTCATACAAAATTCAGCCTAATTTCAGTATGTTTGGGTCAGTCCTCCTTCCCAGTTTCTAGGATTTCAATGTTACCACCTGTACCGACATTTGAAAAAGAAGACTTGTCCAGTGTCTCACCACTGCTCATCCCTCCTCATCTCAAGCTGTTTTAAAACATGTTGATCGTGTTTTAAAACATAAGCACAGTTTCTGTAGAGCTTTAAAGCATTTTTTGTTATCATGGAGCAGAAAGCTAGTCTTCGTGGTAAGCACAAAGCAATGAGGTTTAACACTTTACTGCTTACTAAAGGAGATGACAGCACTGAACACATAATCATTAGTACTCCCGAAGTAAAAAATGTAATGTCATGTAACTGCAAAATCCTCCTCTCAGCCTCTCATCTTTTTCTCCAGCTTCCTCTGAATGACTATCCATCCTTTGTTTACTGCAGAATCGCTCAGTAGTTTGTTAGCTGAGCTACCTAAGACAGCAAATACAGCAAACACAGAGTGACTGTAGCAGAGCACTAATACCATTTATCAGGTATTTGTAAATCACTCTGCAAATACCTGCTAGTGGTTCCCTCTCTTCATTTTTTCTTTCAAAGAGACCTGTGCTCACAAGGCCATTTCAGCAGGGAAATTCCTAGAGCTCTGATCCAAGTTACATATGCAGTTTAAACATACCCCAGAGTAGCAAACTGAGATACCAAGCTGCCCCAGCCACTGCAGTGCTAAACATCCTCAGTAAAATTTCACTTTGTACTGTGCTAGACATGAAATCTTTTATGAAATAGACATGAAAATTGCAATTTGGCTGGAAACTTTTATGACAGGGATAGTATATGCAGAATCTAGGAAAAAATATATCTAGCATCAACCTACAGCTACGAAAAATGCCTTGCATTTCATCATTTAATGGAGTCAACTGGCCCCTCTCAAGATATGAAAGTATTTTGAGTTTGGTTTGAGTCCAGGGTGAGAATGTGAATGGAGACTTTATCTTACATAGCAGGGACCACAGGACATATCTATTTGTTATTCTTATTTGTAAATCCTAAATAATATTTTTTTATTACAATAATATTTTTACTTTTAGAATGGAGGACATTTGTATCACTCATCTGCTTATGAATTAGGCAGCACATTTCTCTCCTTCTAAATCCCTCCCCTATCATTTGTATTATCAGCACATTTTAGTCACTTTGAAAATCTATTTTATTTCAATAACTAACTTCCTCCAACTATGCCCTACATGCTCAATTTTCAGATCAGTCTTGAGTGGGATGTCCTGTGAATTCTAATCACTAAAATCATATTCATATCTACATACAAACTCTACTACATTTATATCAAAGTCAATCCTAGGCCCACCTGTTTTAAGGATTAATTTTGAACTGCTCTACTAGAATCTATAGTTGTTTGAGTTCACATATTACTGAAGGATTTGATAGACAGAGAGATGCAAAGGTTTAGTAACTTAAATCATCATCTGACCTATGCTTGGCATTTCATTCCCACATCAACTATGTCTATAATCTCTAAAGCAAACATGGATTACTGCAGGCTTGAATGAAAATTGATATTATAGTGTATATTGCCAGAGGAACTATTTCAGCAGCTCATTGGATTTTCAAGAAGTCTGATGGCATTAAAGACATCCCTTGTTTTTCTTGATGTAAAGTAAACAAAATTTAACCTTAGAAATTAATATTTATAGCCATTTGTCTAAGTAATATCATAAACACAGATCATTTTACTTTCCTGTGTTTTGAATCAACTTCATTTATTATGCAAAAAGTAGCTTTCATTAAGGTGGTTGCTTTACGTTAATCTCTAGAAAATGTAGTGTTTACCCTGCTAGGAAAACAAAGTGTTACTGGACAGCACACCCCTTGTATCCCTTGTACTCCTACACAGGGCCATGCAAATTTGGGTAGACGTTATATTTAACCTTCTGTATCTACAAGATGGAAACAAAAAACATTTTCCTGAGATCACATCAACTATATTCTACTGTTAGCAATGTAATAGTATGAGTAAAAAGAACAGGAATTATTGCTTTTTAAATATATTTTATAGAAAAATTTGTGAAGTCATTAAATTCCCCTCTGAGATTTTTAATATTTTATTTCTAAAGGCTTAAAACACTTATTTGGAGATTTAAAAAAAAAAAAAAACCAACATAATAATATCAATTTCAAATCTACTTTTCCTCTCCTGTTGCTATGAGGTAATGCTTTGTACCTACTCTTAAATCAAAGAAGATATATCTGTAGAAGTCACCCATGATTAAAGCTCCATCATTTTACCATCCTTTTGAGACATATTTACTGTTTGAGGGGTCTGTGTATTTTTAATATTCATATAGCGAAGCAACATATTGCCTTAATTAAAATAAGTCACATTAATTTATCAATCTCTGTTTGAAATTTGTCAGATAGTGATTAAGGTGTAATAGAAAGATGCAATCATAGCTACCAGGAATTCAGCAGTTGTCTCACAGTGAGAAACTCTTGACCTTACAACTCATTTACTCTTTGGCTTGGCCTGGTAATCTCCAGAAGGAAATGATGTGGAACACATGAGGATTCAGGTCAGAACCTTGTTAGAATCAGTGTGAAAGAGCAAAAGATTATTAGGACTCTCAATAAATTATGACTGAAAATTATTTAAAGGCAAAATTATGCTAGGATGCAAAAGGAGCAAGCAGAAAAATAATTAAATAATAAGTCTTTATTCCGCTGAAATCATATCAAGCCTGATGCATATTGACACTATACCACTATAAAGATGCCTATCTATGTACAGACTGATTTCTTCTGTTATATTGTAAATATTTTTTTTTCAAAAGCCTATTTCTACTTATGACAATGGATGTCAAGAAACAGACATGCAGTTCTATTATGGGTATGTAGGTTTTTCCTATTTGCTCTCCTTATACTGATAAAATCTTGTAGTAATTTATGCAAAAATATTTGGACAAAAAAACAGAGTCAGTACTGTTTAATAACACACAATTTTGAGTTCTCTCTCAAAATGCCATTAAACTCCCCTCAATCCCACATTCAGATACTGTGCTCATTCACAATTTTCTTTACTCCGTAAGGGTACCAATACCTGCAAGCTTGTACACAAATTGGAGGCAGAACAATGTGTCCAAAAAAGGCTTATTAGTCTAAAATCATAACTGGCAATATCTTAACAAACTATGCTCTTTGGCAGTTTGCAGTTGTGTGTTTTTTCTTTCTGTATGTTTAGTACTACTCCCTATCTGGGAGTGGTTAAATGTTGTTTAGCATCGTCTTATTATTTGCCCTCTGCTTAGCTTCTGCCTTGAATCCAGGCTTTACCTAAACTCTACCAGTTTGGAGAGTACAATCACACACAGTCCCATCACCTCTGTCTCACTGCTATTCCAAATGTCTAACCTCAATGTTAGTCCCTTGCCTCCCCTCCAGGTTTCCCACAATGTCTCTACTAGATAAAGGCCTATTCTACTTATACCGACTGTAAATCAATTATCTAGCTATGGCTTATCAGTCTCTTCCTCTAGTTACTGGCTACTGATGAACAATCCTCTTCAAGATCTCAATCTTTCCTGAAGGACTTAAGGTCCAGTAAAATATTCAACTGAAGATTAGGCTTTGGTTTTTTAATTGCATATCTAGACCTGACAACCTGCCAATATGAAAAGAGGATTTTCAGTGGCCCTTTGGCTTCCTCATGTTTTTGAAAACTATAAACGTGGCTGTCCTATTCAATACCAACAGAGAAGGTAATCTCCACAGGAAATGTCCTTTCTGCTTCCAAGACACTCCCTGACAAAAGAGGAAAGGCTGTAAAACTCTGTGCACTGTTATTTACAAAGTAAATATAAGGGAACTGATCTTAAGCAATAATATCAACACCAAAAAAATCAAAAAAAGATCTCCATAAAATGAAGGGGGACAAAAAGGTAAGCAATATGTTGGAAAATGTTTCAATGTGATCACCAAAGCTGGGCTTGTCAGAAGACTATGCTCTCTCAGAGAGCAGTGAATATGCCGTGATTGCTCTATTGTACCACGTACTTAACAGGAGAGAAATTCTCAACTAGTGAGAACAAGATCTTTGTTATATATACATTCAAAAACGCATTTTAGGATCAGTTAGTAGGTGCTATTCTTACATGTCTAGGACACACACATCCCATCTTGGGTTGCCAGTGAAATGCTCACACCAATACTTATTGCACTGTCTGCAATCCTCAAAAATGATCTCATGACATCAGAACTGCCATTAAGAGATTTCTTCCCAGATTACTTGTCGTTGTACAGGAAACCACCAGATGGCGACTAGAAATGCAGATCATCATTTCCTGAGACTGAATAATGTTCTGTCTTCAGACCTGGCTTGCTGGTGGCCTCAAAGGGCAGACAACTTAGAGTCGATGAAAGGAAAGCATTTATCACCTTCTGCAGTTTACACCTGCCTGCCAGCCAACATTTTAAGAGAGCTGTAAACAACTTAAACATGCATAGATCTGTTCATAATGTCATAGTCTGCTATGAAGTTTATTCTACAAGCTCTCCTTTGCCCCCAGATTAGCAACACATAGAGTCTCTGAACATGGCAGAGATAAATCTGCTATTTCACTCAAGAAATTCTAGGCCACCTATCAGCTCAGTGTCTGGGAGCAAGTCATATTGTAACAGGGAGCAGGAGCCCAATTGTTCTGAAAGATAAAGTATATTAGCAGCAGAAGAAAACCAAAATAAAGGAAAAAAGGCTGAGGGCAGAAGTGAGAAAGTTTTTCCACTATTATTATAATGCACATATTTATTAATCTGTTTTAGTGTTGCTTTAGTCCTAAAACAATCACTGTGTATCAAATGAATGAGAGTCTTCTTGTTGCCAGTGTGTCAGCTTAACAGGGTTTATGATTTTCTTTATTACATCTGCTTCATTAATTTGCTTTAAATGACCTGAGAAACTGCTGGGAACATATTTTACTGCTAAATAATTTATGTGGACAGTAATGATATGTGGTTATTAGTCTGCAGTTGCCTTCCCTTGTACATGTTACAGTCCACTCTTCCAGATAACAAAGCTAATTACAAAACATCCACAGTTCTTGAATCCTCTAGTTAGATGAGCTATTTATCTTCAGTGGCTAGTGGCACTTACATTTGCTTATGTTGCATTGAGTTCCCTCTGTCTTGCTCAAAAGAACATGTTTACCATACTTGCATTGTGTACACTGAGTATTTGAACATGCAAACTATGGCTTAGAAGACTTTAAATGAATCTTTATGCTCAGCCTATTTAAGTTTATATGAGGAAAATACAACTCTTGATGGACTAGAGTATTTTGATATATTCAGGAGCTAATCTTCTTTCACTTTTGAAATAAAGCGTTAAAGTGTTTGGGGTGTTTTAGTGGGTGGGGGGCTTTTGTTGTTTTGATATTTCCTTATATCCTGAACTTCTTTATCAAGGAAAAAAGTAGGAATTCTTCCAACTATCTCTTCATAAAAATGACAATGACTACTTAAAATTCAGTAGAAGAAGCCAACTGTCTTTCGTTAATGTATTTTTTTAGTTTCAATCTGATTAATTGGATATGACCAAGAATATTCTTTCTTTATCGTCTTAAGAATTTTGCTTTAAATAAAGCCATCAAAATGTAAATCTAACATGTAAAAAGAGCTTGGAGAAGTCGAGGAATCACCACAAGTGGAACAAAACTTGTCATCAAGATTTGTTTAGTTTTGCGAATTTTGTCTTGAAATGAATAGGAAGGAGACTACTACTTTACCAAAGAACTAGATTCAGTACAGTTATCAAACATTGAGTGCAGTTATAGTACCAAACAAAACATATTTAATAGCAGAGGAATTAAACGTGAATTAACTGCAGGTGTAGCTTGCAATGTGTTCCTATCTTCCAGAAAACTCTCTTTGCCCTTCTCTAATAGAGAAGATTGTTCAATTGATTTAAATTTGAACTTGTTTTTTTAGTAGTCCTAGGACCTGAGGATGTGCTTCTTGATGGTGAGTGGAATTTGAGTTGTCAGTTTCTTTGGTTTTCAGTCACCTTTCCACAGAAATGTTTGGAGCTGGGGCTGGACTTGATACCTAAATCTTAGAGGTACAGAAGTGTTGTTCTGCACTGGAAAGTGTCCTAAACAGGTGCATCATCTCAGGGACAGCACTGGAATTAAAGTACTTCCAGAAAATATAATGTTATTGCTATTATTATTTGCTACTCCTTTTGGTACTACAGCATACCCTCTCCACTCTTCCAGACAACTCTTCATGAGGCGTGTAAAGATGCAAGGGAACTAAGTAATTTCCCATTTTCTTCAAGTATGCTTGAACATCAGCTCCACTTTTCTCCTCAGATCCTTACAGTGGTCATCAGGTGCCTTACAGCTTCCACAGAAAATGGAGAGATGATAGATAAAAAAGCAATATTCTTACAAGACCAGTCTAGCTCTTACTGTTCTGCAGGTGTTTACTATTGTCTGAGTATATTTATTCAGTTACCTGAAATTCATGTTGAACATTCTGTATTCCATAATCTATGGAAATTATATTAATATACCTGTATGTGGTATGCGTATACGTGATATATTATCTATAATGTCTATTATATAGTCTATAATATATTAATATTCTGAGCTTTGTCTTATCCCAAAATACTCATTTACCTGCCCCTGATGACCAAAATGTGGCTTGAGTGCAAATTTTACTTTTAATTTTTAAAGATCACATGCAATGACCACGCCCATTACAGTTTAATTGGATCTGAGCTCTTTAACTTTAAGCACCAGTACAAAACTACAGTATGTGATATAAAATATCACTTCATAAATGCAGTGGAAATGTACTAAGAAATACAAAGAAATAAAAGAAATTAAAGAAATAGAAATATCTATATTATTTAGAGCTCTTGTTGATGAGCCTATAATCTGTACATGTTCTGCCAATAAGATTTCACTTACTGCAGGTTTCATTTCCTAAATAAAGTAGAAAGCATGCATGAAAATAATTTTCATACACCACCTATTTCCTTCAAAACCAGAGCATATTCCAACTCTGTTTTTTGTATATCTACTAAATGTGAGTTGTGAGCAACAAAACAAGAAGCATTTGAAATAGAGTTTGGGCATGCTTTTCTTACACTGTTCATTAATAAGTCCAAAAAAACTATCAAAAATTCCGTGTGTCTCTTTGCAGGACTATTAGGCAGTCACCCAAATTTCAGCTGAACTAATTCCAAAAAGCTTTTGGCTTTTTTGTTGATATATGCAATGTACAACCAGCAATGAGAACAAACATAAACTTCTGAAAACAGCCCTCTTCCCCTAACCTGTTATTCTGGGGAAAAAGCCATCAGCTGCTCCAATATACAATGCTGAGTGGACTAGGCAATCTGCCAAGGCCTCCTTTCTTTGTGACATTAGATCAGATAAAGCCCAATAAATTTAAAGTAAAACACCTCCATTAATGATGGAATCAAATTCCTTAACCAAATAGCAAACTATTTTAATATTAGGAACTTATCCTGATGCTGACTTTTGAGATTGGAAAAACAAAATGAGGACGTGGTAAGGAGGGAATGTATCACTTCAGTGGTGTTCTTTCTAGCCTGACTTTTCAATGAGCAGGGCAACACAGAAGGTGGTCATTTCAAAGCCACACATTCACAATTCTTGTCCTTCACTGTATGTCATAAATTTCAGTATCTAATAAACTTTGAGAAGCATCAATGCTTGGTGTGATGTAAGCAAAATATTTTAATACCTATCTCAGGTATTAAGATAAGATTAAGATAATATTAAGATCACCACAAAATTAAAGAAGACACATTATGAGATTAGTGTAACTAAATGAAAAGCTTGTTTAAAAAAAATGGAAAAAGAGGATTTTGCTATAGGGCCTCTTTGTTCAACCAGCTTTTAACTGTAATGATAACTGTAAGCACAGTTTTCCACCCCTAATTGTTTGCTATTTTTTATTTTTAACTTCCATGTTCATTGCACAATTTATAGAAATAGTTTTTGTGTGACAGAAAGTGTAGTCTCACACTTCAGTGAGGCAAAGGCACAGAGTTTCATTCCATAAACTTACTGTTCCCACCAGAAAGTCTTGCATCTACATTTTCTCTGTAGAGTGACAGGTTGTTCCACACAAAAACTGATTGTAACATCAGAGACAAGAGGATTTCACACAATTTTCAGTGAGGCAGATTTCCTTTTAAACTCAATTTATGAGCTTCATTTTAGTTTGACACCAAGACAGTCAAGATGTCCAGTTGGTAAATCTGAAATCTCTGAATGTGCGAGTGGACAGTCCCAAATCCAGACTGTATGGGGCAAGTCTACTAATGTCCACTACTGTGGCTTCCAAAGCATTTTGAGGTAACAACATTTTCTCTTTTTTTGAATAACAGCAATAATAAAGCTGTAGATGGGATGCCCAGAGAAGGTGTGAAATCTCTGTCTTTGGAGATTCTGGAAATTTGACGGTACAAGTTATCCTTGTTTTGTTCAGGGATCACTAAGTTACAGTTCTCTGCAGGTGACCGAGTTGATTGTCCAACCTATGACAGAACAGCAGAAAGCCAAGAGACTGAGTAGTCTCTGTTACTTCTCCCACTGTTAGAATGGTAGCTGAGGGCTGCTCTGGGCATTCAGCTCTAGAGGGACTGTGGGAGACTATGCTGTCCTGTCTTTCCATCAAACAACCCCACAGACACGTCTAGCCCTCAGTTCCGGGGTCATTCACTACCAGAACTTCTGATTTCTCAGATCTCAGAGAACAACCCTTTCTTACCTGCTCTCACCTTCTGTCCTCCTCCTCTATTGCCCCTTTCCCTCTTCTGTCCTAACCTATGGAATAACCAAGAAAATGAGGCACAGTAACCCACTATGGTCTTCTACCTTGATATCACCTTAAAAGAAACAAAAAATCTTTTAACCCTGCCCTCTAAATCCTTCCATTGAAAGCTGACATCATCGAGTTGGACATCCTACTGCCAAAGATTCCCTTGCCTCTTCTAGAGAGAAGTATCCCATTCCTCCCTGATAGGCTATAATGAAGAATGTCCTATTGTTGTAAAAGCCAAAACCCCCAAGACACCACCAGCCACAAAGCCAGCTGTTTGTATATGTCTCTTTCTGGCTGCAAACTCTACTCTAACTGGTAAAATGCAAGAAAAGATAACTTGGGTACCGATACTTCACTTACAGATCCAGAGCTTCGCAGTCTTCTCTGATTTTGTTCAGGTTTCAGCTAGCAGTGTCATTTATTCCCACATGAAAGGGTAAGAAGGGACAGAAGTCTGTGCTCTTGACAAGCTGTGGCACCCTCTTGGCAGCATCTTGGACCTTATCTCCCAGAAGGCAGCGCGCCTCTCATGATTCCCTGTCAGACCGCCAGATCAGCTCCTGAGTGCCCCTTAACAGAGAATCGCCCCCTCATTGTTTCTTTTTGCAGTGTATACATCGGAAATACCTGTGAGGTAAGAAGCATTTTTGTCCCCATTTCTGAGCAGAGAATTGAAGCACTGGGAGATTAAGTGAATTGCCCAAAGTGATACAGGTAGTAAAGAATAAATCCTAGTCTTCTGACACCAACTCAGTGGTTTAGTAATCCTCTCAGCTACAGTTGCTTTAAGAAAATAAGCCTGATCCCTTGTAAATATTGCCTAGACCTCCAGATGTGTAATCCTGCTTGAATGTGTAATATCTGTTTCATTGGCTGGAGAACCAAAAGCCAGCTAACTATATGAAGACATCATTATAACACTTAAACAGTGCCCATGACCACATTGAATAGTACTCACACTCTGCTGTTGCTGCCATGTACAGCCACAGTAAAGTCAGGTCAGAATCTACAGAGATGTAAAGTTATAGATTCTTCTTCTATCAAAATGTTGAATAATGGTTTTGAAATTTATTGTGTGTATAAAAGATTGTATTTGTACGTATAATAAACACAGTACTTAGGTTTTTTTATATTTTGAAACAACTACTTACTATACCTTAAAACACTGCCTTCATGAGCTAAAGGCAGAGGCCTACACATTGGTTTGAAGTTCTAGCAGGTCACAGATAACACCGTGACAGCAAAAAAAATTCGATTTTACACAAACAAAATGTACCTATAGTTTCATGGGACTGGTTAGTTATTGCCAAAATACGTTAATGTGAACCTCTGGTTTTCAAGTTTGAGGTATATAAATACACAGAGAATGCCCAAATTTTGCTCAGTTAGAAAAGTTAGAAAAGACTCATTTCTGTGGGACAGAAAATTCCAAAAGATCACAGCATTTTGTGTGATAAGGTATTAGAATGGACAAATAATTTTTTGTCAGGTCCAAGGTATGAGACAATGACAGAAAGACAAACTTTGCAGGTTTCAGTGCAGCAGACACAACTCTGCATTTGGCCTAATCTGCTCGGTAGCATTTCCCTGGGTATGATGACCGTGAAAGGTCCTAGGCCTGTTCACAGGAGGTCAGTGCTGACTTGCTGACACTGCACCTCCCTTTGCCCTATCTCCCCACAGCCAGGAATGTGACTACAAAAGCAGGTGCTTTTGTGATTTTTTTTGTGCTTCTTTTGTTTCCACTGAATGGAAGTCTACAGTGTCCATTCCCTCTCGGTTACCCCACTGGCAGGCAGGCTTTAGCCAGGCAACATGAGGAAAAAGCTGGTAGGGAGATAAAATGTAGTTATCCTCTCCCAGGGAGTTCCCTATAAAAAAAATCTGAAAAGCTACTGCCATTTATTCCCTTAAATCTCCACAATACCTAATTCTGTGGCATTGAGAATATTAACATTTTTTTAAAGGCAATGCAAAGTGATGCCTGGACATGGAAGAAGCTTGGCATATTTATACAAAGTAATATATGGCATAGAAAGATGATATATATTTGCACACAATTACACATGCTTTAGCATACTGCTGTCCCTGTAAGTTTGTGAATCCACTGTCTGCCCAAATTGGAAGTGTTTTGAGGCAAAAGGTGGCTCCATATCTTTATATAGTGCCTATACCAGCATCAGCATTAAACTGTACAAATATTTCCAACAGGAGTTTTGAATATTAAGCTTTTCCCTAAAAGGGAAAATATCAATAGGCCTTGAAAAATTTGGGACAGGAAATCATTATATGAAAACCATTGTCATTATGCTTTTCATCAGTAATACCTCTTCTGATATTCTGCTAAGAAGCAATTATCTTGAATTTAGTTCAAAGGAAGAGTAGAATTGTTTTGTCATTGGAAATAGAAAATTTTCAGAAACAAAGAATTAAGAATTTAAAGAAAAGTTTTATGTTTCTGTGAGAAGTGACTGTAAAATAACAAACAAAACACTCTGCCCTCATCTGCTTCCTTACACCTGCTGTGGGGAGAAACAAGACCAAGAAAATAACAGAAGAACGGTGGGAACTTTCTCTATGTAAAGAGGGGATTGTTATCAACAGCTATAGCTTGAAAGCAACAGGTTGAAAATTTTTCAACAGCCATTCTTCTGGGAGAAAATTCTGTTTCTCCTAAACTAAATTTTTTAAATGAATGCAGCAGGAATTTTGCAGTGGAAAGAGTCTTTAGCTATATTGGATTTTTTATCCACAACAAAAGAAAAGAGACCTCACCCAGAGTAGTCATAGCTCAGTAGTTGTGCAGTTACCTGCATACATGGGTCCTTCTTTGCCCAGCTCAGAAAACGACAATTTTACCTCCCAACTGAGTATCCTGGCTATGGAAAAAGGATCAATCATACCCTTTCTCTAGCATGGTGACATTCTATGTAAATAATCCAGTGGGCCAGCTACTTAAAGACTGACCCAACGGTCACTCTATTCCCTTGAGAAGCAAGAAACAGAGACCCAAGGCCCCTCTACAATAAATATTTAATCATTTATCTGACATGAAACAGTTCCATTAAGACAGCTTGGAAAAGGGCACTATACTCTGCCAGCTACCATACATATCTAGTCAGCAGGAAAGACCTTGCTTATCTTATTCCATCTATAATTATATACTAAGGAAAGA
Organism: Edolisoma coerulescens; assembly: GCA_013397115.1. Lineage (NCBI taxonomy): Eukaryota > Metazoa > Chordata > Aves > Passeriformes > Campephagidae > Edolisoma > Edolisoma coerulescens. The sequence continues at coordinate 263,509 of VWZW01005525.1, forward strand.
AAAAGAAGGTAATAGACTGTTTTCTGTTCTAGCACACTGCTTTGATCACTATAAAGGCTAGAAATTCGTATGGGAAACAAGGGGGAAGGTTTTAGCTAGAACTATTTATTGAAAACAGTGATAGATATTTTTAACCATTTTTTAAATCAAGATGTGGTCCAAGTTCAAGCAGTTATTATTTGGGGAACTCTCATGGCCAAGTCTGTCAGGAGGGCTTATTAGGTGGTTACAGTAATTTCTTTGAGCTCTGTAAGTTTTGAATTTATGAAGATGACACAATACAAGAAGGCAAGTCAGCAGCGAAGGGCAGTGAAGTAGCTGTGAGTGACCTACTGAGCTGGTTGTGTGGTTAGGCCATTTGGTCTGAACAAGACACATACCAAATGTTCAGACAGTGGCCACAGTCCCCTCAGATTTGAGGATAAATATCTACCCTGAACAACCATATGAGATTTTGGACGGAAAAGGATCTTGTGGCCTTCTCCACAAATCCAAAAGAGCAAAGAGAAATCAGTTCTTTTCTTCCAAGGCTGTTTGCTGTTTAGGCAGCCAGAGCTGAAATATAAAGCACTGCTCCTCTATGAAGTTTTTTGTAACCTGAATATTATTCTTATATTGAAATGCTTTTGAGTCACCAGTATTTCTACCAGATTTCATAGCAGAGAACAACAGCAGAGAGCATGAAATTCTTGCTCTAGATATCTACCATCTAGCCTGTCCAAAGCAGACTCACTGTCTGAACTCCATTATATTCTTGATAATCAATATAGTTAATGGAGTTTAAAGAACAATTCATCTGATCAAATTTAGGACAAGATGAACTGCTCTCTAGATGCCATTGACTGTATTGGCTATATCTTCATTGACTCTAATGGGACTTACACAATTAATTCAAATATGGCCAGATGCATTACATGTAACCAAGGCAAGATGAATCTTAACTAGACCCTTTCCATTATGTGGGTAATGAAAACACTCACAGCTACATAGACAGTGTACATGATATGCCTGCACAAGACGTTTTCTGTTTAAATCTCTTTGTTTCATCTGAAATTGTACTGAAGACTGCCCTCAGCCTTTATCACGGCTAAGGAGTGGAGAGCAAGCAGACATATTGCTAATAGTACTGTTCCTTGTGTGACACGGTGTAAAAGAACTGCTGTGCCTTAGCAATGCTATACTGGCTGGCCATCTAGGTTCAAGCAATTACTGCCTTTGATGTGTGTGTGAATATGCATAAATATGCATCCCTAGAAATCAAACTGTACCCTTGTCTGCTTATAGCAATATGCCCAAATCAGTAACACAAGGGATAACTGGACTTCAAAGTTGAAATTTTCAAACATTTGACTGTTCTAACTTACATTGCTTGGAAATGAGAATGTTGGATCTTCAGTATTCCACTATTACTTGCCTTAGACTGTAAAACATGTTTAGTTATGTGTGACATAATGCAATTATTTTAACATAAATTCAAATCCCAATAGATGAGTACAAGAATCTAAATATAGGAAAAAAACACAAATAAAAATACTATGGATGTTTTAGAAAGAGCTACATGCCAAAATATTTTAAAGAATGCTAGAAGGTGAAAAGTTTCTTGTAATAACTGTTCTCATAAAGTATATGCAAATGTTCAGTATAAGGAATAAAAGATTATTAAACTCTTTTGTACCCTGAATCCATGTTAGGCTCGACCTTATCTCATTAGGAACTTAGTGCTGAAATAATATCTGCTAGATGGCATTATAATTCTGGGTCCAAGGATCGTGGACTAATTCCTTCAGGTGAAATATTTTCAGCCAGGAGTGGTTTATCAGAAGTGATCTCCTGTTACCTTTAAAATTTGTTTAACAGAGACCAGTAGTTTGTCTAAAAACACAGTCATACAGTTCAGTCTAATTCCAATACTTTAACTGATAGGAACACAATTTCAAATGACCAGTAAAATGGGACATTCCATTTTACTTCTTTTATTGATTCTGGCAGGAAGCATAATCCGTGAGTTTTTTTCAAAACTTCAGTAATACAAAATAGTTGTTTTCTACAGAATTATAGGGCTCATGGATTTTTAGATTGTATATCACAGCTAAATTATTTGGTTTCATTACTGACAATATTTCTGTAAGTTCCTGATTTTTAAAAAATTCTATTCCTCTCTGGACATACATTATTTACCAGTAAAAGTAAGCGAAATTACACTGTTTGTCCAAAAACATAGGACAACCTTCAGTTCCTGCATGAGATGGCAGCAAGGAGATTCTTTGTAGTTTTACAACTGAATATATGAAACTTGCATGTGCAGACCACAAGCTATGTCATTTTGGAAAGGGATTCATGTCATTCTGAGCAGGTAGTTATGAACAAGCACAACTGCCGTAGGTCAGTATGCAAACTGGAGGCAAAAGGATAAAGAAAGCTCCATTTGAGCTTTCAAAACCACAGGAAAGTAAAAAAGGTACATCGAGCTATTAAAAATGCCATGATACAAAATTACAGACCTCATCAGTTTCATCTCTTTTGAGTCATGATACAGAATTGTCATGGTTTAGGAATGGTATCCCACAACTTAGTACTCTCACTACAAAGAGAACCACAAGCCTCTCCCCTCTCCCCCTCTGGTGGGAGACAAAAGGCAGAGATCATAAGTTAAGAACGACTTGCTGGAAAAAGCAATGAGATAAAAAAATGAACAGTAACAGCAACAATACTAATAATAGAAAGTGTACAAAAGAGAGGGTGATTTACACGAAAAATGCTTGCCCAGCCTGACTCAAGGCAGTTTCACCCCAAGACAAAGAACGATGGCTAAAGGGTTCCCCACCCTGCCATACTTTGTTCCACTCAAGGGGACGCCCATCTTCCCAGAAGCAAAGTCTCTTCCTTCTGCCCCTAGATGTGATGTATTAGGTGTGGAATAACAATCCAGACACACCCACATGGCTCCAAGGCACCACCTACTCAAGGCTACTGCAAGAAAAATCAACCCTGTCCTGGCTAAACCCAGGACAGGAAGCACAGTGGGGCCAGGATTATGTAAACTGTCCTTAGTGAAATTATGAGAAGAAGTAAATTAAAAATTAAATTTAAAAAAAGGCAGAAATGTAATTTTGAATGTCAGAGTGGAAAGAAAAGCTGCCAAAAAGTCCTATATGGGCAATAATGACAGTCCTGTTACCCAGACAAACTCTCTTCCCCTTAAGAGTCAGCTCAAGGACATGAAGACCGAAAACAGTTCCATGCAAATGTCAAGAAAGACTGAAGATGTTTTTCTGGATGTTATCTCAGAGACAGACCAAAGGGCCAGGTGGGCTAGACTATAACTTGAACCTACCAAGCCCTTGCTTATAGAAAGTATGTGTTTCAATACGGCAATAGGGCAGAACAATATTTATTTAAAATACGGCCCCCCTGAGTGACTGACTCAAAACCTGGGCTTTTAAACAGTATTGGAGAAGACCTGCTTAGCAGGAAGCATCCACTTTGACTCAGCAAAATTACATTCTTGGCCAATCAGCAGGTTCTCAGACAGAATGATAATGCTCAGAAAGGACCTTCTCAGATTTGCTTTAAATACCAGAGAAACTTTGTAACTTGATGTGGACTGAAATCACCACTAACTAAATTTATCTGCTTGCAGAGTATACAAACGCTGCTACACAAATGATCCTGAATATCAGTGGACCTCCACAGGATGAAAAACTAAACACAATAAATCCATTCAGATCTTCTAAAGAGTTATAGCCTACATTATCATGGTCAGGAATTAAGAGCTGACAGACTGTAGTCATTGACTATAAAGACACATCAGTATCTTATGTGTTCTGGTTCCACTAGGTAATGCTATGCTGCTACCCACATGCATATTCATGTAATACACATACAACCTCAATATCTCAATAATCATAAGAGATTTGCAGAAGTGTTTTATTTTCTCTCTTTTTTTTTNTTTTTTTTTTTTTTTTTTTTGTACATGACTGACTGTGTGTGTTTAACAGCATTGTGTTGGTCTTCAGTTTCATTCTTCAGGCTTTAGGAGTAATACAGAGTAACCAGAACTGATAGTCAGCAAACAGCAGGGAATTGTTTTCAAAGCAGGAGAAACAGAGAAGATATTTTTGATCATGTTCTTGACCTGTCCCAGTGACCCTGTGGAGCACAGCACAAAACTTCATGAAAGGAAATATTTGTTTAAAAAGGTCTATGAATCCCAGGATGTTGTAGCAGAAATTGTAGGCTGGTATTTTTTTACAAGTCTCTTCAGGGTGTTAACTGTAGTCAGGGTGTAGTGTCTATTCTTAGTCAGCATCAGTGTTTTATACTGATCTTAAGCAGTATACTCATTTTAGTGCCTCACAGATATTACCTACAAAATTTAATTTTCAGCATGGTCACACAGCATTCGGTCAGCCTAGCACGTGGACATACTCTTAGTTTGATGATGTTTCTTTAACACTAACTACCTTAGCAAGAAGTGCTGTGCATTTCCAAATGTTAAGTTTCCACAGTTGTAAACACCAAAATAATCAATTCCATGTGCAGAATTGCAGATTGAATAGTGGTATTAAATCACATTAATCCTTCTGCTTTGATGTACACCTTCTTTATCCAACAACAACAATCACCCTAGCAGGGAAGACAGTAATAGCAGATCTTCTGACGCTCAGAGAGTTCAGCCACAATCTATGAGGTTTAGCAGAGATCAGCCCTTAAATCTCTGAAGCTAAATTAGAACATAAGACAAACTAGTTTTGTTTCAACTCTCAGCTTCCTGAGTTTTTCTCAGTTTTCTTTACAGCACTTATAGACTAAGTCTTCCTGAGCCTAAGACCTTTCAATTCCGTAATCCTCCCTCTAGCTGTATGCTCTGTAACCTCTGAATGCAAATCAAGGGACCTCAGCTGGCGTTTCTGGCCGGCTGCTAAACAGTCTTCTCACGCTCCTGTTAAAGTCCCCTTGTATTACGCAGAAAATGCTCCCTAATTCACTTATAGCTACCTTAAACTTTAGAAAAGATCATGGTGCAAAGAATTTGCACCAAACCACTTCAGACTTGTATATTTCTGCTAAGATGTTTAGGTTTCAATACACACCTAGCAATTTTATACACGGAGAAGAGCAAAGAGGAATCCCACAGGACTTTGGATCTTATTCATACCAGTTCATCCAATAGGCCAGAGAACACTTTTGTGCCTGCCCCTCACTCCTGACCTTGTATATGAGCATAGTCCAGCTGTAAATTTGAAAGTTACTTTTTATTTTATGTGAAAATTTTAGATTTGTTTCATTTTCACCAATTAAGCACAAATCCTCCACAATATCAGTTAATAAATAAAGACAACCAAATAGAAACATTCAACAGCTCAGGAGACAGCTAATGGAATTTACCTATTGTGGAAGTCAAACTTTTTTTGTAAGAAAATTCTGCATTCTGTTAACTTTGTTTCCAATTTTTCTCTCCCCTTTCTTGCATTTACTAGAGTCCCATCCCCAGGGTAACAAAAAAGCTGATGAACATCAGCAACCTGAGTCCACGTAGGCTGTTTTGGAATAACTCTCAGAAGACTAGGAACAAGAAAATTCTAAGATTGGCCATGGCCAGGGGAATTGACACAGATCCTTACTTGCCAGAGGTGATTTTTTTCCAGTTTTCTGCTGCAAATTCTAAATGCTTTCCTGAGCTATTTATTAGAGTCAGAATTTAACAAGTTCTTTGCAGATCCTGCAAAATATTTTGAGCTTATCTGGATGGTGCCATAGGATCTCTACAGAATGGATCTCCAGCTATTATTGATGACTGGTCATGTGCACTGTGAGAATGAAAGTGAAAAAACTACAACTGAATATAGATATCATGGTTGGTTGGTTGGTTTGTTGGGAGGTTTTTTCTTCCATATTCTATAAGATCTAAGACACTGCTTCTCTCACTGAGGAAAGGGATAGTTGAACCATTCAGTGTGAACAATGAAGCAGATACATATTCCTCCTTGGAAGGAGGAAAAGTCTCATTTTCTTGAAGGTTAGAGGAGGTCAAATTTATGCCTTCACCATATAAAATACAAGGGGAGTTTTATGGATATTTGACTACCTAAAAATTTATAACAAAAACATCCTTATGCTTTATAAACAAGTTGATTTTGGAAATGATGACACTGTTGAGAGGTCTAGCTTGCAGGCTACTGACCTCCACTCTTGGGGAAGGGAGATGATGCTAGTCAGGGCTCCTTTGGTCTGTTGTCCCTGAATGATGGTGTTCAGATGAAGCCCCACCATGTAGAATAGGAACATAAATCAACATAGTTCTTACAGGATGTGAAGAGCATCTGATGTTTGGGGGTGGTTTTCTGACCTGTTCCAGTGGGGGAAAGAGAGAACATCCCTGTCCTGTTGATCTTCATGAAAGTTCACCAAGTTTCTTACTCTCAGCCTGTTCTGCAGTGACTGGCTCTCCAGTTATCCTGGGGGGCAAAGCAGTTACTTCCCATGAACATAAATGTCTTCAGAACTACCCCAAACTGACTGTTCAAAGGACTCAAAAGCTACAAAAGAGAATTGATAGGTAAAGGGATCATGGACACACATTTACACACTTCACAAACAAGATGTAAAGTATGAACACCTGAATCTTATTCTCTGACAAGATCAGACTGAAATACATTTTTAAAAAAAGTGTGGAGACATTTATTTAGTAACTAGTAAGCAGAATATTTTGATCTGGCTCAGGCAGTCATTAGGACATAGTAACTATACAGGCTGACATTCCCACAGGCAGCAAGAAAAAGAGCTACTGTTGTCAACAGCTTACATACATATGTCTTTTTGCATAGATGTATTACTTTGTGGTGGGACTAAAAGGATGTGGGAGTAAAAGAGTGCATATATTTCCAAGATTAAAGCAAGGTATCCAAGTTCAACAACTCTCTGCTGCTGATTTAAAAAAAATACTACCTTGATGTTTTTCTATGTCGCCAAACAGCTCTTTATCCTTGCTTTCCTTCCACTATTTACAAGACAAAACATCTCTTTTCTTATAGAGTTAAAGAAACAAGAATCTCACTGGTTTTAACCAGGGGAAAGGATGGACAATTTATTGTATGCTTGAAATTCCCAGTGAGAGAATTCAGGAGAAACAAGGAGAGGGTTAATTTCTCTGTATCGTCAGCAGGCTTCCTTCACCCCACAGTGAAAATTCCAGAACAGAACAGTAAGACCCAAATAATGATAGCAAATCATAATAATGATAGCAAATAAATAACAGTGTTAAGACATATTCCAGTCATCTCTTTTGCCTTTTATTTTGCCAGAGGCATTCTACTTTTTTCTATTAAAATAAAACAAATAAAAAGCAGCAACATTTTTTATCAGCTTTGAAAATATTACTTTAAAAAATGGATCCCTCTCAGCAATTTTATTAAAATAAAGTTGAATATCTTCTGCTTTTAAAAGTGGAAATGATTCCGTGCTTTTAATTTCTTTCTGAAGTAACGAATTGCACAGCACCAGAATGCTGCTTACCATTACTGGTTCTGGCCTTAGGGAATGTTACTTTATTACCTTTCCAAACCATACTTCAGAGGAATTAATTAATTGATGCTCTTAGCAGCCTCATCCTGACAAAAACATATGATACTCAAATGTTAAACATGGAAGCTAAGATGAAACTGTCAGGAGAAGGCTGAAAGTGGTTATTAATATGGGTTTTGATAAATATCTTCTCAGGCTCACACTGTGCCTCGTCTACTTTCATCTTGGAAGGTAGTTAATCTGATTGATGAAGATGCTGTTTCAGATTGTCTCCATGCTGAGTTTAATAACTGCTTCTCTTTTTTTTCTCAAAAATAAAATGTCCCTCATTGCAAGGCAAAAAAGCTTTGCACTGGCATGTTTTGCAATCATGTAAGAAGCCTAACAGTGAAACCCTTGGGTTTTTTCGCATTCCATGCTTGAACAGTATTGCTTAATTACCACACCATTCCATGTATGACAGTCCACTCCCTCCTCCCTGTGTGCTTTGCAAAGCAGACTCTGATAAGAAAATTGTCATATGCTGCTGATGTTAAGCCTTTAGGCTTAAAAGAGTAAGATCATCATGGCATCCTATCAGGCCTCCAGCACAAAGGGGCAACACAGCAAGCCAGTTTTGTGTCATTACTAACATTCCAGTGTCAAAAATGAGCAAGCAGGGGGTTTTGTTATTATTTAAATTATTCTGTTTTAAACATACAGTCACAGTTATGGTTGACAAGTTGAATAGAAAGGTGGAGAGATTAACATCTGTAGATGCATTACCATATAGAAACAAAACTACAAAATACAGTATATATTTTGGATGAGAACTTCAAATATTTTCTAAGCAACTAATTCTACAGATAAACTTGGATAACACTGAGGGCTACTGCAATACTGAGGAACAGGCTGTATCCACAATCCAGCCAAGACTCTACAGCCCTTTAGGAAATTGTCTGGGAAATGTTCTTTTGTGTGAAAATACTGACTCATCAGAAAATAAATTTAGACAGGTTCAGTTTCTGCTGCCTTTTTTTCCAAACGTGATCTAACAGAATGTTCTTTTTTTGTGTATGTTTTTATCTGAAAGGGCTTTTTATTTCATATTGTAGTTGCTTTTCATAATTAAAAGCATGAAGGGAAAATATGTCTAACTAAATGTAAAAATCTGTTCCAATTCACTGAAACTTTGTTTTTATACTGGTACCATGCAAATATTTCTGAAAGGGCAGCAAAAATGTTTCCATTCTGTAAAGAATTACGATATATTAGGGCAGAGTTCCCTGAAGTCTTCTCTCAACAATGTAGACAAACTCAATTTTGTTCCTGCAAGACCAAGGCATCTACCAGGAGTATAGTGCTCCTTGTTCCAGCAGCTGAGGCCTTAGCAGACATCTGAGGGGATAGAGAAGATGTGAATCTGTGTACAATGAAGGGAAAACACCAGAAGGGCCAGGCTTGGCGTTCCTTGCAGTGGTGGTAAGGAGCAGGCCAGGTGAGAAATTAAACTAGACATCTGTTAGAGGCAGGTGCTACCTTTCCCCACACACCCAAACCCTTTACTGGTGGTATTGATGGTACTGCAGAAACTGATATGGTTTTCCAGGGCCTAAACACTGATAAAGGAAATAGGAAAGGTGCATAACATCCACTGTTCATCAGTTCCCACATGTAAGCTAGCGCTGTTCCTTCCTTCCCTCACCAGGGAAGGAAGCAGTCATTTACTGTGAGGGAAGTTGCACCACTGCCTGCAAATGCCACACACTGTGGCATACCAGAGGGAATCTGAGTTTGCTGCCAGTCAAAAGACTGATGATATCTCTGTCTCTTTTGAAATGGAGGAAAAGCTTCTCACATACCCTGACTCCAACAGAGCACTAAAACATAGCACTACGTACATGCTTTCTCAAAAAATAGAAGAGGGAAGGGGAGGGGAAAAGAAAAAGTCTCACTTTCCTGAAAGTTAATGTCTTGATAAACATACAACACGACATGGTTAAATGGCATTTTTATCAGTGTTGTCTTATCAGATTGTGCTGCTCATAACAATTTTAAACATCGCATGAGTACCTTGGGTGCTGCATCATTTTAGGTGTACTTTCCCAGAGGAACAGCACGCCGAGCCAATCGTCAGCAAATGTAGAACACAAACTTTGCAGGGAAGGACTGGAAATGCTCAGGCTGCCTATCTGCATAGGAATGGCTGGTGGATTTTCACTCCAAATTGCTGTGGCTTGTTTTGTTTTGTTTGAGATAAGTTACAGAGACTGTAAGAAGGAGAAATCAACTGATCCCAAGGGGCAAACAGAGACTATTTCATATCAAAATGTAAATAAAATCACACTCGACTTGATTTTAAAAAAAAATTTTTAAAGGTTAAAAAATTAGTATTTTTATAATGATGCCGACTCAGATTTTCTCTTGCCCTCTGACTTTTTATGGTTTCACAATGGAAGGAAGGACAATAAGAAACTGTGTATCTACCACTGGGAATTATCTTTGCACAGGTGTCCCAGCAGGAGAAAAGCAGATGTGAATTTTGTCATAATGAGCATCGTCACTCATTCCCATAGCAGGACTGATAGAGCGTGTATCAATAGAGCAGCAGGAGGACTGAAATAACATGCTCTCATTTATTCATGGTTGTAAAGATGCATTGCTAAATAGCAACCTTTCATCCCCAAAAAGGCACCCCCAAAACTTCCACAACTGATTACATTATCAGAGCTTTGCTCCCCAAATTCTTCATGGTCAGCCTATTTCTGTCAACTATCAAAAGCAAATTTATTTTTCAGAAGGCTATTTATAATCTGCCCATAGTAAATATGTCCTTCTTGTCTGAGGTCACCTCAGACATGCTGTAGTTGAGTGTCTTATTTTTATGCATTCTTGAAAAAAAAGAGCAAGTTGAATGCCTTTTGGTGGGAGTTTGACATAATCAAAAAAAGAGATGTGGTTTCCCCTGCTGAAAAGCAGAACTATGATTACTGTGAGTACTGAAGGGCATGCAAATAAGTGAGGTTTCTCAGAAGGAGAGAGGCAGAAATTGGGGCCAGGGGAGAGAAGAAAAGAAAAAAAAAAAAAGGAACTTTTAGGTGAGAAAGGAATTCTTGGTGGATGGAGATGATAAACTCTTTGGTGGAGCAAACCCAGGAAAAGCTAGTAAAATTAGATATTTTGCATGCAAAATTTAATATTTTTATCCTTCACATGTACAGAAGGGTTTTGTGGTTTCATTGGAATTTTCCTTCAAATTATGAACATTATCTTCCTTATGTGGATGAGGAGGGGAAAGCGGAAGTGACAGAGGAGTGCTGATTCTACCCATGATGATTCACAGTAAAGAAATTAGTACAACCATCTTCTCTTTCTCTCCATTAGTTACTGGTATTCTTCTGTCATATTAATATATGCGTTAATATAATGCTATCCCTATAGCATTAAATGATATGTAGCAGAAGAAAGCTCAGTGGAGCATCTCTTAAAATTTCTCAACCATCCATAGCACCAGTCGACTAGGTCTTCCCACTCCATCCACTTATCTCCTGATTTGTTTTATGTATACCTCACTAGTTTTCCTCCCATACCGAGGCTGGTGGGTCTTATTGAACCTGGCAAAATCATACAATGTGATTTAACTCCTCATCTTGGAATATAGTCTTTATCTGTCAGGCCAGTGCTGAAGGGGCAAATTTGTGTCCAGTTCTGGACCCCCAATTTAGGAAGGATGTTGAGATACTCAAAGGTGTCCAGAGAGGGGCAACAAGGCTGGTGTCTAGATGACAAGGGTCTAGAACAGAAGCCCTACAAGGAGTGGCTGAGGGAGCTGGGGTTGTTTAGCCCCAAGAGAAGAAGGCTCAGGGGAGACCTTATCACCCTCTACAACTCCCGCAAAGGAGGGTGTAGCCAGGTAAGGGTTGATCTCTTCTCCCAGGCAACCAGTGGCAGAACAAAAGGACACAGTCTTAAGCTGCACTAGGGGAAGTTTAGGCCGGACAATAGGAAAAAATTCTTCACAGAAAAAGTGATTGGACAGTGGACTGGGCTGCCCAGGGAGGTGGTGGAGCCACTGTCCCTGGAGGTGTTTAAAAAGAGACTGGGTGTGGCATTTAATGCCATGATCTAGTTGACAAGATGATGTTAGGTCATAGGTTGGACTCAATGATTTCAAAGGTCTTTTCCAACCTAATTACTTCTGTGATCCTGTGATTCCTTTGTAAATTAGCACATTCTATTAACATGGTTAAAACTTGCCTGCTAACAGGAAAAGTCAATTGGCTCATCAGTTTGTACTGGGGGTACTGAAACCTGCTCTTTTTTTTACTTTGCTATTCCTACATTTTAATACAAAGAAAGCAATTAGCCTTCTGGAAAAATGATGGCTGAGTTTTAATTGATTTGAGAGGAGAGAGATTAAATTTCTACACCAACAAACAGTAGCATTACAAAAAAATACAGTACCCTGTTGGCAAATTACCATTAAGAAATGCAGTGTTAAGAACCCAAATTGGTATCAGATTGGTGGCAGCTCTGAGAAGCTGGGAGGATATACATTAGTTACTTTAGCAGCTGTGGAACAAACTGTAGGCCTAAGTGTCTTGCTTTTGTTTGTATCAATCCCAGTGACTGTTAAAGCGATAAGTATGTCTGACATGTTTCATTTCAAAGAAACCTCTTTGTGACTAACAATGAGTTGATCTCATTACCTGCTTCTTGTATCAGTCTGGTGAAAGAGTAAATCTGAAGTTCAATTTGTCAGTCTTTCTTCTTAATCAGTCTGGAAAAAAAGTCTTTAAACTAAAGTGACTAATTCAGAAAAAAAAGAAATGGAAAACTAGATGTTCTTATCTTCTGAAATCTGGGCTCTAGCTGGAAGCTACATTTTTTTATTAAAATACCTTTTATAAGCCTAAGATATTAACTAGTCTAGAAAGAACATTTATCAAAGCTGCAGTTTGTCTCTGAAAAGCAGTTAGGTCTGAGGAAAATGAAATTAAATATGAAAATTCAGTGCCACTGTGGAACGATCCCAAAAGCAGTGCATGGAAATATAAAAGTGCTGGTATATATTATAGTAGTTTAGCACATACCACACAGAACGAGTCATTACATAATTATAATTAAAGTTGCTTGATTGTATTCCTACATTATTATTACCAAAGGCAAGAATCAAGAAACTTTCACTCATATATGTGAGTCTCCTTTACTAAGGCTTATCACCCGTGGGAATACAGGCGTCCACAATAGAGTGAATCAAAGCACCAGATACTCTCTTGGTTTGCTGCTATGTCTTCTATGGCACTCCACTTTGTAAAATATGACCATTTAGGAATGCATTGTGCATGAGCTAAACTTATTGTAAAGAATTTCAGTTTCAAATAAGAGGATAAGAGTACTCTCAAGAGTAGGACACTACTCAAGCAGGAGAAAATACAGGCATTATCAAAATAGCAATATCCAAACTGAGTCATTGAGTGAGGAACAGGGCAAGATGGAATGACTTGAATGCATATAACAGCAAAAGATAATGGATAAAATGGGAAAAAAGAGGGTAATTTATAGCATCAATTGAAAGAAGAGTAAAGTCCAAGAATCATCAAGGTGACCTCAAAGACATTCCGCCAAGAAAGGGCCTGAAATGGGAAGAGAGTTAAATGTCTAAGTACAAGAAGTCTCTCAAGGAGTATCAAAGAGTTCAAGGTGAGATTAAACAAACAACATGAGGCAGAGATACAAAATGCCACATTTAATATAAAAGTAATATTTGAAGTTTTCAAATATGCTTATTTAGGCATTCAAAGTCCAATTTTTGGCTAAAAGGAACAAATATATATTTTCCCCTCCTTTATATTATTATATATAGGATATGTTTGAGTCAACTATTTCATCTTCACTTCACAACCATGATGTACAGGAGGAGCTTTTCAGAAATGAAAGTTGATTTGAAATGCACATATTTTTACAAGAATTCAAAGGAACATGTCAGCTTTTTCAATTTTTTAAAAATTTGTTTTATAAAATGGCTTTGCATTGTGTAATGATCTAAAAGAGCATGTGGAAGAAATCCATGTGAAAATGAGTGATGAGTAAAAATTCCACACAACAAAAAGAAAGCCCATGTTTGGTGGGGAAGGTTTGCTAAATACGGCACTGAGCAATACCTGTCTGCCCCTGGTATTGCCATTGACCTGGGTGGGACAGGGTTCAATTTCATACATTTTCTCTACCTCACTTGTCTTCAGCAAACCCTGCTTTCAGTTCCTGCGGCCCCACCACTTCACTGCCTGTGCTTGACTTAGCAAGCAAATTTGTCCCCTGTCCATGGCATATGTGAGTAGGGAACTTCTGCTGGATTTCTTCTTTCCCACCCTATCTTTAGCAGTTTCCCCATCTTTTTTATGTCACATCCTGAGACCTGCTTGCAAAAACTTACTAGGCATTTTGATTTGGATGTCAAATTATATTTTCTTCTAAGAGTTTGGCTTTTCTGCCAAATTACATCTCTCATAATAGACCAAGTTTATAGGGTTTCAGCACATTCCTGGAAATGAGGCAAGGATGAGGCTGGGATACATTAAGAGAAATGCAGCCCGTACAGAGAACTTAAACCACCAGAGAGAAAAGAAATAAGAAGCTCCAAGACTGTAATTGGAGTGTAGTTATTTTTGTCCCATAATAAAATTTCTTCATTGCATTTAAAAATGAAGGTATTCCAGTTAAGGACAGCTTTTCTTGTGATGTTCCTAAACTGGAAACAAAAATGTTCAAGCAGTCTCCTATCTTCACACTGACAATATATTTCCATGTAGCAACCCTATGCCAGAAAGACAGAAAACTGCCAATGAAACCTTCTTTTGAGGATAGAAATAAAAAACAACTACAACAAAACAAACAGAAGAATGATATCAACAGAAAACAGGTTTAAATGCATAATTTCACAATTTTACTAGACATATGTGTGTGTCAGAGACACGATGATTGAGAGAGACCAGTGGAAGTCATTTAGTCCAGTCACTCACTTAAAGCAAAGCAAGTGATGTTGGTGGCAGAATTTCTTTCTCTTTGCCAGGAAGAGAATGATGTTGACTCTTTCTTGCCCCCAAGTAGGACTGTGTTTTAACATTTTCCAACATGCTGACATGTTGCACTCTCTCCATGGATTTTCAGCTGCATGTTACACGCAAACATAAAATAACCAGAGTGCCAGAGATAAGATGGATATTTTTTTTGCTTTCTTTTTATCCCCAAATCTGCTTTTTTCCCTTGCTCACAAGGTTGCATTCCATTAAATGACCACTGGTTTATAGAGTTGGTATGTTCATTATCATCTCCTGCCACTTCAGGCAGTGTGTGGATTCTTCTCTCCTTCATCCTGTGTTTATCTTAGCTGCTCTCTGTCTTCAGATACCAGGCTCTTGCTATTTGGTGATAGCAGCTGCTTTAATTTTTTTATTATTATTATTAAGACAATATTATTTTCCCGAGAGTTGTAAACAATACCTTCATTACGAGCTAGGTTTCCTACACACCCTAAAAGGCTAGATGCTTGTAGTTATTTTCTGAAGGAAAAAATGGAAAATAAAAAAGGGTTTTTTTCAGCATTAGATCAGTAACCTGATCTCAGAGAAGAGGGAGGCCGAGTCATGATTTCTGAATGCTGAACTCCTGAGATTGGCCATACTGATGATTAGGAGAAATGTTCCTCAAAGGCAATAGCAAAAAAGAAAAGAAATGATTGTATGTCGTTGATTTACAAGTATGAGAATGAAACAAAGATGCAGATGGTGGAGAAATGTAAGGGCAGGAGAAACTGGATGAACATCAGTATTTACAGGAATGGTGATGAGGGAGAAAGAAACAAGGGCAGTAATGGTAAGTGAGGAACATTGTCTGTGACAGTCAATACTCAATGCGAGCACTGTTCAATCAATATGCAAAGAAGAAGCTAAAGTGGCTACAGCAAAAGGCTCCGGGAAGAAGTGAAAACGGCTGCAGCACACACAGCGCTCATTTGTTAATCAACAAACAGCCGAAGTCGCGCCATCCACTGCGACATGCAAAAGAGCAAAAGAGGCAGGGAGCAGGCAAACTAAGGTTAAGTGAATAAAATGTGATGGATTATTAACAAGGCCAGCAAGCAGGGAGAAGCAAAGGCAGTTAAGACCGAAAGATGAAAAGCACACTTCTTTGTAATGACAACAGAAAATACCTAACCACACACACACACACACACACACTCTCTCACACCTGCAGCCCTGCTCTGCTCAGAACCCTTCCAGCCTCACTCACACCAGGGGAGCTGCAGAGTGGCTCAGGCAGGCTGGAAATTTCCCACAAGACCCCATCTTTTTTGTCTCTACATGCTAAAGAGAATTCCCTAGTGCAAATTCTTGTCTTGTTCCAGGCATATCCTCAACATTCATATAATATCCCCCTTTTCAGTCCTATATTAGAGTAGTAAGTAAGAACTATGATTACCTGCTATCAACACATACATTCTATACTGCTAGCAATAATGGGCACCCTGCTCTTTGAATTCCTTTCGTTATTCAATGCTTTGCTATTTCTTTGGCCTGTCCAGATCTTTATTTTCATTTGTTACTTCCACTCGTGGAGCTTATTTTTACTGTAACATATGATGAAATAAATACAACTTGCCGATGGAACAGAGAAGGACACATAGAGACAGCATATCGCAGTCAGCCTAAAAATAGAGAAGAGTAGAAACATTTAGTTAGAGCCTTTAGAGACAAGAAGGACAGACACTACTAGACTTCCTCTGGGGATACGATGACATTTTTTTCTTATGGTCTGTGTTTGTTTGGGTTTTTTAGATATGGGGTAGAGTTGGGTTTTTTTCAGCTTATGAATAAACTGGAATGATTCCCAAAGGAGATATATTATAAACAAAGGTGAATAGATTCAATCAATTATATCAGTATTCGACAACAGGATCTATCAAGAAATTTGGGGCCCCTAAGTCATATACCATGTTTGTTTAACAAGACTGCCCAGGACAGCTGTTCAGAGGCAATTTCTCAGCATAATCAGGAATGTGAATTGTACCCTTTGAACAGCTGAATGGGTCATGATATGATCCACTCTGAGAAGAAGAATAGACTATGATGGACATAGCCGTTATGAGCTTACAGTACCATTTTCTGCCTGGATGCTGAAATTCTACAGCACATTACACATTTTAGGTACAAAATATTCAAAACCAATATAAGGCCCTGAGTTATCAGCAAATCTGACTTAGTTTTCCCATAGTAATTTGAAGTGGAAGACATTTAGCATAGGAAAAATACCATATGTATTTCTAAGAAGGACTCATGCAAAACTTGCTGTCTCTGGCCTGAGATAATTTTACACCATGATATTATAGAGTTAGATGTTATAGATTACATATCACTCCCATTGCACTCCTGTAATACTTAAACAGTAAAGGGCACAATACAGAATCACATATTTTTCACAGATATGCTACGCTTGGAAATACGTTTTAGGTAGAAACACTGGGAAAATGCTTTCCAAGTTTCTTTTTTGATTATAAAACTAATTACTTTTGATTAAAAAATGAATCTGAAACCATGTTTATACAGACCCTCAAAATACCTTTTTTCTTAGACTCCTGTAACTTGAAAAAATATTTTCATTAAATCTACATATAATCATGTTCTCTAGCATCTTTTACGGAACTGGCATTTTCCTGGAGGAATCTCCATGAAAGCATATAAACTATGTCTTACTCTCAAAAAGTTTTTAGTATAAAGAAAGGAAAAATGAGCTGTTTCGCTGTGCTATTTCATACAGTTACTCTCAGATATCATTATGAACTAAAACAGTTATTCTACATAATAGATTTATCTATAGAAGTATAGAGTCTGCATGCAGGTCCATAACTGCTAAAAAAATAGACGTCAATATTTGGACAGATCGGTATTACTACATCCTCTTTCACCTGCAAGTGAAGAAAAAAAAGAGTGTATAACTTGGAAGAATAAATATTAGCAATAATGTTCAGAACACCACAAGCTTACCATTGAATTTTATACTTTCTGTGAAATAAACAGTGAGAGTATAAGCATGTTCATAAATGAAGGGGAAAACGGCACTCCATAACAATAGGTGTACATTGTGTTAGATTAAGGGGAAAAAAAGCCTTAACAAATGACAAGGAAATTCACACATTTAAGGAGCTATTTAGCAGAGTTCCATACATGTGTGCTTACATCTACAGAGGTTTGAGAGCCCTCAGTAATGATTTTCAAATCTATTTGTTACTTTCAGGCACACTGGACAGAAGGTAAGGGTCTCTAAGATATCTGACCGAAGAGAAAGATACCATCTGTGAATAGTGATGGAGGACTTAGGACCGTTTTGATGTTCAGCTATTGCTGGTCACTGGGATTTGGTTCAGCTGAGAGCCATTACGAGCCTCGCAGTTGTAGCAAGGCTACAGTTGCCATTTTCACCTTACTAAACATCACATACAACACATACAACTGCTAAATCCAAACCCAAAGTAAATTGAATTGTATTATTCACACTTAGAGAGTAAGTTTTCAGAGGAGATCACTGCTCTTTATTTATTAACAACTACGGATTTCTGCAGCCCGAGCAGAACTAACTTCTTGAGTAATATGGTACTAGCAGCAGTGACTTTACAATGCCATGTGGAGGTGAAGAGATCTCAGCAGAGGCCAGGGATTTGTAGGACACTGCCACAAAGGGGAGCCTCTCCTAAAGGAAATGCTAATGGAAAATGACTCTGAGAAGGACAGATTGTCTAGTCATTGTAACTCCCATTAAAGTTCTCAAGTGAACGGGGAATATAACTTAGCCTCAGTGAGAAATCTTTATCTACAGAAGGATATGTGCTAGTAACTGGAGAGGAGCATTTCCTTCACACAATTATACATATCTGCATAATTGTAAACTTTAGCTTACCCAGCTTCTGTGATATGGATTAAGGTACTGGAGTGTAAGGGTTTATACTTTATTCAATATTAGTCCATGGTGTTTCAACAGGGAAGAAGCTGCATGCTGAAAAGGGAGCAGGAAAAGGTAGTTTCATGTCAGCTGCTTTGATACAGACAGGGCTGAGAGGGAGTTTCCCACGCTCATCTCCAAGGATCTGAACTCTTTATACAAAGTGAGAAGGTGACATTAAAAAGACATTTGTGTGGGCTGACAAGAAAGAAAATGATGAAACCAGACAGAGGTCTGGAGATATAATGCATTGATAGATAAGCAATAAGTAGCTATGGCAATCTGAGTTCATTACAGAAGACATAAATCAAAAAAACCTGATTCAGTCAGGACATATCGAGATGCCATGTAGTACAGGAAAAAGGCTAATACTGTGACCTGTCATAATGTCAGAATTATTTTAAGGTAGAAAACATGGGGCTGACTTTGAAGAGTACTTTATGACACATGCAGGGAGGTTTGCCAAATTCAAGTACTGGGGTATACAAAAGGAAGTCCCGCCAAAGCACTCCTCAGGACACTGCACTCATTATTGATCCTATGTGAAAGTTACCTCTGTATCAGTTTAAGAAAATTAACCTTGTCTCCCCTTCCCCACCTTTAACTTTTCCAAAGAGAAAATGCTCTGTAAATTCAATTCCAATTACTCCAATTTTATATTTCCCGAATGGTTTTTTCCAACATTGTTCTCTTGCAAGCATATAGTATAAATATGTTGAGAAATGCTATAAAGATAGGACAATATAATTTCCTCAGACTCTAAGGGGATTTGTCAATTATCCCCAGAGCAGTAATATTGGGAATGGGGAGGTATGTTTCCTTGCCACTTTAATTCCCCTGGGGAAGACCTTAGCATATTTCAGGCAGGATTTTCTATGAAGGCCATAATTCTATGGGCTATGTAGGCATCTAAGGAAGAGCAAGAATCACAGTGAGGTTTATAAAAGCATCCAATTTAACGGTGAATTAAAATTATGAAACCTAGGCTGAAAAGCAAAAAAAAAAGTGAAAATAAGACTCTCACAGTATTTAAACACTCTAAAAAGTCTCAACTAAATCAAATTTAAAAGCATGACCATATGAAAAAAAAAACCAATGGGCCTTCTGTTACTACGTTATTTATGAGCTTATGAAAATTCCACCTTTAGCAGCTGTCACTTTTCGATTTTGACAAAAATGCAAATGTCTCAATTCTAGAAATAATTGCAACATCATCTCATGTTTTCTGTATTAAACAAGAAAATAATTAGGCATATAACACTATTCTTCTGGTCAGTCAGGAGCAGTGGCTGCCAAACATTTTATAAAGTCAGTGAATTGACTGGACTGTTTCAGCGATCATTGATGACTGCTACCTATTTCACTGTCTGTAGTTGCTACAAAAATTATTAGTCTAACTAAGACAAATAATGTTAATGTCTCAGAATTCCGTGGCAAAGTAAAATGAGTGAAGAGCCAGATTTACGTTTGAATCCTACTTGAAACGTTATTCATGACATTTTCCAACAAAAGTTGCAATTAGTGTAATGGACATTGCTGTCATTGCAATGCAAACACTTGGTTTCTTGTCTGTCAAAATCAGAGCAGCTGTCACAATTTAACTAAATTGAAAAGAACTGTAATTAGAAATCCCTACTTTATAAAATTTCCCCATAGTTTAGCTAAAGTCAAAGTAGTAATTACAGATTTCAGTCAGAAATGCAGTCCTCAAACTTTTAAAATAGAAAATATTGCCCTTTTTGCTTTTCTGAATGCCAAAATCAATTAGAAAAAATGGAGGTTAACTGAGATTAAAATATTACTGTATATCCTCAGTATTAGAAAGTAATGCAGAGAAAAAAATCTTAAATTACATATATTGTATATAATCCTCTACCCCTTAAGTGTTTTCTGTATAGAAAGTTGACGCATTTACCCTAGAACCAATAACATGTAATGGGCACAATAAAGAGGCATTTAGAATTAGAGACTGAGTTTGCATCATAATTTTTTAGGTACTCAGAGAGACAGACTCCACCAGAAATTTTTTGTTATTTAAAACCAGTAAACGATGCAGAATAGTATCTAATGTAGCTACAGCCCCAACATAGTTGCTGGTTTGGGCAGAATAAGAAGGAAGAATTAGTTTTAAACCTTTCATCCAACTCAGATCTCTACAGGGGCTTAATAGTTGTTACAGCGAAGGCAGTGTGGTATCACAAAAATTTATGAAAAATTTTGCAGCCATAACTGACTTTATTAATATATTAAGAGGTATTTTAATTAGTCTAAATGTCATTTAACCTCTAGAACCATTAATTCTTGAAAATAAAATATCTTTCAGTAAATTCCTATACCTTTTTTTGCAATAATTTGGAAATATTTCTGCTTCTTAAAAAAAAATCTTTTTAGAACTTACCCTTTATTGTTCAGCAGAGACATTATTCAGAAAATTCTTTATTGCTATTTTCTTGCCTTTAATCTCAACAAGTTCACTAGCATTTCTTACAGAGTAACAAACAGACTCAGCAAAATATTAACAGTCAGGCCTCTGTCCCAAAATTTCTGCAGAAAGATAACAAGATAGCTGAAAAATGAGGGAGTAAAATTTCTTCATGAACAGACATAAATGTTTAAGTTTGTTGAATAAATTACTGGCTGTTAATCATTTTTTTATTTCCAGGTATCCTCGATTTATTTCCCGTTTGAATGTCCATTTCAACTTTTTAAATACATTTATGTCTCCCTTTATATAAAAGCCCATATTTTCAGAGTTAGATATATGAAATAAAAGCACACTGAGTTATCCAAGTAAGTGACCTGATTTTTAGAAATGTTGAGACTCAGCTTCCAGTGTGATCAATATATATTGATTCAACATACTACATTCTCTTTATGCAGTTGAAAACATACCAATATTGCCATCCAGTATTTCATCAGGAAGCTATAAAAATTTCTTAGATATCTGTATTATTGACAAACTAAAAGTAACTGTCAAACTATAATTCCAGCAGTGTATAATCTTAATAATGCTCAGCATTGATTTGTAGAGTTTGAATCAGAGAACTTATTTATGTATTCTCTGAAATGCAACAAAAGTTTTCAAACAGAATGCTATAGAAAGGGCTTAAAAAGTGTCTCTTACCTCTCAGACAGTTCCCTTGAAATCTTTTTTCTTAGAGATATAGTTATTTACAGTATAAATTCATATGCTACATTTCATGTAAGAACAGTTCCTCTGTAAAGCCAAGCCACTGATCCTAAAAGGTTTATGTTTTGTTCATATCATTCTTACTATCCTGAAAATGCCTTAACTTCCCTTACCTTATACCTCTTACTGGATTATAAACTGGAAAAATCGACATCCTATCTCTGTTAACCTTTGGCAAAGCTTGAGGAACTATTTCTTGCTCACGAAAAAGCCATCTAATTGCTAATCTATAATCCTTTTAATATGCTCTGCGTTGTGGATTGATCTATTGCCAGCTGACCCAGCAGTGCCCATGGCTATATTAATCCTATTATTCATATGTTCCAATGGAACTCTTTAATGAAGTCTGAAAGGCTTGCATACTACTGATATTAAGCATGGTTACACTTGTATTGCACCTAATTATGGAACACTCTATTGTATCACCTAATTGTGCAAATTAATTTTTTTCCCAAGGCATAATTTATTTCGACTATGAGCTTTATCATATTGTTTTCATCTGTGTTCTTTTTTTTTTGGAGGCAATGACTTATTTACAGCTTCAATGCTATGTTTTTAATATCCTAATAAGTGTTACATTGCTTGACCAGACTGAAAATAAAATTAGCAAGGTAAAGATGTTCTGAAAAACAGGAGTCATAAATAGTAACAGTATATTGTATAATTAGAATTTAACATGAGGATTTAAAACTACTCTAAAAACAATGACAAATTGCTAGACCTAAAAATACTCTTTTATGAAAACATATTTAACAATATTATAAATCTGTAGAGTAAGAAATTAATGAAACATGTTAATAGCAATGACACTCTGCCATTATCTGCCAGAGTTCTTCAATCTTGACTTTCTGACATTCTTCCTCATCGAAAATACAGAAACAGTATGGTTTTCATTGCCTTCTCCTTTAGGAGTTTGAAGCAATTCACAGCTGTTGAGGCTGATGTAATCACTTTCAGTGCCCCATACTAAAAAAAAAAAATCTGTCTTTCCACTTCATGCATTGCACAGCAACTAAGCACATCATCTGTAAGTACAGCATCAGAAAAAAAGTTTCTAATCCAGCCATCTGTAATCCAGTGCAACTTAGAAAATAAAGGCCCCTATTCCCTTCACTGATGCCCTTCACTGAGTCTTATTATGGTTTGGGTCATGTATCTCCACAAAACCTGCCCTGCAGTTACAAGAGAAATCACTTACCCTTCATGATGCCATAAGAAAAATAATAGCCTGCTCACTCAAAAAATCACTCAAACCAATTGTCACGTTTGCCTGTCAACCATCCCAAGAAATAAGAGCATCAAGAACACAACCTGTGTTTACTAAACTGCATCTCGAGTACGTTATCATCTTACCCCAACTTGGCAGTAGCCTCTATTTGCATTGCATTGGAAATTAACATTTTATTATTAACCCCTAATAATTAAAGAATAGTAAGCATGTTGTAATATCTCAGCTGTTGAGTGATCAGCAGAATACATGTGCTCCTCACTGGTAAAAAAGAAACATCAAAGCCTCAACTGAATAGTAACCTTCAGCTACCCAGGCTTTTTCTCTTAGATCTGTTTCAAAATATTAAATCTATCGCATAAAGCATAACACAAGTAATGTAACCGTGGAGTATTGATTACTTTCTTAGTCTTGATAAGGCTTATGTATTTATACGCAAATACAGATTCACAACAAAATATATTTACAATAGCCAGTTTATACTACACAATATTGTGCAACTGGCTTTTGCTTGTGCTTCCTAAACACCAGAGAAAATGAGGATGAATGCATGTTGTCTCTGAAACACTTCATTAAGGTTGTCTAATTAGAATGCTACTTAATTATCCAATATAATGGCTACAAGTACTTATAAGACATGCAAATACTCATAGACACATATCTAATTCAGGATAATAGTTTAAAATGCACTACATTGGTGGCTTTGGGTGTCATAACTGTAAATAAAACTGCAGCAGTTGCATATTACTCAACACGTATGAGTTTCCTTGACAAAATACTGGTCTCACAAAAATCTCTTGACAGAATAATCTCCTCTGGCAAGCAGTAGTGCTCACTTTCAGTTTGGCTTTTCTTACAAGTCAGTTGCTTTCCCAGGACACTCTGCCTAATCCCTTCATGAGTCTTTCCATAGAGTATCCTTCTTTCCTATCTGCACATGTATCTGAAGTTCCCGACAAAGAAAATCAGAGACACTAATGAATTCATTCTGTTTTTTCATGGCATCAGAAATTTGGGACCTACTTCAGAGGATCTGTGTCTTACAGCATAGACCCAGACAGCATTTCCCACAACTAAGAGGCCAGGAGCAGCTCTAAAGTACTTTCTCAGGCTATTTTACATCACTTCCCTGCCCTGTACACTGTAACTATGCAACCCCCCTGAAATATTACCCGCACTACAGGAACCACCTAGAAATGAGACATATAGTGCTCAAAGAGACTTGATAAGCTGGAACTGGAGAACAAAAATTCACCTGAAGTTGTGGTGCAAACCAGATACCCACACTGAGTATTCTTCCTCCTTACCAGTAACCTCATTGTCATTCCAAGGAACCTCTGAATTTTAGGTGAGAATCAGCATGGGCAACAATGCAAGAAGCTTGGAAAGAGAGTAGGTAAGAGAGATAAGTGAAAAAGTAAGTAGTTCAACTAAGGGAAGTCAATAGATTATTCAACCCTGGGCAATACATGCTATGAACATAAATGTGTTCATTAGTCTGCTAATAGATCTGTCAGCCAAAAGCATTCTTCCCTTTAGGACTATGAACACCACAGACTATAAGTCTCTGACTCTCTTAAAAGAAGAGAACCATTTCAATGTTGGATATATTTCCTTTGACCAACACTAGCAAGCACTCGTCAAACTGAAAAAAAACCAACAAAAAATAAACCACCCCCAAATCAACAAACTAATCAAACAAACAAAAAAAAAAGATCCAACTGGTTATGCAGGACATTGGCATTGCACCGGTGATACCTTAGTTAGAAGATGCTTGACTAACTGAAGCAGGAAACCATTAAAGCAGACAGTAAGAAGCAAGTTAGGACAATATTATCAGTCACACAGGCTGAGAGAAAGGGTATGAAAGGCCCAGAAGATCATGGATTGCATACCAAAATGAAAACCATCCAGGAAAATACATGTAGAAGTTGATTTATTTTTTACTATTTCAGATTCCTGAGATCCTGCCCAAATCCTTTATGTTCTCCATTATTACCATTTCAATTCATTATCAGCTCATTTTTTTAATATCTTATCTTTGAAAGAAACTGAAAAAAAAAGGTGGCTAAGATTTTAGTTTTGGAGGGAAGGAGAGAGGGAAGAAAGTATGTATGTCATCTTAGATTTTGATTAAATGGCATTGATAGTCACTATCAGCCTATTTCCACAATATTTCTTAGATACCTCTGCTAGTTTATACTTAGCAGCTGAATGTGTGTATCACTTATGTGTTATGTTCTCAAGGACCTGATGAAGTAAATTGGCACAGATTAACTTGGGTCTTAAGATATTGGGGTTTTGTTTTGCTTTGGAGTTTTTTTCCCGACAATTTTAACCCATTGTTAATTGCCCTTAAAAAAATCTCCATTTACTTCCATAAGGAGTAGTAACAGTTTCTTCATTTTTTAAAGTTAAAAATGAGATTGTCTTTTCTTTCTGAAAGTTAGTGAATTTTTAACTCTGCAGGTTGTCAATTTGTAGTTTGAATGCCACTGAACTAGGCTTTGGACACCTTTGCAAGAAGGCTACACAAAGTTTCTCTTGTTGATGATACAGTTAGAGAACCTGAAAAGAGTGAAAACAGTTCAGACACTTCTGCTAATATATTGATGAGCTAATTAAAAATTATCAGATTCACAGGTGTGTTTGACATACTGTGTTATTTGGCTAACTTTACCCTGGGAGCTGGCTAGTAGAGCTCAGCACAGCCATTAGCTTCTGACCCCCTACCTTGCAACCCTTTGAAATTTTGAAAGAAGTTTCATATATGTAAGATTAGTAAATCATTTATCTGTTGTTTCCTGGATTACATT
Source organism: Edolisoma coerulescens (assembly GCA_013397115.1). Taxonomy (NCBI): domain Eukaryota; kingdom Metazoa; phylum Chordata; class Aves; order Passeriformes; family Campephagidae; genus Edolisoma; species Edolisoma coerulescens. Next base: position 289,241 of record VWZW01005525.1, read on the forward strand.
TGTTATTTTGTTTCTCCAGAAACATGTATTAGAATTCACATACCACCAGTTCATCACAAGGATGTAATTCATCAAAAGAATTTGTAAGTGCAATATGTGATGCTTCTCTGTACAAACTACTGCACAAATTTTAATTAAGCTTCCCAAAAATGAGACTGACTGGCCACTGTATCATTTTCCTGGTAGCATACTGTGTTCCTAATTTCTACCAAAATATCATGAACAAGTCAATATTTAGAAAATAAGTGACAGTAAATTCACAGATTAAGCACCCATTACAAAGAACAGCTCAACCATATTTAAAAGTCCAAAATCAAAGTTAATTGTAAATTGTCATAACTATCTGATTTGGGAGTTGATCGATCAAACAAACTTAAGCAGCAATATATTTCATAAAATTGTGAGAACCTTGCGGCAAAGCCATCAAACAGAAACAGCAACATTAATCAAAAATGGCCCACTGCAATAAGGGAAGGTTTAATAAGTATAAATGTACTGAAGCAAAACATTTAGTTAACCCTACATGCTCTGCTGAATCAGCAGACTACACCATAGGTTGTTCTAGTAAAGTATATTTGTATCATAAAGTAATTGAAGGAATCAGTTCCTGTGGTGGCAGCAGCCTATTTATTTGTGAAGAAAATTTTAGTGTGGAAGAAGAGAAAGAGGGAGACTGTTCATTTGCAGCAGATAAAAATAAATCTTTTGTTTGTGTTAGGTCCAGTGGAAAAAATATTACCCGAGGATAAATTTAAATAGTTTCAGGAAAATCATATTTTTTTTCTTAAAATCTGACCAAAAAATGCATGTTCTAGGTAAATATTGCCATGAAGGTTGAAAAATATTAAACTTTTTGGGTTTTTTGGGACATAGCTTCTTGTCCTTGTTTTATACTGATGCAGTCTTGTCAGTGGTTTTTGTTTGGTTAGTTTTTCCTCCAGGCTAATTCTAGAGAATATTTCTTAACAGTCTAGTTATTCTGAAACACAGTGCTCCCAGTGGACTATAATGAGTTACACATAGCAACGTCTATCCAGGAGAAAAAGTTCACACAGGCAAAAAAAATATCAACATCTTTAAAACGAGTCAGTTTGGAACGTACTTTACTTCAAGACATATTTCATTAATTGTGTGGGGTTTTTTCCCCTCCTTTTGGTTACATTTAAACTCCATATAACTCATCAAGACAAAAATATGGTACAATGGAAAGAAAATTTTTTCCCCATGTGATAGAAATAGATAACATAAATTCAATCTCAAGAACAATTCCTCCAATGCATTAAGATAACCTTGATAAAGTCTGTGTACAGTTCAGCCTGTAATACACTATGAACCAGGCAGTGGACATACAGCTAATCCAGGCCCTGAAGACTGTGATATTTTTTTTGAAAGAACTATGGCTGAATAAATATAAGGTTTAAGATTATGAGAGTATCTGGAAGGACACAGAAACATGGATAGTAAATAAAACAATCTACTGAGGATTGACCCTGCGTCTGGAGGGTTACTATTCAGTCTGGGGAAAGTTGAGAAACAAAGGAGCTGTGCAAAGAGTGCAAAACTGTGAAGAAAAGCAAGTTTTTCCATCTTCCAAGCTTCTGAACTAGCAACCAGAAGAACTTTTAAGCATGCACTATCCCAAAACAATGTACTGCAGTAAGGTGAGAACAGGCAATCCTCAGATGAGTCTCCTCCCACTTGCAACTATCCATCCATCCCACCAGTTTCAGAGTCTTGTGGAGGCTACTACTGCTGAGTTAAAACTTCTGGCACAGGGAATTTTCACATTTAATTTCAAATGGCTCCCAGTGCCAGGAATTGTGAGGGGAAAAAGGCTTATTAGCTCAGATAGTAACATGACAAAGAAAGAATTGGTTACTTTGTGTTCTCTCTTCCTCTTCCACACTAGGCTTCTATTAAACTCTTCAAAGTATTGCAAAGACAAAAGATGTAAATACAGTTAGAAATTTACTTATTGGATCAAATATTTAAATCCTGGGAAACCTAAACTGAAACTATTTCTGAATTCAGAACAGGGGACTTGGGTACCTTTTTTCATATTACAAGAATAGTCTGACAAATTGTCTACTGGCTATGGTCCATCAGATGTCTCTCGTTATCTCTCTCAGTTTTGAATTGTTAGGGGTACAAAAAAACTTTCAGTACTGTAAAAACTCTATATAATACATATGTGTCAGGTAAGAGTTTTAGAAGTGCGTCAGATGAAGTAGCTGGAAATAAAAGCCTTAAAAATAAGTTAAAATAAGTTATTTCCTGATCCTTAAAAAAATAGAGGCAAACTCAAAAAAATCACAGTTTGAAACAACAAATTTAAGCAAAACAATTATATTTAATGATCTGCAAGGACAAGTTAGTTAATTAGTTTAAAATAATGAATCATGAACCAGGAAAGAAAAGAGACTGTAATGTGTCTGAAAACCAGTATCACAATTAAGTACATAACTGAGTATAAATCAGAGTTATAATTTTAATTGAAGATTTACCTTTGCAGCTTTTTTGTACTTCTCTAATGAGCATCAGATCTAATAGATCAGAAAATAGCCATTTTTTTGAAAATTTTCTCCCAGTCTTAGCTGACCAAGCGAATCCATTTTGACACAAAGTGATTGCTTTGCTTCACCTGCATAGTTTCAGTGCGGCATTGGGCACAGAAGTTCCACTGGAAGGATGCCTAGGAATTTTGATGTTCCCTTTGGGACAGTGGAGGAAGAGATGGTGGTGACTGTGATGGCTCCAGTGGACAGGTTTGTTAGTTGTTGCTTGTAGCATCATGAATCGCGAGTTCCCACAACCCCCTGTAACCCCCTGCCCTCAGTCCCCCATTGGTCATCTGTAATCCCTCCTCTGTTCCATTATCACTGGCTGTTTCCCTGTCAATCCCTCCCATGTTCCCTTTCTCTGTTGGATTGTACCCCTCATCCCGCCTCCCTATGTCCCAGTATAAAAAATGCCTGTACTTCCTCTATTGCTGCTTTTGCTGTTCCCCCATCTTCAGAAGTAAAGTTCCTGGAACCAGAAGCAGCAGGCTGCCTCTCTCCTCCTTTGTCTCTGCCGGCGCGCCTTCTGCCAGCCTGGGTGAAGCCCCTTCGAGTGGAAGCTGTGTTCTCGACCGCTTTTGTGTGTGTTCCTGCTGCGACAGGGCGTAGCACGAGACCCTGGGCTTCCTTCATCCAGGCTCACGTGCCCTCCCAAGCAGCCGACCTGGCAATCTGCTGAGAACATCCTGGTAGCGTGGCCGCACAGCCACAGTTGCTCTGATAAGGTCTGGTTGTATATAATATTAGCTTGGTGGATGTTTGGTGCTTGTGGCGAGTCGGCAAGCTCAGGATGTTCAAATTATCAGACTTTTCTTTATTAGAGGGAGAAATGAAGGAAGATATTTTAAAATACAGTGTTCCAGTACCAATTGGTATCATTTAATGATTTTCATATAGATTAGTTTACGTTATACCACATGGAAACTAGAACTACAGAGTTTGTGGTGTTTGTAACTTGTTTGGCCTCTGCTTTCTGCTTTTAATTTGTACACGATATTAAAGCATTGAGAAATTGGAAAATACATACATTGGAGTTGCCACCTAGTGTGATGCTTTGTGCTTTATGATAAAGTTCTTAATTGCTTGGTCTCGAATTTCTGTGAAAATATGCCGTAATTTGGAATCTTTTTTCACTGCATGCACACAAACATGTATTCACAAAAGTCTGGCTAGAGGGAGATACCAAACTGAAAACTTTTTAATAGTAACTATCATGAGAATTTATTGGAAGTTTTAGTTGGAAGATGTTAGACTGGTCTATAAAGAGTCACTGTCTCAATGCCATGACATGAACCACAGCATTAATTTATTTTATAGAAGGCCTGGAATAAAGTTCCCAAATCTTATTCTTCCATTTTTAATGCTATTTGCTATTGTGGTTTAAATCTCTTATTTTGGTTTAATATCATATTTACATCCAAAGAATCTTTCTGCACATTTCTGAACATATCTCCCACACTACAACAGTTCCACAAAGTAGTTCATTTCTAAGGAATTTTTTCTCATCATCTCTGGTCAGGGGTATGGTATACAGTCATCAAGGGGAAAAGTTGTCTCATCCACTGAGTCTAGGCAGGTATCTTAAAATGGAGATTTTTAAAGATTCCAGTTAAAAAAAAAATATCTTCTAGTGATATTCACCTTCTTCAATAGACCCAGAGAGAGGAAGATGAAAGTTCAGGGAAGAAAGAGTCTTATAAAAACTGTGGCTTGATTTTTACTGAGTAAAGTTTACTGATCAAGGCAGAAAGTTGTATGTGTTTCTAACAGCATATTAATTGATCAATATTTGTAAACATTGCTTTATACTTGAACGACAGTCACTTGGTTCATTGTAAGCTTTCTCATGCATGGAAAATAAAGCCTTATGTTTCTGCCAGTTCCTTGACTAGTGTTTTACAGACTCTCAAAAAATTAATTAAATAACTAAATATAAATTCTTGCATTTTCCTGTTTCTAATTTGGTCTGTATTCCAAGAGTGGGTTAGGTTTCTTTCCCAAAGTCAATACAATAAAAATAAATTTTAAAAGAAAACACACACACACACAAAACCCAAAACAAAACCCTCAAAACCTCAGAATACTTGAAACACAGAAACATTTCAAAATATTGCAAGTACTTTCTCTTCTGCAGTTTCTTATCTTTTAAAGGGCATCAGCTTTACAACTGATAAAGCATCAGCTTTATGACTCAGCACCTGCTAAGTCACAGTTACATGTGTAAACTCTGAGACAGAAAAATGCTTAATGGCAAAATACTGAATTTGGCTTGACATGGAAACAAAATATTGATTCCTCATAATATAGAGTACTTTGACAACTGAAAGCAGTGTAAGACCTAGTCCACTGAAGTGAGAAAAAAGATCATTGATTTCCTTGTGTTTTGTATATTTAAAATAAATAAATAAACACATTCTTTTGTAATTGTACCATATGCTTTTTAAGAAAGCTTCTGAATTAAATATGGAACCTTTGTTTAGAAAAAGCCAATTATTCACCTGGGTATTTTCCAAGATAAACACTACTGCAAATAATGAAAATGAGCAGCAAATATCATTTGGGCATGAAAACAACCTTAAATAGAAAAAAAAAATTAAACCTTTTCTATTTCAGAATATTTCTCATCTTCCTATTAAACATTATCCACCTTCTCTAATGCAGAATTCAATTTCCAGCACAAAGGAGATAAAACACTGATAATGGTAATGGATATTTATCTGAAATGGAATGAAGAAAAAAAAAAGCAAGCATTAATATATGTTAATGTTAGTGTTTGCAAAATATCCATAATGTCATATTTTTAATATATTTAGGCAAAATGAAAACAACTGACATTAACAGTGGATTACAAATCTCTTTATTTTGTATGTCCTCATATAATTTACATGCTGAGATCATTATGTTTCTTGACACACATTTGCAATGAAAATAGCAATTAAATAAATTAATCTGGCACTACCGAAGTTGGCACTGCAGTACAGTATCTCTGAGGTTTTGAGCCTCAAATATATCCCAAACACCCAGAAAACAAACAGGACACACAGTATCATATATACTAGCTTACACCACAGACTTCTCTTAACACAGAGAAACTGCCAATATGCCCTTGGAAAATATATTGCATCAAACATGTCAATACCAAACACTATCAGCTTAATGAAACAGATGTTCAGGATTCCAAGTGGATTGAATGACACTGAGAACTTCATTCACAAGTAATAGTCAATATAAAATATGATTTTCTTAATAGAGCAGAGCACAGTATTGATAATTAAATAAACTTTTAATAATGAATCTGTCACAGAGCAAGAAGTGCCATGAATCATTCATAGTTACATGCTTGAGGCAAAAAGTGAAAAATGGCTGATTTTTTTCACTTTTTTTTCTGGCGAGATTTGCTTTTCCAAATTAGCTGGCCAAACCAGCTGAATAATGAGGTCAAAATTTTGACAGGGTTAAAACATCATGGGTTTACATCTTTTAAATAAGGTGGCAGTACAGCTTTAATGTTCAGTAAGTTATTCAAGATTATGTAAAGCAAGAAACTATGATAGAATCTACATGAGGTTTCCATTGCAAAGCTGTTGTAAACAATAGCTGTTCTTAATATTTCACTGTATTTACTTCCTACGAATATACATTCTTTCTTCAGTTCAGTCCAGTCTGGAAGTGTCTGGCACGACTTGGGGTAAGAACTGAAACACAGCACAACTCTCCCATAATCTGTCCACAGAGTTTTTGGGGCTTACTCTAAAACATAGTCATTCTTGGTGTACCAGGAAAGCTCTGAGGTTTCTAAGAAGGTGGTCTGCTAAAGACACCTCAGACAGGCACCTCCCACAAAGCCGTGCAAAGAGACAGAATTTGCTCGAAAGAAAGAATATTGGAGGAAGATAAAAAGTTGTGTCGAGTTTGCAGATGACACCACATTGGAGAAGACAGTCAACAGGCTCCAGAGCAGAGCTGCCACGCAATGGGACCTGTCTGGAGGAATGGGCCACAGGGGCCTGATAAAATTCACCAAGGACAAATGCTGAGGCCCACACATGGGAAGGGAGATCACCTTGTAATGATATTAGCTGGGAAGCAGCTCCGCTTAAAAGTCCTGGAGCAGTTTGCAGAAAGTGAGTTAGGTGAGCATGAGCCCAATGGTAGTTACTGGTACTGCAAGGTCATAAAGTGGCCCTAGTATATTTTGTTCTGTCTTACTCTGAGTTTTGTGTAGATGAAAATAGACCAGGCAGAATAGAGACTACTCAGTGAAATAGCCAATGAAGACCGGAAACAGTGCTAGAGACATTCCTGGATAAGCGGCTTGAGTGCTCCAGACTCTACTCTTCTGTTACTCTGTTCCCATCTTCATCTTCTTGAGGGTGAAGCAACAGCATAAAACATTTCTATGTTGAGGTCTATGTAGTGTAGATCTATATCTCACATAATTTTAAAACAAATTATCTTAAATTAAAAAAGTAGATAAATTAGCTTGCATTGTGCTCCATTCTGCTGAGACTTGTTTTCTTCCACTTAACTCACTGACAACTTACTTTACCATAGTGACACAATGCTGCAAACTGCAAGAGAAAAACAGCTCAGGAGAGAAACTACTCAGTAGATAATTGGTGACCTCTAGTATCGGTTCATCAGTGATGTGTCAAGCATCACTGCTGTGCAGCACAACTCTTTGCCTGTTCTTAGAGGACTCTACAGTTTGTTTTCCACAGGACTGCAAGGCAGGGTTAATAGTTTTGCACAGACATTTTCTAGTCCGTCTCATATTCTTTCCTCTGCTGTGCCCTATTTCTTCAGTTTCTTCACTCGAAAGGATTTACTTTCTTTCAATCAGATACATATGGTGAGTAATGCAAGTAGCTCTGTATTATACTCACGTTCTCAATTAGTTCCTCCCTATTGAAGAAGTAGATCCAGGACAGTTTCTCCTCTGGTTGCATTTTCTACTTTCTGGATCATAAAGCTGTCTTCTCTGTATTCTTGGAACTACTTCAATGTTTTACTGTCTTCATTACCTAATGGGTTCCAAAACGGTTATTGTTAAGTCCCTCATGAATATAGTAGCTTCTGCATTTTAACACTTCAAGAGTTGAGGTAGGAATTTTCCATTTCAAGTCAGGTGACCGATACCAAACACGCACAATCCTATCTTCATCATATCCATTTATTTTTCCAAAGTATACAGTACATCTAGCTGGTACTGTTTTGTTTTCCTATTTTTCTATTTAATGATTCAAATAGTTTATATTATATAGCTATATTATTGCTTTGTTGGGGGGGAGTGGCTTTTTTCGGTTTTTTGTATTTTAATTCTCCCCTAGGAATATGTTGGTTTATGTTTTCTCCTCTTTTGATGTCTTAGCACTTTTCTTGCCCTTTCTTTCTCCTGACACATGTTGCATCTTTCTTTTCTAGTGTTTAATCCAAATAGCCTAGAGCAACTGAAAGATTTCTTTTTCTTTCAACTGAAAATTAAGCATTTTACCCTATGGGCTTTGCCAGAAAAGATAAAGATCTTTGTCATCTATTTGTATACATTCCTTTAAGAAAGCACGTTCTGTATATCAACTAACAGATACTGTAAGGCACGGTAGTTGCTAGGAGAATTTTTCCCTACAATAACAGAACAAATAGTGATTTGTCTGAATATAATTTAAAGCTTCCCTAAGGCTGCAGTAAATTATGCATCTTCTTTTACTCACAGAATGTCTTACAAATGTCTACCGGAGATACCTCTTTTTCTACCTGTGGTTTTTTCCTGTAATGCTTCATATTTTTAATATAGACAGCAATATGTTCATAAGAATAAATATCTTTTTTTTTTTAAAGCTAACATCCACAATAAGTATGATTTCCTTATAAGTACCTTCTGTAAAGTAGCCAGCTTCTAAGGACATATAGCAATTGTTAATTTCTTATAATTATGGAACATAGTAGTATTGGTAGAATGTCCATTCCTTCTTCCTTTTCACCAAGGGTATTAGGACATTTTGTAAGCGACTGAAGTATTTAGGAGAATCACAGAATGGGTCATGTTGAAAGGGGGTCATCTGGTCCAACCTCCCTGCTCTAGCAGGGCCATCCTAGATAATGAGTGCTAAGTTTTCAGAAATACTTCTAACTTCTTTGGGTAATTTTAAAACATGCCCTTTGAGATGCTGAAAATCAAACCAGAGTAGTTTTTTATTTTTTGTATTACTTTCCTTCCACAGAGAAGAGTTCTAGTAAACTCCCTAGAAGGAGAGCTCTAATTTTATGTTGTTCATCTTGGTCATAGAGTGCAGCGTCAGAGACTGTCACTTGCTCAATTACTTTTGGTTGTCAGAACCAACTTACTGGTATCAGAGACCTCTACTAAAATTTCCAGGAAGCTTCACATCCTTCAGTTTACAGACTGCAAAATTATTTACAGAATAGTGTTATAATGCACCTATAGAATCTGTTTGTTCCAAAGGAACTGCAAATTACCAGAATTTAAAATAAAAGTCTTACATGAATCACAGTTATGACTTCCAACAAGTTCCAGTGTTCTCAAAACAAGAGAGCATTGAGAGAGCAAACTCACAAATAAAGAAATGAAAGTTTGAGCTCTCTAGAATATAATTTGTGCAGTGTCCAAAAGTTAAGAATAGTCACATTCTTTAGCTGGATTAATTTCAATATTTTTAATTATAATTTACTTTCATGGTACTAACTTTAAAGATACAGGTATTTGCACACAACGAAAACGTAACTGCATTTCATACACTGAGACAATGTGGAGTCTGAAGGCAGTGGTATTTTTGATGGATGTAAAATATAATGTCTAAGGCGATGAGTGTCAAAACTGATACATTAAAAACCATGATAAAAACTTATAGTAAGACAATTTCTTACTTATTTAAATGATCTAAGAATTTATTATTTATGGGAAAATGCACTTTTGACCTTCTACTCCTAAGCCTATATTGTTCTCAACTCATGGCAAGGCATAAAAGGCTGAACAAATCCAAGAGCTTATGTGAATTAAATGATTCATTTCAGTCATAGAGCAAGTGCAGTAAATTATACTAAATGCAGAACAAGACAGCAGAAGACAAAGCAAATAGCTCAGGAAACTGACTCTTATTTTAGAAGGCGAAATAATCTTAAAGTTGTGCAGCAAATCTTGAAGAAAATTCATAGCCATATTGTGAAGGTTATCTATATTATTCCAATGTAGGATTGTAGTGGCTTAACCCTGGCTGGAACTGGAGTGCCCACGAAGCTGTTCTGCCACTCCCCTTCTCAGCTGGGCAAGGGAGAGAAAATACAAGGAAAGCCTCATGGATAAGGATAGGGTTGGTAATTCAGTGGTTACCATCATGGGCAAAACAGACTCGACTTGGGGAAATTAGATATTTATTTTTATGTCTCAAAATCAGAATAAATTAATGAGAAAACAAAATCCAAATCTTAAAACACTTTCCCCCTACTCCTCCCTTCTTCCTGGGCTCAACTTTACTCCCAGTTTTCTCTGCCTCCTTCCCCCCAGTGGCACAGAGTTTAGGGGATGGGGCCTGCAGTCAGTTCATCACACATTGTTTCTTCTGCTCCTTCCTACTCAGGGTAGGACTACTCACATTCTCCTGCTCCAGTGTGAGGTTCCTCTCATGGACGAGAGTTCTACGCAAGCTTCTTCAGCATGAGTTCTTCCCACAGGCTGCAGTTCTCCATTCACTGCTGCAGTGGGGGTTCCCCACAGGGTCACAACTCCTGCCAGCAAATCTGCCCCAGCATCATCTCCTCTGACTCCATGGCCCCACAGGTCCTGCCAGGAGCTTGCACAATTGCAGGCTTCCCATGGGATCACAGGCTTCTTGGGATGTACCTCCCTGCTCTGGCATGGAGTCCTGCACAGGCTGTAGGTTGGTCTCTGCTCTGCTGTGGACATCCCTGGGCTGCAGGGGGACAGCCTACCTCCCCACGGTCTTTTCCAAGGGCTTCAGGGGCATCTCTGATCTGGCATCTGAAGCCCTTCTGCCTACCCTTTCTTCACTGATCTTGCTGTTTGCAGAGCTGTTTCTCTCACGTATTCTCACTCCTCTTTTATCTGTCTGCAGTTGCTGTTGTGCAGCACCTTTCTTCCGCTTCTCGATTATGTCATCCCAGAGGTGCTGCCACCATCGCTGATGGGCGCAGCCTTGGCCAGCAGTGGGCCCATCTTAGATCTGGATAGCTTTGTCTCCACTGGACATTAAAGAAGCTTCTGGCATCTTCTAACAGAAGTCAGCCCTGTAGCTCTCCCTGCTACCAAAACCTTGCCACACAAACCAAGTACAAGGATTTCCTCTTAAACCTTTTTATTTAAAGAAAAGAGACAAACAGTTTCATCTAAATAGGTGTTTTTGTTTTTTTTTTTTTTCACTGCTAGTTTGATTTTCTTAACTGATCTTGTTTAGGTTCTGCAGCAGGATCAAATGAGCATCAGACCCAACACAAACATATTAGATGAGAACATGCTACAGTGGACATGGGCAAAGATGATAAAAATAACGGACAATTGCAACAGAATGCCTTAAACTCTCCTAGATAAAACCACTTCATCTGCTGTGTATGGAAAACCAAACCCTCATTTATGTTTTCAGGACATGTCTAATCTCTTAGGCCTGTGACATTTGGTTTTAAATTCAACAATATTCCAAATTACTCTGGGAGTTAGACTCACTACGCAAGAAGTTTGCAAATATTAGCTAGCTTTTAAGGAAACATACTGGTAAATATTACTCAAAGGTATGAGCATTGAAGAACTGGGTAGAAAGTTATCTTAGCCTATGGTAACTCTGCATCAAGCCAAAACTGACTTCTGAAGGGTTTTATGGGAAAAAATAGAGAGCATCTGTTCAGAAGAGGCAGTAGCTCCTAGGGGATATGAGAATTGCAAGTTCAAGACACTCTTTCTAAATGAGTCAGGGCAAAGATGTGAAGTCTGCTTTTTCATACTATCAGTGCATGGCTATCTGTTTGCAATGACAGGATGGGTTTTTTTCTAATTTTAACAGAAATTAAATGCTGAATAAGAGAAATCTTTCCTGAATTTAAAAAAAAAAAAAAACAAACAAAAATATAAATCTGTACATTCATGTGGGTAGTTCCCTTCCAGTACCTCAGTATGTTCTACTGAAAATTTCTCAATTTCTAGTATCAGTTTTATAAGCTGTGTTACTTAGTTCCTGACTTTTTCAGACTGCTAAAATTTGTCATAGTACATTACAGAGGTCTTCCTTAACAGAAGGAAAAAAAAAATAGCCTTGAGTTAGTGATAAAAAGATACTTCAACAGTAGCTGTGCAAACTAAACCATTATATGGGCTCAATATTATCATTAACTTTAAGCTTTTACTAAGCCTGGTCTCTAATTCATTGTGCATTTCTAAGTTATAGCCAGTCTTTGATTCCTGAATTTGAGAGAGTGATGTATTGTGTATAGTTTGTCCTCTATTGTATCTTGAAGATAGTTTCCTGCAGTATTAATTTTCTCATGTTTCACACACCCAAGGAACTCAGGAGGTTCAGAGGAGTTTATAGTGAAAACTGTTTCAGAATATATGGGGGTTTGGAGTTGCTGCTGATTTGAAACCTATGACCTCACACTACAAGGTCCAAGGCGATTCAAAGGAAAAATTTCAGACATTTTCAAGTTTTCCAAGTTAGTGGTTGACCTGCCCCAGCACACAGGAAAATTTTAAGCACAGAGTGAGACACTTCACCTTGATCCCTGACTCAAGAAGAAAAAGGGGAAAGGATTTGACTGTCAGCTGCCAAGAAATGTAAATGAAGATTGCTGTTTTATTATTAACTTGATTGATATATTCTAGGTAAAAGCACTCTGGAGCACTCCTGTTAGGTAGTGATATTGGGTGAAATAGCTGTTTTGCATCTCCCCAGTTATCATTATGTTAATTAAGTTAATAAAGTTACAGCTTCTAGCAGTAATCATATTCATATATGGGCATCTTATTTGCCTGAGGTGTTTAAATCAACACACAGGTCTTATCAAGCCTGAAAATAATCCATATTTTGTTACATGATTACCAGTCTAAAAAGAAATTTTGGTGGTTTGGGATGTATTCAGTTACTGGTACATTGAAATTTTTCCATTTTTAGGAAATATACCAAAGGGATATATACATAACTTTCAAAGTACAACTGCAGTCCACACATACAAACTCAGGTTGCATCCATGAGGATCTTTAATGAGCCCAGGGTACTGTAGACAGTCATATTTCTTTTTTAATGCTACTTTATAGGTCATTATATCAAATGGATTAACCTCTACCTATTTAAATTCTTTTTATCTAATTGGATGAGATTTTTCCAAATATCCTAAAATTTCACATTTCCGCAGAGTTTTCAGAGCAATTTTTGACTTTATAATTAAGAGAGCTGTTTTCTGATCTTGCTCTAAATAATGATATTGTAATTGGTTTTGAAATTAAAATACAAGTGAGAGGAGAAAATTCACTTAAAACTGAGTCAAATAAACATTATCATTCCTATCATTTAACAGTTCTAAATTAGCCTGTGGAATCCAAAAGACATTATGGAAACCTAAGGACAAACCAGCTTCATCAAAGTTTGACTTGTTATAGTTCGGAAAAATTGATGTTGAAATGGAAACACCTGTATAAAAGAAGCTATTCTGTTTAGACATAAAAAAATTTTTGAGGACATCTGAAAGAAAAGACTTGATGAGCTGGTTAAGCCAGATTATTTCTATAATATCCCACATCCATCCCTCTAAGGAATCCAATTTCAGCCACTATCTGAGAAAAGCTGTAAAGTGATTGTTCCTTTGATTCTACTGAGGAATATCATTAAATTGGACCAACAGGATTAAAAGCATTTTACACATCTAAGGATTACTTCCTTATTTGTTTCTTCACCTCACTATAGATTTTCAGTATATATGCAAAATAGAAGACGGCAACCAGCAGAAGATGTCACAACCAGGAATTGTGATAAGATGCACTCAACACAACATTAATCTGTAGGCTTGCACACCATTCTGGAAGATCCTCCAGGCTTTTTAGTGTGGAAGGCAAGCTGATTGATGGGGTTGGCAGCCCTGAAGGATGGGATGCCATCCAAATGGACCTGGACAAGCTTGAGATGTGGCCCATGGGAACTAAAGAGGACAAACAAAGCCAAGTGCAAGGTCCTGCACCCAGGTCGGGGCAATCCCCGACCATTATCAATACAGGTTGGGGTCTGAAGGGATTGAGAGCAGCCCTGCCGGAAGAACCTGGGGGTGCTGGTGTTTGAGAGGCTGGGCATGACCCGGCCATGGGCACTCACAGCCCAGAAAGCCAAACGTGTTCTGGGCTGCATCCCAAGCAGCGTGGGCAGCAGCGCAAGGGAGGGGATTCTGCCCCTCTGCTCTGCTCTGCTGAGACCCCACCTGGAGCCCTGCATCCAGCTCTGGGGTCCCAGCACAGGAAGGACATGGACCTGTTGGAGCGAGTCTGGAGGAGGCCAACAAGATGATCAGAGGTATGGAGTACCTCTCCTAAGAGGAAAGGCTGAGAAAATAGGGATTGTTCAGCCAGCAGAAGAGAAGGCTTAGAGGAGATCTTATTGCAGCCTTTCAGTACTTGAAGAAAGCCTATAAGAAAGATGGGGAAAAACTTTTTAGCAGGGTCTGTAGTGAAAGGATGAGAGGAAATGGTTTCAAACTAAAGGACAGTTAATTTAGATTAGATATCAGAAAGAAGTTTTTTACAATGAGGATTGTGAGACACTGGAACACGTTGCCTAGAGAGATGGTAGATGCCCTCTCCCTGGAAACATTCAACATCAGATTGGACAGGGTTCTGATCAACCTGATCTATTTGAAGATGTCCTTAGTCATTGCAGTGAGGTTGGAATAGATGACCTTTAAAAGGTCCTATCCAACTCAAACTATTCTATGATTTCATGAAGAAACAATGAATAAATCTAAGTGAAGGTCTGGGTCAGAATATGTAACTAGATGCTGCTTTAGGGCATGGTCAGATATGGAGGTTGAATTCAGACTTTCTGTGGGCCCTTTGGGTCCAGAACTGATTTGGCAGTTTGGGGAAAGAATGTGGAAAACAAATTGTTGGTGAAAGGGACATTGTTTAAATAAGTCCTGGAAATTCAACAATGGTAAGTATTTCATACCATGACTGGCAAATTTAAATTCAGAAACCAAAAGACAAACAGACCTAAAATGTATTCATTAAAAAACAATGGGTTTTAGCTTATTATTTTTGAACTAAAGTCAAAAGATAATTAACTCATGAGTCTCTGATTTGAAAACTTATTCTTGTTGGGTTTTGGGGGTTTTTTCCATAATATCCAATAGAATTTCTTTGGTGATATTCAATGAAGCTCTTCCACGTTCATATGTGAAACTACTGAATGCAACAGAACAATCAATCGATAGAGTACCAGTAACAATGAGACTTTCAGTTGTAATGANAAGAAAGCCTATAAGAAAGATGGGGAAAAACTTTTTAGCAGGGTCTGTAGTGAAAGGATGAGAGGAAATGGTTTCAAACTAAAGGACAGTTAATTTAGATTAGATATCAGAAAGAAGTTTTTTACAATGAGGATTGTGAGACACTGGAACACGTTGCCTAGAGAGATGGTAGATGCCCTCTCCCTGGAAACATTCAACATCAGATTGGACAGGGTTCTGATCAACCTGATCTATTTGAAGATGTCCTTAGTCATTGCAGTGAGGTTGGAATAGATGACCTTTAAAAGGTCCTATCCAACTCAAACTATTCTATGATTTCATGAAGAAACAATGAATAAATCTAAGTGAAGGTCTGGGTCAGAATATGTAACTAGATGCTGCTTTAGGGCATGGTCAGATATGGAGGTTGAATTCAGACTTTCTGTGGGCCCTTTGGGTCCAGAACTGATTTGGCAGTTTGGGGAAAGAATGTGGAAAACAAATTGTTGGTGAAAGGGACATTGTTTAAATAAGTCCTGGAAATTCAACAATGGTAAGTATTTCATACCATGACTGGCAAATTTAAATTCAGAAACCAAAAGACAAACAGACCTAAAATGTATTCATTAAAAAACAATGGGTTTTAGCTTATTATTTTTGAACTAAAGTCAAAAGATAATTAACTCATGAGTCTCTGATTTGAAAACTTATTCTTGTTGGGTTTTGGGGGTTTTTTCCATAATATCCAATAGAATTTCTTTGGTGATATTCAATGAAGCTCTTCCACGTTCATATGTGAAACTACTGAATGCAACAGAACAATCAATCGATAGAGTACCAGTAACAATGAGACTTTCAGTTGTAATGAGATGATGTGTCAGCCACACTGATTTAATAAATAAAAGCCTTTCTTTCTACAGAAACCAGTAAAGTAAGCAGAAAGCTTGCTGTCTTTGTTTAAAATACTTCAGGTTCTAATAATAAATTTTAGACCTAATCAGAGATATCTTAAGGTCAATAGGAAAGCTCCCAACAGTTATCAGGGCTTTTGACCACATTTATGGTTTGAAGGCTTTTTTCTGAAAGAGAAATTACATCATATTTTCCTCTGAAAGGAGTTCATTGATGATAATTGTTACACTTGACTTGATGATGTATGGAAAAGTTGGGCAATGTTTTTTTCCCAGCTAGTGCCTTTTTTTTCCTCCCTTCTACAGCTGCAGCCAGTTGTGGTTTACCTATATTCTACAATGTAAAGATTTAGTTAAACTACCATATCTTTCAAAGTTTGCCCTTCAATTTCGTTCTCAAAAAACAGCCAAACAAAACCCCAAAACCCCAATCTATCATATTCTAATGTATGATTAGTATTATCATTTGATTAAACTGTGTCTGCTTAATTTCAGTCAGCAATGCTAACATGTCAAGAAAGATTATGTCAGTCCAGCCCATTTTCAAAACTGTCACTGGCTCATAAATTCTTTGTTATGTTGACACAAAACACGTGAAGTCAATGGGCATTTTCACTTGAATGGCAGCTGCGACAGACATCACATGTGCAGTGTTGGTATCAGCACTTCCATAGTGTACAGTCTGTTCTGATTTTACTGAAGCATACTGATACGCTTTTTCCTGCATCTGATTCACCTAAAAGCCCCAGATATCAGCAAACAACAAACATGTTTATGATAGCCTATTTTTATAGCTGTAACTTTAAAAAATACTGATCCATACCAATTTTACAGAGATTGTTATCCTCCTTTGATTTAGAGAATTTACTTGCATCATGTTTCTGTTTAGTTTTCACTTTTCTTTTTCTTTGGGTTTGAGAATTTAGAGGGGTGTTCTTTTCCAGTTCTCTCTAGCTCAGACAAATTAGCAGTGCTGGTTCTAGTACAAATCTCAAAGTTTTGGTATTGATTTCACAGACACCTCAAACAAGATTTTGAAAAGGAAAACCTATTAGGAAACTTAATCATTTGTAGTAAAATTATGTTAGCTACTACTTGGCGAGATTGCTTTAGAACTAAGGCTTTGAAGCCTGTCACAGGTCTTAAAAATAAAATTGCTTGAGTAGTTGAGGAGAACTGTATTAAAATGCAAATTTCCAGCTGCTAATATTTCTTCAAAAACCAATAATCCCTCAAGGCCACCAATATGTCAAATACTTAATGGAAAAATATCCCTTAGGCAGAATGGCCTTTCTAAGTTGACTTTTGATTAAACTTAAAATATTATATAGCAAAAAAACTTAAAATCAAAAAGAGGATATAAATATAGTACTAGACTAAAATATCATAAAGAATGCAATTGGAGGGGCAAATTTAAGGTCGCTAATTTTTAAGTAATTTTCTACCCTCTCTGAGGATAAGTCAGGGAAATAATTGCTAATATAAGGTATACCTTATAGCACAAACCTACAAATGGGCCTTGGAGGAACAGAAACTAATATTTTTTCAATGTAATACTGATGCAAACAAAACGTTCTGATATACCTGGTGTGTATAGCACAGAAGTCAAAGTCTCCACTGCCAACCACTTCTGCTTCTACTTTGTTGTACAAAACCTCAGACCTAAGGCTCAAAATTATCAAGTGAGAATGCAACAGATCTTACTCTCCCTGGCTACTGAATTCCAAGGCTCTATGCATCTCTGTCAAACACAGGAGAGAATTTTCCTTTGAAAAGGAATGACTCAGTAAAAAGTCTAACCCTGTTCTCACAAAAAGTGGTGACAAAACATTAATGTGAGGAGGACTGGGATATTGGTTTGCTTAAGTTGCAGTACACTTTGACTGAGTACATCAAAATTTTGAGGAAATTAAATTGTTGTTTAAACGTTAAATCAACCATAGAACCAATAGCTGCTATAATATTGAATTCCATCATTCCTAAGTGTTGTCCAATGAAACAGATTTGTGGCAATCACAAGGTATCTGTTAACTGATTAGCATACTCTGTGACAACCGTGCTGTTGCAATATCACCTTTTACAATGAAAACCTTGTGGCAGCAAGGTAAAAAACCATGAGATACACATGGTTTGTTATGTCACTGAGTGAAAAGACTATTTAGTATCAAGAAAATGCAACACCAGGTGTCTGGTGAATAATCCAGGCTCATCTCATCTCTAATGTGCAGCACAATTCTTTTTGAATGGGAATTGGACAAGTGTTTTGGTCAGATAAGAAAAGCTTATGTGATCATGAGGAAACAGCAGCTGGATTCTCAGCTGGGGTGAAGCAGAATAGTCTGACTAAAGTATCTTGAACACACAAAGATCTATATCAGTTAAAGACATGACATTGCATTTGATCTTCAGAAGATGTGGTAGGATGTTCTTAATCTGTAATATAATTCCAAAGAACATGTTTTCAGTACTAAAGGTATCTCACAGTACTTTGTAACATAACAATCTGTATAGCTTCACTTTAACTTTCGAGGCTTCAGTCACCAATGCATTGATCTTGTGAATGTGAACCAAGTAAAAAGAATTAAGTTACCCTGAGGAGAAAGTATGAGGCAGAAGCAATATCAGGCCCTTCCTTTTAAACAGTTCTAGTTTTTTAGCAGCACAGATCCATAGCCTCCCTGAAGAGTTACAGAGGCACCCTGAAATCTGTATTCCTCCCAATCAGTTCTTTACATCTAAGAAAACTAGCTGCCCTAGGTCTCACCTGCAGATGTCTGACCATCTTCCCACATAACCTACCTTCTTGATACAGGATTCTGAGTTTTAACCTTCAAGTTTACAGAATACAATGCATTTTCTCTCAGTAGTTAATAATCCAATCTAGTAACCTTTAAAGACTCTTCAAAAGAAAAGTACCCACCCTTTTGAAACCCCATGGGTTTAGTTCCTGGGTGAGCAGATAAAGTAGAATCAGACATGGACACTTCACATGATCAGCAGGTTTCCAGTTCACCAAGTACCTAGATCTTTTTTGGAAAAAGAAATTGAAGTCTCAAGAAACTTTAATTTTGGGGTTTTTTTTTCAATCACAAGGAGGTCACTTACTGAGTGTTGAGGACACCATGTTAAAGGCAGTGACCAGTGATCACACCCAAATCTTGCCTGTGATCAATAATCAAAATATACTTGTTGACAAAGTGTGTTACAGTAGCATTTCTCACAGCATCAACATAGCTATAAAAACTGTTTCATTTACACTGGGTGGAGGATGAATAGTATTACTTTTACATTTTCAGTCTGACAATTATATGCTAAAGAGACGGTAGAAAATAAAAATGAAATATAGTTAGAAGTACAATAAACAAAGATTACTTCACTTACAGTATTTGGCATGAACAACTTTAAATGAAAAATATTTCAAGTGCATTTCAATCTATTTCCCGAACTTGTCTTTAAAATTAATTTTGTTGATTCATGCTTGGGCCTTAGCTGCCTTCCAACCAAAGTACATGTCATCAAAGCCATACAAGTACAGTCATATCGTTATCCCAGCTTTACAAGGCATTTAACAATGCTTTGTTCTAAAATCATTTTTGGTTGTTTTCGAGCCAGACTTCACAGCAATAAGTAGTTGCACTACTATTCTGTTGAACACTATTCAACAGAGTTGAATACACTGTTGAGCTAAAGATGGAACAGACAGTGTTCTGTATTCAATTCAGGGAGACCTAGACCCCTTTCTCTTCATAACTCTAGAAAAGAAGAAATGAAAGGCTCTTTCAGTCTTTCTGAGATTCAGAATTAAATGCTGTCAGACTTTCACTCCTTTAACACTCTTTTAGGTTGCATTGTTAGCAATTTAGGCTCGCAAACAGGTGACTCTATGTAATAGGGTTATAGTTTTCTTTCAACATCAGTTATTCAGCCTTTGTTTATCCATCGGGATGTTCTGACAACCTTTTGAAGGTTAGCAGTCTTACCCTTTTATTTAGTCTGTTTTCTGATATTTCCCTTTATTTTCCCCAGGATCCATTAGGAGTTAAATTTTAGTTTTGAACAAATTCAAACATCCTTATTTCTCTGTTCCCTAAATAGTTGTTTTGGTTTGCGTTGTTTTCTGGGGCTTTTTAATTCAGTTATTCCTAAGGGGCCTTTTTACATTTTAATGGACAATTGAGAAGGCATTCCTTTTACTTGTTTACCTTTCATCTTAGAAAGTCTGTGGTGGGTTGACCTTGCCTGCACACCAGGTGCCCACCAAGCATCTCTACCACTCCCCTTCTCAGCTGGACAGGGGAGAGAAGATAAGATGGAAAACAACATGTATGTTGAGATAAGACACTTTACTAAAGTGAAGGCAAAAGTTTACACATGCATAAGCAAAATTTTAAAAAAGGTTTATTCTTTACTTCCCATGAGCAGGCAATGTTCAACCACTTCCTGGGAAGCAGGGCTTCAGCACATGTAGGGTTGCTCCAGAAGACAAACATTGCTAATAACAAATACCCCCCGCCATTCCTCCTCCTTCCCTTGGGTTTTATATCTGAGCTGATATCATATGGTATGGAATATCCCTTTGGTTAATTTGGGTCAGGTGGCTTAGTTGAGTCCCCTCCCAAGATCTTGTCCACTTCCAGCCCCTTTGATGGGGGGGACGATGTTGAGAGACAGAGCTGATGCCGTGCCAGCACTGCCCAGCAGGAGCCAAAACACTGGTGTGTTATCAACATCTTTCAAGCTACCAATGCAAAGCGCAGCACTGTGAGGGCTGCTAAGGGAAAGTGAACTCCATCTCACCCAGGCCAAATACAAAGTCATATTTTGTCTTTTAGTTTGGTAAGGAAGTTGCTTGAGCATTGTCAGATTTCTAATTAATTCCCCGAATGATAGTGTTGTTTGTGACTCATTTTGGGGGTTTTGGTTTTTTTAATTTAAATCACTTTTTACTTTGTTATCCAGTTATAGCATCAGACGGCCTTGTTATATTGTAGGTAATTTTTTTAATATTCACATAGCAATGGAATCAGGAAGGGATTACACAATGGTTTACATTTAGACATATGGTATTTTTAACTACAAATTTCAAAAGAACCTTATCTTAAATAGTTCAGAAACAATTAAAGTTTCCATCAGAGAAAGAACATGAATAAGTTAAAAGTAATGAGTTTCTGTAAAACATATCCCAACAATCAGTGTTGTCTAAAAATTAAATCCTTTGGCATTCTTATAAAAATTGCTTAAACTAAGAATTATATTATGTTGTAAAATGAGGGTTTATCATCAAAGAATGACAAAAGTAGGAAAGAAAAAGTCTGATAACTGACTTGGATTTACTGCCCTGCAATAATGCTTATTCTGAATGGCTTCCTTGAATTACTACAAGTAATGGAATTTTCCCTGTTGTGTCTGTTGAGTAACTGTCATTTTGTTGGGTGGGTAAGATTAAATTTCTCTGTAAGATTGACTGGTATCTTTAAAGGTGAATTCTTTTCTTTGTTATGAATTTAGGATTTGCTGGTCTTTTGACCAAAGTGGCAAATAGATTTATAACCTGTGATTTCCTACTATGGTGGCTTGAACTTGGCCAGGTGACAGATTCCCACCCAGATACTCCCTCCTTTTCACTCCTCTCACAAGTCTTGCTGGGAGAGACAAAAGATGGAAAGAGCTTGCAGGTTAAAACAACACCTTCCTTCTCTTCCTCCTTTTTCCCAGGCTCAACTTCACTTCTTCATTCCCAGCTTCTCTAATTTCTCCCTGTTCCAAGTAGTGCAGGAGGATGAGGAATGATGGGGTCACAGTCAGTCCGGAGCAGTTCCTTTCTGCTGCTGCATCCTTTTTCTCTTCTCCAGGGTGGGCCTCTCCATGGGCCTCAGTCCTTCAGTGAAAACCTGCTCCAAAATGGGCTCTCCATGGACCACAAATAATTTAGGAAATACCCACATGCTTCAGTGTAGAGTCCTCCATGCAGTGTGGATGTCGTCTTCAGCACGGTCCTCCCATGGGTTGCAGGACAATACCTGCTCAATCATGGCCTCTTCCACAGCCTGCAGAGGATTCTCTGCTCTGTTCCTCCTCTTCTTCCTTTCCTAACCCTCGTGTTGCTACTGCTGCTTCTCACTGGTTTTCCTCATTCCTATTTGTTTATCATTTTTCCTTTTTTTTTTTTTCTTTTCCCCACAAACGCTTCACCAGCTTTGTTTATGGTCTCAGCTGCATCCTGTGGTAGACCATAGAGGAGCTGGCAGGACCTGGCTGTGTCCAGCACTGGGCAATCCCTGACCTCCTCCCTCAGAGGCCACCCCTGCAATCACACCACTCACCAACAGATAATTCTGATAAATATTTTATGCAAAGTAAAAAATCTTTTAAAAGTTCATACTCATTTTCCTAAAAATACAGCTTAACTGTTTAGGAAAGTAAATTAGGAAAGGATTCCTAACACAGGTTTAAAATCTGCAAAAATATATGCATGTTTACTAAAAACTTTCTCAAATAACAAAGTACTATTGTATGCTACATACTATCTTCCCTATCACTTTTTTTTTTTCATTTATGACAGAAATTATGAGTCTTTTAGCAATCCCTCATTTAGGCTGCATATGTCAATAAACTGGCAAAGACTGCCCAATCATGCCACATATCATGATAGTCATGTTCTTTAAGCACTGCCTGTAAAACCATGTCTCTTTAAATCAGAAAGAACACAAGCAAGAGTTTAATAACACAAATTCCCCATAACTAAATTTGAATTATTTTATTGAAAAGCATTTTTGCATCTCTATTAAGATTTACTTGCTATAATGGTTTTGCACAAACATGCAAAGCAAGCAGCAGTTTCTTGCTGTAAATGAAAATAGAGGCAATGATACCAGATGGATGAGGAGACAAAGGGTCAAATTAACCATAAACAGAACTGTCAGAAGAAATCTGATTAATTTTCAACTTGCTGTTAAATGAAAAAGGCCCCTTCATTCAATCTGCAGCCAAGACAGTGGCTGTAAAACTGCAATACCGTAGGCAGACAAACACTCTGCATATGCATTTTACATTGGCATGTGAGCATTGTGACACCAAAGGGGCAAAGATGTGCGTTATTTAATGTGGAAGGGATCCAGGTAAAAACAAATCGTAACTAAAGAACAAAATAAGCACAAGTGACTGCAGATAGGCAGGATATAATGCAAAATACATGAGAAGGATACTCATATATGAAACAATTATTAAAGACTATGAGCTATGTAGATGCAGAGATGATAACTAATAACTTGTGGAGGTTTTAATGAAAGAATTTGGTAATGTCTTTTTCTAAACCTCAGAACTGTTCTGTTTTGTCAGTATCTTAAGCACCCCCATCATACCAGCCTCCAATTCCCTAGATTTTATCTATATCTACATATATCTGCACATGTGATAAACTTCATGGCATTTCTCCGTCAGCATTTTTAACCATGAAAATTTTTAAATTTTCACATCCAACCATTTCCAAAATGCCAAAGAATTATGCAGGTATCACTGCACAAACTCATAACAAGTCTGCTGAGAAAGGAAAACAAAAATTACTTCTAAAGTATCTCCTTAAACACACTTGCTGAGAGCACCTTTCAAGCTAAGCTAATCTACTAAGTCAGCAAAGCCAACAAAAGGAACTTAAACCAGGGATGTTTCTTCCTCTCTTTACTCTAACATGGGTCACCTGCACTACCAAATCCTAGTTCCCCAGTGGCAGAGAAGCTTGGGATACCAAGTCTCCTCAGTGTTCCTTCTCTACTGGGAGAAGCAATGTAGCTTGGAGAGAACAAAATTCAGACACACAGAACTGCACATAAAACCATCAAATGTGTAAAGTCTAAGGCATGAGGCAGGCAAGAGGAAATCTGGGAGGCATGGTGTGGTAAAGGTGTGATCATCAGCGTTAGCCCATTCAGATCTCTCTGAGGCTACTGAACAACTCGTTTTTACAGGACTTGCTGATGAGTCTTCAAGGGCTGGTTGTGACACAAAGTTCTTCAATCCCTTCAATTTCTGTGATCACATTGCAGTTTCTGGTGATGATGGAGATTGCCTGCATCCCACATAGGGAGTTAGGGTTCAGGCTCCGGTGATCAAAAAGTCTCTGTATTTGGACTTTGTAGAAAACATTCCCTAGAAAACATATACAATGCACTCTTAATGTCTTCTCAGTATAGTCAGCCCTTTCTGGGGAAAAAAGAATTATCAAACAACAGAATGAGCATCTTACAAATGCAATGAGTTTTGGTGCATGGGCAAGACAAGAATCCTGATACATCCTGCATCTTGGGATTTATCCCTAGAAGGTGTATCAGCTGTACATCACTCCAAAAAGCAATCACAGTAGGGAGAGGCTACGTCTCTTCATTATTATTATCCCCAAATCTGATGCATAGGTGGCTTTGTTAATCTATGTGTTGAGTAGCATTTGGGAAGAAAAAAAGTGGTAGGGTAGGAATGTAACATGTTATGAAGAGAAATTTTTATGTAAGAAAATTCTGTTACCTTAATTTTTCTTTTGAAATAGCTTATGTTTTGATTTGCTGTCCATTCAAGTGACTGAAAGTTTCTTCTGAGAGCAGATTTAATAGGAAAAGAAAAAACAAAGTGTGAGGAAAAAAAAGAAAAAGAGAGAGCTAATGAATATGATGTTTAGTATGCTGTCTGCCATTTAAGGCTTATGCTGCCACAACTCCAGTTAGCTGAGCACAGCAGTAGTTATGAGGAGTAATGAGTTTGCCAGACATTTTGAAATTCCTCTCCTGCTGTGTCCTGTCAGTTGAAAAAGAGGGAGACAGCGATGGCCAACAATTTAAACATAATGGATTGACCATAACTGGCACCTAAAGAACAATGAAGCAAAGACCAAATGGCAGGATCTGACCAGCTAGCTTGTAAGTTCCCTGAATATGACAAGGATTGTTACATTTTAAGTTTTGCTTGAAAAGAAAAATGCAGCTCTAGATTCAGTAACCGGAAAACATTTAATTAGAAATAACCATATTCTATTGGAAAAACAAGATAATTTATGACATAATAATTAATATTAAAGATGGCTATGTAATTTTTCTTTTTTTCTGCCCAATTTAAAGTAGGGAGGTATGTCTTGATAATCTTGGGTAACAGATAAGAAAAAGATGCATGCCAAATATATTTCTCCAGTTCTAGTGATGTTCCTGCGAAAGACCAGAGATTACTTTCCTTCTGCATTTCTCCTCAGAAAGATTGAAGTCTGGATTTTTAAAAAACAAAGCAGATCTTCATAGCTGTCACCGTGCTGCACAGTTAGAGCATTCATTATTTTCTGGTAAAAGGATTGGACATCAGATTTTCCACTCCAAAAGTATATGCCCCTGCCAAGTTATTTAGATCAGATCTATATGAAAAATTTATCCTGCTAGAACTTTATTTTCAAAATAATATTTTAGAATTGATAACAAAGATTTAAAAAAAAGGAAAAAATCTCAAAGTCACAACATGGCTTTTCAGTTCTACTATTTAGCTGGAGCAAGTCAGCCTGGAGTGGGCTGTGAAGCTGTTCCCTATTCCGGTATAAACTAGAAGACTCATCAAAGGAGGGGGTTTACTTTTCTCCTGCTGAGGAACCCAAACCTTAGTTTATGGGGCTGAGCAAGTCACCCCATGATTCTGCTATAGACAGCAAAGAAAAAGGAAGGCACCTCTAGACAATTACTTATCTCCCTAAAATGACGGATCAGATTAATTGTATCTATTTTTGTTTATATTTGCTATAAATGGAGTCTCAAGTGTTTAGTTCTGAATTAAATATCCAGTTTTTAGACACCTAAACCTTGTGCAAATCTTTTTTTTCCATTTGGTTATTTTTCTATAAATACTCTATTTTACTAATTTTGAAATAAAAAAGACAAGGTGCTTTTCCCTAAAATTCGATTCTTCATGATTCCAACAGTCCCTATTTTCAAAGGGCGGAACCTTTGGACTAAATATATACAACTTGTATCATGCTATATAAAATAAGTTATGCAAAGCAAATAAAGGTAATATTGATCATGCCTGACAGTGCACGTTTGTACCTGTGATACAAGAAATAACAACCTTCTATTTTTTTTTTTTTTGTAGACCACAGCAGTGACTTGTTGCAAGGCATATTTGGACAACTCTAAGTTCACAGCATTTTGAGCTGATCTGGTAGTGCCCTAGCCCCTGAATCTGGAATTCAGCCATTCTGGAATTCACCAGAATACTGCTAGAAGAGATTTTAGTTCACAGATCTCTAGCTTGATGGAATGGTTATGTCAAATGCCTAACTAATTTCCTTTTATTTTTAAATATTAAAAAATGATGGGGTAGATTTATTTCAAACTAAGAAAACAAGAATTGGGCATGTCAAGCTCAGAGCTTCACCTGCTTTGTCTCCATCAAGCATCCTGACTGTAGAACAGTTATGCAAAGAAGCCTCTGGACTGCCTGGATAATGTAGAAAGCTCCACCAGATTTACTAAGGGAAGGTAGTGCTGGATCACAGGGTGCAAGTGTCTGTGTCCAAAAGAAGCACAGAGACACTGAGTCAATGTAATGACTAAAATCTTCCCTTCCACATCCATTGGATGTAACTATATTCCCACTTTTGTCATGCAAAGGGAACACATGGTTTTGTGGCATTACTTGGCAGACACGCAGCTTGGTGTCCCACCACGTACCCGGGAGAGCTCGTGCTGTGCAGGCAGCAGTGCAGGTGCTGCTTGCGTGTGCAGGAGGAAGGGAGCTGCTGTTGTGTATCGGCCACATGAAAGCTCCCAGCGCCACAGCACTGAAGCGAATGCTGGCATCCGACTTCCCGAAATAATTCCCTGCCTGCTTAACACACTAAGCACCACAGAAGGACTGCAGCTTTTACAACTAGATAAGGAGAGCAGCTTACAGCAAGAATGGCAATAGGCTTAGGTACCGTAATCCACAGCTATGGCTGTAGCCTAGACAGAGTTTTGTGAACTGCATATAAACCTATCCTGGTCTCACAGACTGCTCTTGCTATTCAAAACCATTTCAAAAAGTGCTTTTACATGTAGCTCTGTCCCCCACTATAGTGGCTGAACTGTATCATCTTTTCTGCTACATTATTATTTTTCATCCAGGATTCCTGGTATAGTTCGTGCTCCTTGAATGGACAACACAGAAGTTTAAGCAGGGAACTTACAAGTGAAAAGTAGAAAAAACTAATCCTCTTCAAATATAAAAAGGAATATTCCTGTTGAAATTTCTACCTAGATTTTATATTTGGCAATATTTTTATGGGGAAAACAATGAATTTTTAAATACTAATACTAACAGACACAATAAAGGGAAACAGACTTAATAATTTGCAAAAATATTTCAAACTATTTTTTCATGCAAAGGCAATTCTCTATTTCACAGCTTTATTTCATCACTCAGAGAATTGTATATCTTATTAAATAAGGGAATCTGGGGTACTTCCAGCAAAGGGAATCCAGGGTGTTTCCAGCAGTTGTAAGCGACCTGTATGCTTTGTACTTAAGCACAACCAAGTCCTTGAAGAAATAATTTTCTCTGTTTGGAACAATAAGAAAGAAACTGGGTATTAGAAGGATGATGCCTTAGGATTTTGGCTTTTATATTTTTCAGATCCTGTACTGCTTTAGTGTGTAACTGTAAAACTCCATTTAGCCTGTTAGCTACTGTTCTCCCATTCTGGTTAGACATAACAAATCCTCTCTAGGCCTGAGACTCAAGAACACCTGATTGTCCCAGGCCCCAAAATATGTAAAGAAAGCCTCTAAAAAGGGGGAACAAACTTGGGGTAATGATGTCATTACCTGAAATTGCAACTGGAGAATTAACCCTGATATGCAAATGGACCAAACTTACAAAAGTGTGAAAAACCCATGACCCGTGGTCCATTTTGGGTGTAGCCCTAGGGCTCTGTCTGCCCATAGTGTACCTCGTTGAAGGCCCTTCAGTAAATACCTGCTTTTATCCTCTTAATTTTGTCTAGCCTCTGATTTTAGGTAGCCCCACCAAGGCATCAAGGAGGCATGGCCTTAATGCTCCAGTTTTTGAAAGCAAGTATTTATGAGGTTAACCAAATTTGCAATTAGTTAAAAATTTTGCAGTTAAATGAATGTAATGTCCATACCCACAGAGATGTCAGTGGTACAATAAACTCATATTGTCTGACTTAGCTGACAGGAGCTGGTTTATTCTAGGCTGGGGACTCAGTCCCTGTTCTGACATTGATTCTAATCATATTTTGAAAGCAGTAAAGCTTTGGGTAGCTATCATTTTCCACAATTTCCAGGGTAGAGCTGATCCTCTATTCTTAAAACTGAATAGGAAAGCAGCATGGTCTATGTTCTTAGGGTCTTCAGAGGGGCCTGACTTTCTCTCTGGTCTTGCCTTTATTCTGATATGTAACAGAATGCTACTCACTTGTCTATGTTGCCATAGTCTGTCCAGATTCTAGCATCATCAGGGAAATTCTTCTAACTATAAATGCAGAAATTAATTCCAAATTGCTAAGCCTTGGGTGAGAGGCTAAATCTTAAAGCATATTGACTGCATACTCAGTCCTCTCACTACAGACATCTAATCTGAATCTTTATTCAGTTTCATCCATGAGAATTTTTCGCTATGGTACTGAAATGTCTCCACGCAATAAAAAGTGTTTATTAAAAATCTATCTGAAATTCAATAGCAATAATTTTGTTGTCCGAACCAGGTTATCATCTTCCACTTTAAAGCAGAGTTAAAGGTGGATTTCTGAAAGATGTACATCACTGCCACAAGATACAAGACAAAAAGATCGGAAAAAGGGAATGATCCATGTGAAGCAGGAGACATAGGAGTCAATTTCTCCCTCTGTCACTAACTCTGTGTATGTACTTAGACATACCAATCACCTATTTTTTTTTTTTCTGTGTTGGTCTTCCTTCAAGGGTTAATAATATTTCCCTATCTCACAATATCTGACAGATAATCCACACAAGACTTTGAAGCATTTGGATGCAAGGGTACCAGTATTAGTCCACAAAAGGGCATTCAATAGAGACTCGACACCAGACTCCTATTATGGGCTCCTCTTCGATGCCTTCACTCACGGATCTTCATTTCCATCAGCCCAATCCCCGCCCTGCACAGCTGCACAAAGTGCAACCACCCAGTGATCAAGATCAAGACCAGCTTCCACACTTCAGTTCACACAACCAGCTAGACCAGTGCTGAAACCTTTTTATACTTTTTTGTCTCAAATTTCTCTTATATGTTTTTGTTTCTTTTCTTTCTTGTTCCTCCTCCCACCTTTCTTTCCCATTTCTGATCCTGAATCATACTGAGTTGCCTCTTGTAACAAAGGTTTCTCAGTCCTTTCCTAATTGGCAAAACCCTCCTGAGAGGACGAGTTTTTAGCATTTCAACATCTCACATTATTGCTGTGATCTTTTGCATAAGAGCTGCCAGACAAAAATGATTCAGGTTCAGTCTTCCAAATGAGATGACTAATGGGAGTAGACAA
The DNA here is from genome assembly GCA_013397115.1 of Edolisoma coerulescens. Lineage (NCBI taxonomy): Eukaryota > Metazoa > Chordata > Aves > Passeriformes > Campephagidae > Edolisoma > Edolisoma coerulescens. Next base: position 318,682 of record VWZW01005525.1, read on the forward strand.
TGGATCTGCAGATGGACCTGTTTGTCTCATTCTACCCCATGAATGTGCAGATATATCACCATTTATATCACCAGATGACTGGCACTTTGTGGTTTTGCAGGAGTTATTTATAACATTTTTACACATTCAAACTAGAAAATAATCCTCCTGTTTTCAAAACCATTATCTATTAGAGATTACATATCCTCAAAGTCATATTAAATCCTCGTGTTGGGTATAAAGACTTTTTCTAATTAATTCAATTTGGTTATGCAGATTTGGTTCTGTCTACATAATTTTTTCATATAGCATTTTTAATATTACCTCTTTTACAAAGAGATTAGACTTCAATAATTAAAATAAAAATTTATTTGAAAAATAGGATGACATTGATCTGCCTTTAACCCTAGCATCTACTTCTGTAAGATAATGGCTGCTGAGCAGACTAAAGTTCTTAAGTTGAAATGTGACTGCATAAATCATGCAAAACAATTCAAAGTTTCTAGGCATCAAGAGGCTTGCAGGCTTGAGGTGTGATTGAAGAGTAATAATGTGCGTTTGTCAGTGAGTTAGCCTGGATCTGAAAAATAGACTAGCTGATTGAAGGACTTGACCTAATGATCTCATTCTTCCATCTCTACTCTGTCCTTGTTTCCAGTCCACTCTAGATTTTTGTTCCACATTTTTTAGTAGAAGAAAATTTTTCTTCCATTCCACTTATGTAAATGAATTTCACTGAGTCCATTAGTTTTGGTGAGATCATTCTTTATGGCACCCTTACTATTTTCAGTTGATCTGACAGACCTAGCAGTAAGTAATAAAAATAACTTTGGCACAGAGATCACAGACTTTTTTTTCCAGAAAATTCCACATTACTTAGATACAAATCTATTTAACTAGAACAAGAGCACTTTAGGTAAATATAAGCAAGATTAAAAAAAATATTTACAGAAATACCAAGAAGCATGAAAAAATAGACCTACTTAAATATAACTATTTAGATTTACCTTGGTTGTATCTGTGTTGGTTTTGCATGGCCTGGTTTTTGGTAGCTGAGGGGGCCACAGAGGTGGCTTCTGTGAGAAGGTGCTGGAAACTTCCACCATGTCCAGCAGAGCCAGTTCCTGATGGCTCTGAGGATGGACATGCCACTGGCCAAACCTGGGCCAACGTGAGATGGTGGTAATGCCTCTGTGATAACAGATTTAAGAAGAAATCAAAACAATAAACTCTTCATTATATTTTCTCCCCTCTGTCTAGCTGCAGAGTCGGGTGAGCGAGAGGCTTTCATGGGTGCATTTGGCCAGTCTCAAACCACAACATCATTTGATATAAAGTTTAGTGTGCTTTACATGTCTTAAATCATTTCCCATCTAGAAAAGATTACTATGGGTTTACCAGTACTTTTCCCAGAACATATCAATTATTGCACAAATAAAAATGTAAAATCTGTGCTAAAGGACTACCTGAGATTTTGTTTTATGACCTACACCACATTGTCCTCATCTTGTTACAGCACAGAAAAAAAGCTTGACACATGAAATAAACTATTTTCCTAATTTCGCACAAAATTCTATATATTTCCAACGCAGGAAAAGAACATTTAGCATTCTAATTAACACTGGAAATAAAAGGTCATTTAAGGAACCAAAAATGTAATTTGCATTTCTTACACCTTTTATAAGTTACCTTATCCATAGTTGTCATCTTTGTCATCAGAGCAGAAGGATATTCTAATTTTAAAAAAATTTATGTGAATGGCAGTACAATAATTCACAGGTGATTTCAGATTTCAGTGTTCTTGAAGAAAAATGCAGGTTTAATTTTGAATGCCTAACAGGGAAATTGATGAAGATGTATGATTTAATTTAGATATAAGTGAAAATGGCTGCTAACTATTAGATGCTTTCCAAAATGCATTCCTTTTAAGCTGCTCTATTATAGAAAATAAAGATATCACTTTACAATATCTTTCCATTATCTTTATTATCAATCATTTACCACGTGCTTTGCCTGTTTAAAAATAAGAACAAAATCATTGAACAAGTCTTGCTAAAGATAATGCTGCTTGAAATTAAAGAAATAGTTTTTCTTTATGTTATCATTTTCAGAGTGCAACGAACAACAGATTTCTTTCAATATGTATTCATAACATAGTGCTGCAAGTTTATAAACACTACTTCTCTGTCTTATTCCAGTATTATATCTATGCTACTTCCCACACAAGAAGGTATCTATAAGGGGAAAAAAAAGTTTTTACTTTGCTTATTTTTTATAGCTGATTTATTGTTTCTAGGGATTTAATCAAAGTTTCCTCTCAGAAGCCTAATTTTTGAAACCAATTTACATCTTACCAGCTATTCTAAAATGCAACTAATCATCAGAAGACACATTTTTATGTTTAATTCTTTAGCTGAGAGGGGGATTTTTTAAAGGGAAATTCATCCAGTATGAAAAGGTTTGCAAAGTTTCGCACTCATTTATGCACTCCATTCAGCCTATAAGTGAAACTCTCAGTGCTGCTTGCTCAGGAGACTTTAACCCAATTAAAAAGCCCTTGACAAAATAAGCTCCTGCATTTCAGGCTCTGTTAGCCTCAGGAGAAAACATCAGGGATAGGGACATGAGAACATGGTCAATTAACATGACTTCAGATATGTTAGCCCAGCTCTGCAATGCCATTAACTAAAATCAAGTGAACTAACACAATTAAACAGAAGAGCCTCTTTATCCATCCAAATATACCCCAAAGACTAAGAAAGATGACCCAATGCCTGCCGGATCTTTTCAGGGAAGACACAGTTAAAGCTCCATCTGGAGCACCATTGCATCCTTAGGTACAGCCATGTATTCAAGTCAAACTAGAAATTAGCCGTAAATTTTGCATTTATCCTCTGTTTCTCTTCCATAGACACCATTCAAATGCCTCATAGGAGCAACGAAGCATCATCCTTGCCTTGTTCTTCTGTGATCCACCCACACTGCACACTCAACAGGCTAGCACTGGCACAGAACCTGCACAGCTTGGTTTGTGTTTCCTCTATCTGTTATAATGACCCCTCCCAGGAAGGGCTTACTTGGAGATTTTTTCCAAAATTTACTTTGTCCACGTGGGACTATTCACCTTTTCTGATCGAATGTACATTTTCAGCTTTCTGGCAAAGGCTGACATTGACATGTAAACCAAAAATATTATCACTTACTTTGGAAGTTTCTTTGACCATGATTGGTCATTCTACAAAAAGTTCATTGAGATATGAAAGCAGAAGTGGAACATTATTTTTTAAATGTATGGACAGACCAAAGATACAAAATTAATTTCATGCATCTTGAGTGGAAAAGCCTCATAAATTGTATGGACCATAAAGAATAAATCCTAGCAAATTTTAAATGCAAGAATAGAGACAAACACAAGAACTGCATTGAGCTGTGGTTTGATAGTGTGATACTGACTATGTTAAAAACAAAGTTGTCCAATTTAACAGATGACTAAAATAATGCAGATGGGAAGAGAGAAAAATGCAAATACTTTCACAGCACTACATAAATTCTCTAACTTATATTGGATGCGAACACTCAGAACCTTTGCAAGGCTTCACTTAGAACTGTTATGGAAAAAAAACTGCAGTTGCACAGTGCATGCCAGGAAATACCTTTCTCACAGCTGCAGTCCCGAGCCTCTGGATCAACATGTATCACTTTTACCTGCACCACTTTGTTTACATACTGACATGAAATGAAGTTTCTAGTCAGGCACATAAAACAAGGCAAAACTTCCACATGATTTGTAAATACCAAGCTCTGTGCATGTCAGTGTGGCAAGTCATGAAACTATTACACAGTTTTACCCCTATCCTTTCAATTTTTTCTTCTCCCTGCCTTGTTATTTACTGCATTCACTGTGACCCATTTTAGATTTGATCCTGACCTCTTCAAGGGAGGGACTGTTTTCTCTGGGTATTTTGTACAGTGATTTTTTTTTTTTTTTAAATCAAGTAATTTGTTTCAAATAATGTTTGAAAGAACTATTAATTGATTTGAATAATCAATGCTAGCTCGTCTGTTATTGAATCAGAAAAAAATGACCACACTTGCTGAGTAATCATTTTAAATTAGAATCTAAAAATATTTGGAAAGTAATTTGACAAGCTTAGGTATTCTGAAATTTGTCTCAAAATTCTCCTGGAGGGGTCTCACAGACAAACTGTGGTAAATGCCGTCTGTGGCATCTAAGATTTTTTCCATCATGGAGACAGTAGGATTTTACAGACTTTTAATGGCTGTCAGCCATTCAGTTATGGATTACATGTCTTTCCTATAAGGATCCTTTTGTTGTTTCTGGATGGTAATCATTGCTGTCAGTCATGATACTCTCTGTAATTTCATGGTTTTCATAACCATGAGAAACAATAAAACAGCAGCTCTCCATTCTTACCATTCCAAATTTCTTTCTCAAGTCTCCTTCTAATTCAAAATGAAATTAAGACAAATATTTATTTTAGCAGTATTTGACCTTCCAGCATATTGCCTTCAACAGGAGTATGAACCACACAGCAATCAGACAATACAGGTTCAACAAAAACTGATTTTTTTGGTCAAATAATATAAAAAAATATATTGTCTGTGGGGATTTGTACAAGATTATCATGGCTATTCATAAAAATTTAGCTTACTGTCACAGAAGGAACTGCTCAGCCTGAAGAAGAGATAATTTCACGAGGAACATGAATGCCAGAACCTACAAGGAGGGCATAAAGAATGGTTCTTCACAGAGGTGCATGGTGGGAGGATGACACGGACATAATGTCATATATGAAATTAGGTAGTTGGCTTTTGCATATAAAAATCATCTTATGACCAAGTTAATAGTTATTAAAGTTGTTAAGATAGTTAAATACCTTTTAATATGAAGTTTCCATAGCTCTCTGTAAACCAACGTCCCCCCCCAAAAATGTTCCATNATATTTCTCTTGTAATAAGCAAATTTTTTTTTCAATTAAAACAAGAGTTGTCTTCATTCCTGACACATAAGCTGAAATAACAGAGGTTCAGAATAAACATAAGGAAAAGAAGATTTTACCATGAAAGGAGCTAAGCAATGAACCAGTTTGGGCAGAGAGCTTAGGTAGTCTCTTTCCTTGGAGGTTTTGGAGATAAAGCCATGAGTATCTTATGCTGAACTCATAGTTAACCAGGAAGAGAAGACTCCTTCGATTCTGAATTTTCCAATGATCCTTTAATCGTATATCTAACAGAAATGCGGAATATGATAATGGGTTATTTGTGTGGTTGTGTTGCGCTTAGAACTGTATGGAGATACACTGAACACAGCCTTTTTTTTTATCCATGGAGAGCTATTACTGCAAGTATATAGGCAGAAGAATTCAGCTGATTTAGTGGTTTGCACAATACTTAATACAGTAGGGGACAAGGCTAGAGGAGTTTAAGTGCTCAAGTAGCACAGATCACAAAAAATGATATTAATTGGACAGTACCAAGTATTTAAGCATTATGACTTGCTTGCAATAAGACAGGGCGTGCATTCATTTTAAACAGACTACTAATCAAAAATATTTCACCGTGTATTTACACATATTTCTGTATGCTCTTATATACCTACACACAGAGCAACACACAGCATAATATAAAGACATAAAGTAATTAAGACATAAAGACATGAAGTCCCTACATATAACCCACAATATTGTCACAGGAATATCAACATACACATGAAGTTAAAATTTCAACCCTGACTTCACTGGAGAGAATTGGCATAAACAGCATTTGCAGAAAGTGTCAGCACTGTTGAAAGCTATGTCATAAACCTGGTTATCATTTCTTTTCAGGCTGCAGAGGAAAACCTCTTCACCATCTTCTTCATATGCACTTATCCAGTTTGCCATGTTTTAGTGAACAAAAAGGAATCACCCTTTCTCTGTGAATGTGTGTGAATAATTTCTCTAGGTATCTATGGGTACAGATGCAGAAATAAATGGAAAAGAGCAGGCTGAGGAGATTAAAAGGACGTGTTGAGACATAGCATATGACAGCCTCCAAAGAACTGGTATGCTCCAGGGACCAGATATCCTGTTGAATGTATAAGAAATGATGATCTGAGAAAGCCAAGAGTTGGACAAATCTGTGCAAGGGCAGTAGCGCACAGTGGGATCAACAACAGACTGTGCCTCTTGAACCACTTCCAGGGAGGTGATGACTGCAAAGACTAGAGGACTGTGCACACACCTTATAACGGAAGGGACCTTGAGGGACTTCCCAAACACCTACGTATAAACCATTGATCCAGCAGATTGCAAACATTTAAAATAGCTGGAATCTGGGATTCCAGCCTACTGCCTTGCAGAAAATGCAGCAGGAAGCTAAAATTACTCAATTTATCTCAAACAAAGGCAGCAATGAAATTTAAGTATCTTGAATCCACTGTGATTGGTAATGCCTAAGAGCATATTTTAAGAAAAGTTACTTTTGTTCCAGATTTTCTTCATAGATTTATTAAGTCTAACAGCACCCAAACAAAGGAAGACATCTTGATATTGAATGAGTAGTTTTGTCTTGCCCTGGATGTCTTATTTTACTTACTGTTCCCATAAACAGGAGCTGACCTCTCCTGTCAGTTAGGGACAAGTTATAACTTTTAAGTGCCAAGATAGGCACAAATTGCTATTTTGCTTTACTCTCTGATTTTATATTATTTCTGTGATTTGTAATGTACTGCAATTTCATTTGCAGTCTATACTGTCTTTCTAGGGAGATCAATTAAAGATAACAAGACAAATTCTTGATTATATTCAGGGAGTCAATTTTAATATTACTCACAAGAGGGGATTGTAATCTTATCAAGGATTTAGTATCTCCAGTTTTGCTTTTGCTTACTGGGAGGTTTGAGCATAGTGATTCAAACCAATATGATATGGAATATAAGCAAAGTCCAATTTAACAGTGTTCCATCACATAAGTTAAATAAATAACAGTGTAATAAAGAGAAATCAAAGCTAAAAAAAAGCTGCCCAGGAATGCAGTGACATTTCTGATGGCATATTCTAAGAGGCAGTGAATCTCAAAGCCAGTGCAGAGTGTGAGGGAAGTATCAAATTAACACCAATTTCAGAGAAAAATACAACCCCTTACTGTATTCAGAATGACTTTAGATTATCTTTATATTCAAAAGACAGCATAGTATCCTTGAAAGAGAACAACGAGGTAGCTTGACTCCACTAACTGCTGCCTTCGGTGAATATGGAAACGTCAGGTACTTCCTTTTCATACTGGATTTCATGAATTGTTAATATCAGAACACGGATTATTATGTTAATATCAGAACACTGAGGTGGGTGTGAGATCTTGTCTTATTGAAAATCAGAACTGATATCAGAATGTATCATTTTAGATATCTAACTTGAGACTTTTGTAAACAAACTGTTGAGATACATACATCATATTTCTATCAAGCTTTCATTTTGCGTACATACCTGAGGCACTGAAAGTCCAAAGTGTTTGCTGCTGAACAGATGTAGACATTTTAGGTCAGCTGAAATTAGTCAAATACTTTTGCAAACTAACATACTGGTGTGCACAGGATTCAAATAATAATTTAGCAACTTTCAAAATACTTTGCTAGTCATTATTTGCTCATAGGTCTAGGTAAAGAGACCTCAGAGAGGATGTAGTCATTTCATGTGCTCTGGAGGCCTTATCCATACAAGACTGATCCCACTTAAGTTAATGGAACTACCCTGACATATAAAGGTGCACCAGAGTGTAGTACTGTCTCTGGTTCAACATAGCTTTTGATTTCTGCTTGTTCTTCACCGTACAAGACCCAGTTCAGCTCATTTGAAATAAATTTGTGAACAATTATATTTAATTATTTGGGTTTGGAAGATTAGGCAAGAAGTAAAAAGATAGCATTTTTTGTTGCTTTCATTACATTTTTGTAAGAATGTGACTGACCTTAAAGCAAAGAAGGCTAAGTGTCCTCATCTTCATTAGTAGGAGCATTGCCTGAAGAGGGTCAAGAAATGTGATCCTTCCCCTCTGTTCAGCACTGGTGAGGCCATACCTGGAGTACTGGGTCCAGTTCTGGTTTCCCCAGTACAAGAAGACATGCTGGAGACCATTCACTGAAGGCCCACAGAGAAGATTTAGGGCTGAAGCATACTTCATATGAATAGAGCTGTACTGAGCCTGAAGAAGACTCAGGGGTAACCCCATCAAAGTGTATGAATATCTGAATTGAGGCAGTAGAGAAGACGAAGTCAGGCTCTTTTCAGTGGTGATCTGTGACAGAACAGGAGTCAACGGACACTGAAGGCTTCATCTGAACTGTGAGGATGATGGAGCCCTGGCACAGGTGGGACACTCTACATCCTTGGAGATATTTAAAGGCCATCCTGGCTTGGTCCTGGAGACCCTGCTCTAGGTGACCCTACTTGAACAGGCTTGGACAAGATGACTTGCAGAGATCCCTCTCACCCTCAGTGATCTGGTGATTCTGATTCTGGGGCTGTTGTATCTCACATTCCTTTTGGAAAGTATCAGAAATACTGTCTTTGGTTTGCTCCCACAGGAGCAGAGCCTAGACCTGTGTGGGCATGGCTGAATTGCTGTTCTATACCACCCACTGCACAGCTGGGGGCGTGGCTTTGGGGGAATTAAAAAACAACCTCAGGACAGAAGTGCGCAGTTTTATTCTACTTCTTCCTTGGGGCAGCTGCCAGACCAGCACTGAGGACTCTGTACCTCTCCTGCTGCTGTCCTTCCTGTCCCTCAGAGAATGCAGCTCCAGGCAGCGAACACGTCTGAGCCATGGCACATTTCCAAAAAGCAATGAACTCAGCCAAGCCTCGGCTCTGAAGTGGCAATGAGACAAGCCTGAGCTGAGCCCCAGCCGAGTCCAGCAGAGCCAAGCAGACAGGTCCGAAGCAGCAGCGCCACACGGAATTAAATCAGTGGAGTGGAGCTGTCCAGAGGTGGGCACTGCAGTGCTGTGCAGATGATCCAGCTTTTGCAGGGGTTGTCTGTCATCATTTTTCACTGTGTTGGGCATGGGGATGGAGAACACTGGCTGTGGAGAGCCTCCACCAACTTGTCTTTATCTTGGCAGCCACACAAAACTGAATTGAGATGGTGAACTCCTTTTGTGTGTAAAGCACCTTTTCTTTTGTATTATTTTGTTATTAATATTGTTGCTGTCACTGTGTGTTTCTTATTCCATTGCCATTTGTGTTCAGTAAATTGTTATCTCAACCCATAGTCTCTGCCCTCTGTCTCTCTCACCATCAGGGGACTGGGGGAAGGGGACCGGCGTGTTTGGAGTTTAATTCCCAGCTGTTTTTCTTTAACCACCAAAAGTATATAAGGGCTTTCAAGACCAGTTTTGGCAAATACAGGTTTGTGAAACCAGGGGAGTCGGAGGAATGAAAAAACAGGACACAGGGAACTGAGCTCACAGTTCAACACTACCATCCTTATGTGGGCCTGCAAAGCCCAAATTCAGCTGGATCCCACTGCACAGGTGCAACTTGACCTCTTAGGACTTCATGATGCTACAAGGTCTACATTCACTGGGCACCACTTCTATGAGTTGGGCCAACCTGAAAGTCTAGTATGCACTGCAGGCCACAGGGAGCCTCACATTTATCTGAAAAGACATCCACAGGGCCAGCTAGGGGCATGTGCATCTGCATCAGCACAGTTTTTTAGAAAAGCCTTTGGGCCCCATTTTTAGAAGCATTTAGGGGTCTTTTAGCTGATCAAACTCCCGGTGGTCCTAACCAGATTTGAATGAGCTGCTGTGTAGGCATCCAGGATCCACCGCAGTGGAGAGTGAAAGAAGAAAGTGGAAGGACTAGTGGAACCAGTGGAAGGACCAGTGAAGGGAGCTGGATTTGATAGCACCAAGACTGATAACTTGTCCCGCTGTGCATCTCACATGAAATTAGGCTTCTCAGTCTCTCTTCCTATTTACGGTGCCTCTTTCAGACACAGCTGGTGTCACTTGACTGTTTATGCAGATGTTCCAGCTGTTAAGGACTTTAATCTGGCCCTTCTGCTACAAGGTTTACAGGATGGAAAGTGTTAGGCACTTTATGTGAATTATATATCATTCACAAACTAGATGTTCCCAGCTTCTGTAATAGTCCGTCTTCAAGGCCTCAAGGCTGGAGCTAGTGCTCTAAGCAGCTAATCAGTAGGGAAAGTTGCAGCAGTGCTTTGGATGCTGTGAAGCTGCCAGTTGCAAGAGACTATACACGTAACTGAATTGGACACCTGGGAGGTTGGGCTGTAGTTATAGCTGTGAAAACAGCAGCCGTGCCAATGCTATGAATCTAAGCACCAATCCGTTGTTTTGGGAGCCGGAATTATTTTGAAAGACCTAGCAAATGACTGTCAAGGAGACTTAGAGCCACAGCTATAACTTGTGATGGGATGTTTCACAGGTACTTTCTTAGGTCCTGAGGTAGTCACATCAGTTCAGGTCCACTCCAATACGTGTATTTACTTTCTCAAAATGGGATGGTTTCTTGGACTAAGAACCCTGCAGAGACTGGTGTAGTTGGTGACTGGGAGAAAATTCTATTAGGAAAGAGCTACCTTTTCTGCTCAGAGCAGTGCAGGTGGATATCCCAAAACTCCAACACCCCTCAGTGACTTAGGAAAACTGGACTTCAGGTTCCCAAGTCATTTTATACTGGCATTTCACATCTCTTTCTGAATTTACAGAACAAAAATAATTACTATTCCACCACTAAGGAGTAGAAGGCAACAGTGAAGTTAAATATGGTACATTCAGAGTTTATGTTCCCATGAAACATCTGTCTCATGAATATGTCTCTCACTTTGCCAAGCAAAGACAGAAGATCTTTTTTAAAGCAGTGCTGTTGAAAAAACAGTTTTCTCATTACACAGGGTGTCGAACATTACCTTCTAATACTTGCGTTTCTCCTAATTGTACTAAAACTTATTTTAAAGTTGCAGCAGTATTTAATGAAAAAACAGTACAAAAATGTTCTAACCCACAACAAAAAGAGTTCTGCCTACCTACTCTCCCATTCCATCTGATGTATTTTAAACTAGCTTTGAGATAACATTGAATGTTCCAAATATATTTAGCAATGTTAAATACAAATTATGAGTCGGCGGGGCTAGCTACAAAGCATAAGGCTTACTGGCACTTTTTATCCTTCATAAAATGAGACTTGTAATTCAATTATGTACTCATAGGGGGAGAAAATGGTGCATGTTCCAGCCAGCAGCTCCCATTGTCCACATGTGCATTCTCAGATCAAACAGATCTAATAATTCCTTGTTAAAGTCATCATTTCCCATTAGATGAGCAACTGTGGCTGGTAAAAGGTAATGGTTACAGTGTGTTACACAATTAACACAGTGTGAAATGAACTGAAATATGTTTTCTAAAGATGATTTTCAATGGAAATGGAGTATTTAGACTGTATATATCAAAAATACACACCCAAATGTGGAGTGTACTGAATATTTTTACAAAACTGACAGTGTGCTCAGTCACAGCAGCTCTTATACTACAAATAAAATTAGTATGCTGTCAAAAGCATAGCAAACATTCTTTAGGGCTATGAAAGAGAAAACTTGCATTAGAAGAAAATCACTTGAACTTGTCTGGAAATACATAAATTATGGAAATATTTTCAGACTTTGTAATGGTTTCTGCCACAAAATGTACTAAAAATTCAGATAATCGGAAGGACTGCAATAGATAATAGACAGCAAGTTTAGTGTAAGTAGAATGAATTCACAAAAGAGAATTATATGGGTCTGTGGATAAAAAATAAAAGAAAAAAGAAACTAGAAAACTCGTAAGTGACAAGTTTACTGTGTTTTCTACATGATATGTTCCAGACTATCCCAGAATAACTCAAGTAGTCATTGATCCACAATATCCAGCAGTTCTGAGGTTCAGAAGTTGCTTATCAATTCATGCAGTTTCTGCCTCTCTATAAAGAGAGCAGGTTTGGTAGCAGATATCTGATCTGAATTTAAAAAAATGAAAATCCATACCTCCTTTCATGTAGTAGAGCATTTTTACTATCTGTAGGCTAAATGCAATTCTGTGGAATTTAGTGCAATGAAACCATTTAATATCTCACCTGGGTAATGACACACTGCTGGAATTTGATAGAAGGTGCTCCAGAAGATAATGTTGTGAAATTTTTTCTTCAAGGACATAAATCATTACCAAAACTAGCTGAGACTCTGGAGCCATTTAGACAAGTCTGTATGTGACTGTGTGAAGCTAACTTGCTTCTCAAATGGATTTGTTGGTATGAGGCAGGCTGACCAGCTTAAAGCACTGGGAAGATTAATGTACAAGTGGCAGCCTCTGACAATTTAGACAATTCCTGAGGTACTTTCATGTTGAACAGAGCAAATCTCTAACTCTCAGGTGGCCCTCAGGAATCTTTGGTGTTAAGAACATCCACGTTAGAATCATAAAATCACAAAATGGCTTGGGCTAGAATAGAATCATAGAATCATAGAATCTGCTGAGGTGGAAGAGGTCTCTCAGGATCAACTCATGGCCATGTCCAGGACACCACAAGAATCCCGCCATGTGCCTGAGAGCATTGTCGAAATTCTTCTTGAACTTAGACAGACTTGGTGCTGTGACCACTTTTCTGGGGAGCCTGTTCAGTCAACCTCTGGGTGAAAAAACCTTTCCTGATAGTCAACCAAAACCTCCCCTGACTCAGCTTGATTATGAGAGTAGAAAATCTCAAGACACACCCAATAGTGCTGTTGTGGTGAAGTGAGGTTCCTATCATAGAATCATAGAGTCATAGAACCATAGAATCATAGAATCATCATAGAATGGTTTGGGTTGGAAGTGACCTTAAAGAATATCTAGTTCCAAGCCCCCTGAAATGAGCAGGGACACCTTTCACTAGACCAGTTTGCTCAGAGCCACATCTAACCTGGCTTAGAACACTTCCAAGGATGGGGCATCGACAACTCTGGCCAACCTGTTCCAGTGCCCTCACCACCTTCACAGTAAAGAATTTCTTCCTAATATCTAATCTAAAAGTATTCTTATGGTTTGAAGCCATTCCTCCTTGTTCTGTCACTCCACGCTCTTGTAAATAGTCTCTTTCCATCTTTCTTGTAGGGTCCCTTCAGATGTTGGAAGACCACAGTTAGGTCACCGTGAACCCTTCTATTTCCAGGCTGAACAATCCCAATTCTCTCAGCTTTTCCTCTTAGAAGGGGTGCTCCATCCCTCTAATCATCTTGGTGGTCCTCCTCTGGACTTGCTCCAACAGGTCCATGTCCTCCCTGTGCTGGAGACCTCAGAGATCAATGCAGCACTGCAGGTGGGGTCTCACCAGAGCAGAGCAGAGGAGCAGAATCCTCTCTCTTGCCCTGCTCACCATGCTGCTTTGGATGCAGCCCAGCATATGGTTAGCCAGGTGCAAAGATATGGCTAAGCATCTCAGAAAAGGATTTCAAAACACTGACACATACTACATTAGAGAACATCTGGCTGAATCTCAAACACAGGTAATATTTTGCAGATCTCTTACTGCAAAAAAAAAAAATTCATCTTCCAGTCAGGATGAGATCAGGCCATTAGTAATTAAGTTACACAAAAAGAAAAAAATAAAGTGATACACCCTTATGTGTCTTCCTTTTGGGGCAGGAGGACCTCTCAAGTGAAGAGATACAGAAGCTAGATGTGGAAAACAAAAATACTTGAAACCAAGGGTCTATCTATACTCTATAATGGAGCACAGTACAGTAATCCCCCCTGTAACTACTGGGACAGCATGGCAGGTTTTATTTTCCCTTTTTCTATGTTGCTCTCATGCTAGATTTATTTCTCATAATTATTCTATTGCCCTTCTCTTGAGTGTTGCTTTGCCGTATACTACTTTGCTTGTCCTTGAGGCTTTCATTTTACAAGCCTACAAGGTATCAGGTGTTTGATGAGACCAGTTCAGAGAATAATTAGGAGAAACACATTTTATCCTATTAATAGGATACAGTACCACTGAGATAGTTTTGAGGCACTAGGCAGTATTTACTTTTCCTTGTCTTTCTCCCTAACCTTCTTTTTTATCCTCCATAATGCACACCTTGAAACTCCCATCTCCGTTTAACTAGTTTTTAGGACAAGGACTGTCTGTTTCTGGCTGCACAGTGGCTGAGATCATATATCCCATTATGAAAATAGTAAGAAATAAATAGCAATCAATAAATAAATAACCATATGACAAACGTAAAAAACCAAAAGTTCCGTTCCTCTATTTGCAATCCTTTGAAGGAACCCAACTTCTTGTAGGACTGTTCCTTTTGCATTATCAAGATCACACTTTGTGTTCCCTGGGAATGGGATGAAGAGGCGTTTAGTTTCAAAGATGAGGAAGAAAAGCCACCACTAAAACATCCATTGACTAGATCTTGTCTCTCAAAAACAGGGAAAGATTTATTCAGCTATCTTGTCTTTTTGAGAAGATTCAGTTATGCTAGTTTATGAGACAATTACAACTTTATATATAGGCTGTGATGCCTTTGGTTGTAGTAGTATTCATTAAAATCATGTCAGAAAATCCAGAGACTACAAAGTGAATCTTATCACAGATTTTGGTGGGCTTGAGGTTGGATATCACATGAACACTGATTTGCATTTGAGACCGTTCCCAAACTGAGTACTTCATATAATGTCAGTGTTTTCATATAAGCAAGGAATGTCAGAAATTACAGACCAAAATTTGACCCAATATGAATACTCAGAACACTTGATTCCCTCCTAGTGTAAATTTGACCTTGTAACTATGCCCTCTGTGAAAATGGTGTAATGCGACTTGCCTGAACAGTGAAATGCTGGAGCATGGTATCTTCTTCTACAGTTGAAAATACACACAAGAGAAAGTATCTGCTCTTACAAATCAAACACACTGTACCCCTTTGCAGATGATGTCCGGATAGGTTACTGCAGATGATTGGCAGACAGAGTTTACAGCCAAATCTCTTAGAAACGAGCAATTTATTTTCAGTCCACAGACCTTCGAAACTCCTCTTCATGACTCAGATCGTCCGTACATGATTTTTTCAATACACTAAGGGCATTTGATAGTTCAAACTTACAAAGAAGAGATTGGCAATAATGATGCTCTTCAATAGCTCTTTTCAGAAACTTCAAAACAATGACCTGTAATTGTAGATGAAAAAAATATTGTCATGTCTCAGCAGAATAGCTTTTCTTCAAGAGGAATATGTGCAATAAAAAGCCCTTACGTAATTGTCTAGAGCAGTGGTGAAGGGGACAGAGGGAAGTGTGAGCTCCTTCACACAGGTCATGCAGAAATATCTTTAGGCAGAAAAAGGAGGCAGATCTATCTTCTTGCTTTGAACAGCAGGGAGCAGTATTAGTGAGAAGAGACCATATGGATGCATGAGCTGATGCAGTTCCACATGGAGAAGCTGCTCCGCAGTTGTTGCCTCCTCACAGAAGCATAGTCCTTGGAAAGCAGAGGTTCCACACTGTCTCCTATTTAGGCTGATGTTATACAGGACTAATAACATCAGAAATATAACTAAGTGAAGAGTGGAAAGACCCTCTTCTGACAGAATTTCTGCAGGAAATGAATTATTTTATGCCTATCAGGCTGTTAGGCAATTGAGAATAACTGGTATTTTAGTTCCAATACTGAGCAACACTGCAAATAAATTCTGAGTATATTGATTAATCAGTGAACAAGTAAATAGAGAGAGAGACACTTTCCTCCACTGCAATGTAAATGCTCTTTCAGTTGTTTTTTGATTAAGCTGTAGAGCTTAGATTCACAGAAGGACAGATGCACCTTGAAGCCCAGCAAGCTTGTCCTTATGATACTGAACCCAAAATTTCATGCTATTCTTTCCTAGCTGACTGACTAAACAGTCCCCTTGAATAGCTAGATGTCCATCCCCAAAAAACTTAGGCCAAAATTGCCCTTGTTAAGTTGCTGTCTATCAGGAGAGGAGGTAAAGCCTACACTTCTTACAATTTCAAACATTAAAACTACAGGATACTTGAAAGCTTCTATTCTGCTTAAGTGCTGAAAAATGAATACCTAACATGCCCAAGCCTTACAATATTGTCTTCTGGAAACCTTGGAGGTGTTCAGAATGGTTGAGCTTTTTCAGAGTGCATAGAACAGAAGAGAAATCATAGCCTTAGAGAATGCAGGTAGAGTGGATAATTTGGCGGAGTAGGGAACACTGAATTTGGAACTAGAATACATGTCTTCCACTTTCTAGGCAAGTGATGTAACCAGATGGTTCTCATGGAAATGGTGAGGATGACACCTGTATAAAAGGGAAACCTTTTTTCATTGCTTTGAAGGAAATACTGGACTGAGGACTGATTCAATTTATACTGCAGCTGTTATGAGATCTGATTCAGAGAAGAAGACATGTCTGAGTGTTTGGAGACAACAGCCCAGGAGAAGAAGAAGCAGAAAACTTCTTTTACCAGAAAACTGCAGAAACTAGACTGATGTTAAATGAAATCACTTCCTCAGTTCCAGTCCAGGATCCACATATTTGTTCATGTACTTTTTTACAGCCAGGTGTGAGCTGACTTCACTTACCCTATGAACTTACCTCCCTTCAGCCTGAAAGCTGTGCAGATTTATCACCTCGGTGATGTTCTCACATTTGAACCCATCACAGAGGTCTATTAGCGTAGGAGAGTGTGTTAATACATCTTCCTCCTCACGTCCATTTTGATCAGAGCACTGGCAAAGTCTCTTCCTCCAAGTAATCAGAGACACCTGGACCTTTGTTTTCACACTCTACATGTTCTGATAGCCACATTAAAATCAGAGGTAAACAGAGAGCTGACAGCTAATAGTAAAACAGTGTAAAGAGTAGACATAGGTGAGTTTTGTTTTACAAATATTTGTAGTTAAATTTTTATAAAGAAGGCTCAAATTCAGATTAAAACTAAATGATGAAAATTTAATGATGAGAAAACTGAAATAGTATTTAGAGAGCTAAAGTCCTTGTTTTGACAAGAAGATTCTACTAACATATCTTAGACAGGTGATGTCCATTAAAATGTGGGAGCTTGTTTTAGAGTTATATAAAAGTCATTTTCCCAAACTGGAACCTCTGATCCAGGCAAAGTTTTTATTTGTAACATATACATACTAACAGGCCAGAGGTAATAGGTACGTCCAATATATTAAAAAATGTCAGCATAAATCCCAAAGAAACTATGAACAGCATTCTCCAAGGAATTATTTCACTCATTAATATGAGAAGGAATTAGGCCCTTATTAATTGTCACTGGTTTAAGGAGAAATACTTTTTTTCCTTGACTTTACACACAAGAATCTACTTAAAGTTTATGACCTTTTTTCCTTCCAAAAGCAGATAAATTATAAAAGTAGCTCATTCCATCAACACATTAAAGGTATCTCTTCTGGTGAATAATTTGTTGAGTCTTCTGTTTAGTCCTCAGTTAATCATTTCTTTAAACTTGTATGATTGTAGTCTAAAAACTGTAACTGTAAAAATGCCATCTTGGTTACTCTGACAATGTTAAGACTCCACCTGTGCCATCCTGCAATGATTTACAATATCGTTTAAGACTACAAAGTCTATGAAGAGCTGATGTAACTTTGAAAGGAAAAAAGGGGGAGGAGAGAAGTGCTTTATTGAATACCAAAATTATCTTGATAAATGGGGGGATTTGTCTGAAATCGATAACAAGAAATTCAATAGAGACAAGTGCAGAGTACTGCACTTGGGGCTTGTCTACACAAACAGATCAGTACAGCAAACTAAAGCATGAATTTACAGTACACTTGCTGCTGCATACTAACTTTTCATGCTGACACTTTGCTAAGCAGTAAGTATAGCTCTCTGTGATGTCTTCTGCTTCACATTTTGCACAGAACCAGCATTAGTGCAGGCTACAAGTATCCACAGGGGAAGCTGGCATGGAGCAGCTGGTGTGCTATAAATTTATGCCCTATCTTACTGAAGCCCAGTAAGATAAACTACTGAAATTTGGTAGTTTAAATTCTACTGTAGGCAGAAAAAACATCAAATGCACAAATAGAAAATGTGGAATTACAGGTTAGACAATATAACTGCATAAGCAAGTTGTAGTCAGCATAGTCAATGATAAATGATGAAAAATAACTATGATATTGGTATTACACAGAACACTGTTACTAGTACATAGAAAGAAACAGAGGAGAATTATTCAGATTCTGCTTTTCTCACTGTTGGCAAGATATAAGCCAGAATAGTCTGTTTTCTGTGGAGTTCCACATTTGAAAGGGTAGGCAAGTTTTAGAGTAGTCAGAGGAATGCAATCAAACATGCTCTAAGAATCAAGACTGCTAAATCCAAAAAAACTGTGACTGATGGCTGAGTATGGTAACAGTCTTCAAAGACATGAAAGAATGCTATAAGAGAACTTCCTGCTTATTTTTTCAAGTCCAAGGAGACTTGGAAGAAAATGATTGTTTCATTTGCAATTGTGACATTCCATGCCAGCAGTTTGGAAGTGTTGATGTTTACCATTCTGAGGGGCACAAGAGCAAGGGCAACCATGGAAACAAGGGAAATGGGTTTACTACTCTCATTTCTAACATCAAGACATGTTCTAGGAGTGAGTGCAAGAATAGCAGTAAGAAAGTGAAAGTGAGAGACTTCAAGGTTAGCTTCGTTTGAGAAAAGGGCACAAGAACATACAGTTTGAGAACTACTGAGTTTGGCGACAATTTACTTTGAAAGAACAAGAAATCAACCACACTGGAGGGTCCTAAAAAATGTTCACAGACAAACACCTTTCCATGTGGTCTAAGCATTCTTGAACATTTCTCTGGGCAGAAGTTCAGAATTGACCAGCTTTGAAATTCCCTTTAATTTCTTTTTAAACCTATAGCAGCTATGCTAAAATATAGACCTTCTAGTGGTGTGCACTTGGCTCAAATATACTCTTTGCAACTAGCTGTGGAGCAGCAACACCTATTAAGTGAAGCCTGACAGCAAGATACGGGGACTCTAATTTTATATATCATCAATTACCACCCATTTTTCAGTTTCCCATCTAACTTCTCTTCCTCAGCTTTGCTATATGTAAAAAGAAATGTTAGTGTTATACTTCTCAACACTGAAAAGAGAAATAAATAAGTATGATAATTACAATATATGCAAATTATGCTTATATTTATATATGTTCTTTGATTATTCATTTGCATTTGCTTACTTAACTGTCATTCTGTGTGCCTCCTAGTTATCCATATATAATTTTCATTATTGAATGTGTTCTGTACTGAATTTGCAGCTTGCAGGTTATAGCGGGTTCAACCCATCTTATAATAGGACCCAGCTAGCCTAAAAAAAAAGCCTTTAAGTTGGCTTCATTCCTCTTCCACAGACAGCACACAGAAATGATCTTAAACTGAGACAGGAAAAATCAGTACCTGCTAGAAAAAGAGTGGAGAGTAAATTTAAAATGTGCCAACTGGATAAACTAAAAGTTCTGGAAATTTACAAATTCAAAAGGTCAAAGGGGAGATTACAGTTACAGAAAGTTAGTTGCTTTCTCTTGACAACTATCCATCAGATGGTCTAAGTCATATAAGAGTGGCAAAAGGAATCCAGTGTAAAGCCTTTTTAAAAATAATGTTAATAATATCTGGGGGAGAATAAGACAAAGTGAAAGGAGTAGAATAAGCCTACAGGCTGGCACTTACAATTGTATATTAGCCTTCTACCTAGAAAGATACAAGGAATAGCGGGAAACTAAACAGAAATAGTGTGTATTTCCTAGCAATGATATGAAATTTTATTACTGATTTGTTCTACCACCAAGCTAATCACTTTGCCTTTAGTGATATTTAGACACAGGCAACAACTTTTTTTACGTTAGTTCCCATCCCCGTAAATACAGTAACTACTTATTTTTTTAATGGCATACTTAAATCTTTACCTGAGTATTAGTTACAGGTACGACTACTACTTGTTACTTAGTACTTCTAAATGAGTTTATGCAATCACCTCGTTAGCTCAATTTTTAACAGAACACATAATTTATATATTTCATTCCCTCCTATGTGTAAACACATCAGTGAGCACTACTCACATCTGATCTGAAGCAGACAAAAGGACTTCAAATCAAACACAGAGTAAGAAAAAACACACCAAACAGGGAAGAAGGCAGACCAGAAATCAATCAGAAAAGAAAAATAAAATATTTCCTATCTATATGACATCACAGCAGTTAGCTAGAAGTCTAAGTAATGTGATAGTGAAGTTCACAGGCAATTCTTACATCTGTGAGGTTAGAAATGTATTAAAAATGGGCCTAAAGAGGAAGACTTGCATAAAGTAGTGGCAAAGGAAAGTAGTCACAAATACATCTGAAGACTGCTACTTCAAAACTCAGATGAGAAGGAACACTGGAAAGCAGTATAATTAAGACTGGCTTCTTTTAGAAATCATAGTGGAGAGCTCATTAGCAGTAAATTTTTTTGCAGTTTAGGACCTGAGAGAAACTATTGTAACTATGAATATGAAGGAATTTCATTAGAGAAAGGTGATGAGACCCTTTATCATTGGAATTCCATCTAAAATATTGCATTCATTTTGTAGTCTTTAACTGTAATAGAGATTGAGAAAATGGGAGTTGTTCTGAAAAGACTCACACAGTTCTTTTGGAGTGGTTAATGAAAAGAAACTTTACAGGTAATACTTGTGCAGTTAGCAAAAGGAACTAAATTGGGCAAATTTTTGTGATTCCCATGAATAAATGAAAGGGATGCTTTTACCTCAGTAGGAGGAAAAACCATCTTTCGGGAGTGTAAATTCAGTAACAGCATAGTCTGCAGGGTAAAAAGTAGAAACTTGCCCAACATTTGTAGAAGAATAGTAGAAGAAGTTTTAGAAAATAGTACTTCACTGAAAAATGAGAGATTACTTACTAAAACATTTCTCACAGTAATAGCTTTGATTAAAGAAATGGTAAGTCTCTGGTATGCAGAGGAGATATTATAATTCTGTAAAATGGGATGGTACTGAAAAATATTGGTGAGCTCTTGAGAAAAATACAGTTCAAAATTTGCAAGTATTACTCCTGTTTTCTGAAGGGCTACAGCTAACTTGCTAAAGTTTATCAGCTAAAGATTTCAGTAATTTTTTCTCAAGTCATGGAAAATTCATTTGGGAATTCATTTGGCACACAAGCTGTGTTGTTACTGTATGTCCAGCTTATTAACTGGACATGACCTACAGGTCGTTAGCAAAATAAAGACTAGAGCACTTAATGTCATACAGCTATGTATCAGTTTGTTTCGTAGAGTTTATGAGTGAACTCCACACTTGAAGTGTTAAACTGAATCACGGTCAGATAAATGCATTTCTTATGCCTCTAGATTTAAAAAAATACAAACACTAAACCAGAAACAGACAAACACAACAAAATTAAAATACAATGAACTCAAGATCACCACAGTCCCTGCCAGTCAAGTTCTATTTTTTCTGGTTTGTTCACTATCAGCAGTCACGTATGTATTCCACATGTAGCCAGTTGAAAGGAGTCCAGAGTATTTGCCACTGGAAGGAGTATGTTGCAGTTGTAAAAACTTTCTTGCAAAATTACATCTTTATTCCCAAGACCTCCCCACTCTATGACTATCAAAATACTTCACTTTCACAAAAGAAATTTAAAAATGCTTCATAAATATGTCATAATAAATTTACTAATTATAGCTATTGGATACTGGAAGAATTAATATGAATTGTGATTTACACTCCATAAGTGACCTCATTTTTCCTTAGGTTACCTGTTTTTAAGTAGGCTTTTGCATCTCATTTTAGATTTTCTGTGACCTAGATGAGGAACTAAAGATCTCATGTTATTTATGCATCTGCCAAGTCTGGTTTTACTTATTTTCTGTGATAAATGGATCTGTAAGTACTTTCAGCTTTTCCCAGAAACTCAGTAGCCCTTTCATAAAATACTGATTTACTTTTTGAAATGTTTAATTTCCACATCTTCACAGATGTGTATGAACTGCTTCAACTGTATAAATTTTCTGTTGGTGCCTCTAATTTCTTGTTAACAACAGGCAGAAGTTCATTTCACACACCACTTAAGCCTTCCCTCATAGCAATATCTCTCCTTGATACATGACTGAGGTACAGTTTGAACTAGGAATAAATCCCAAACATGCTCCATCTTCCCAAATCCCTTCTTTGACAGTGGGACTATAGCTCTCTTAGAATTAAAGTTCAAGTGAGTCACTGGCTTGCTCCTGTTCTAAAGCACCTACAAAGAACTACTATTTTTTCTTTAACCCAAAGGCAAACTGAGATAAAGGATTCAAAATTATGTATACCATTCACAGAACATCAGTCCAAGCTCAATCAGAGATTCACCAGCTGTGTCCTTCAAACAAGAATTAAAAATTGTATAGATATTTTCCAATGAGAAAATAAACTCCTGTACAAAAGAAAGTAATCTGCTTGCTGGTTTGGGTACTTTAACTAATTAGCACAGAATACAGGAAACAATGGAAAAATTTCATTTTCATCTATAAGATGCATCAATGCTTTTGGAGGGATAATGCTACAAGTATTAGATCATATTGTCAGGTGCATACTAGCCAAGGAAATACAATATTCCCACAGTCCCACAATTTATTGTACCTTTACAAATGACAGTTTATTTTTAATGAGTGTTCCTCTCACAAGCAGCAAAGTGTTAACCATATCCATGGATATTTATTTTGTCAAATTGATCCAGAAAATTTTTAATCTGCCAATTTACCATCATTTTACTAAGATATTGCCCATTAAAAAAAATAGAAAAAAAGAAAAAAATGAAAATATTTTTTATTATAAAATATTCCGTTCTTCCACTGTCAAAATATTTTTGGAAATAGTATTCATATTCATAAGTTGAAGTGATAATGGTAACTAATAAGCAGGCCCAAGAGTGCTTGTACTGTATTGATGTATGTATGAGATTTTAAAAATAGCTTGGTTTTGGGAACTGTGTATATTTAACAAAAAAAAAATCAGAAACAGTATGTTTCAAATTTATAAGTACGTGGTTCACAAGAACTCTGCAGTACACTGTCGTGAAAATTAGGCATTCTTGGCCTCAAAACCATTCCCGAATAGGTATTGTACACATTATATATTATGCAGCTCCTAGCACAACAGATCCTCGATGCAGCCATTTGGGGTCTCTGGCAGTCCTAAGACATGCAGTTAAGCACAAATCACTCCAGAAAAGCTTTTCTTCCATTAGTAGATGCAGTCAGATACAACTTTACTACCTCTGCCACAGAAGGACATAGAAGGACCCACAAGATGCCAAGACTGAGGTTCCTTTTCTTCTGTTGAAGAATAATTCTTCAGATCAGTTGCCTAAGCTTTAGGTTGGTTTTACTGTAAGCTGAGCAGATATTTTGTAATCCATTTTCTTCCACAATTCTCTAACACATAATTTTCAGAGCAGTTTATGGTATTCTAACAGAATTGCAGTTTACAACATAGGATTCAGAACTCATAAGGATGTCATGATTTAATCAAGGTAAAACTGCCCTCTGACCAAATGGCTTGAATAGTATTACTTAAATTTCTGGGCTAACATGTACCAGGACACTACAAGACTTCCATTCTGGTCTCATATAAATGGAATTGGAATATTTCTAAGTTTACGGTAAATTACTACCATAATTTTCAGCATTTTCTGACATCATTACTTTTTACGTAAGCGGAAGCTTTGAAAAACAATGTCTGTGGTAAAGATGAATTTATTAGTTTGCTTACTGTCAATGTGAGAGGAAAAAGGGAGAACAGGATAAAATTTTACAAGTGATTTCATAAGGAGAGAAGATAGTATATTTTCTGCACCATGCTGAAATATTTTGATAAAATTAACAAGTGAAAGCCTTGCAGGTTTCCCCATTGTTTAGAACTTTGATCAGTGATTTTTGCAGCTTTTTTTGCAAACCACCCACTTCCTATATCTTAGATTCCTTTTTTCAAAAACACAGGAACTGACACATAAATAATATCACTGATCCATGCAAAGCAATTTTAATATACTGATACTTCCTCATGTGCATGATCCATGTATTTTTCCACCAGAAATAATTGGTTCCATTAAAATATCTCTATTTGTGATTTCTGTATGAAGTGAAAATAAGAGCCAAAGAATGACTTAAAAGTTTAAAGAAAAAAAAAAGGTGAACAGAAACAGTCTCTTCACTTCTTAAAAATAAGTAACTTAATCTTCTTTAATCCTAAAAATATACCTTTAGAGATATACATCTTTATTACTTCTAGAATTAGTGAGTTATCGTGTGGCAACATTTGCCTGGCCTGGCACTCCATTAAGGCATTGTTCATGTGCAAGACCCAGGTACCCATACATACATTGTTTAACTGACTTAACACATTCATGTTCATTAAAATCCTTTTTCAAATGACAAAACCAAAAACATTCTTTAACAAAGTTAATAAACACAAAATATTTCCCAAATAGATTGAATGAAATGCAATGAACTAGCACCTAAGTAATACATTATCTATTCTGATATTAGATCACTGTTTCACAACTCAATCACCAAAAGAACTCTTTCAAGTTCAAACTCAACAGTGCCTATGAAGAATAGCAAATTCTTCAAAGGCATAGGACTAATTAATAATATGACTGACTGTGCAGAGGCAGATAAAATACCAACAACCACAATTAATAGGATCAAAACCATTGCATGACGAATAGTTCTTTTTTCTATGGATGTTACCTGAAAAGTGGACAAATATTTATATATGAACAGAATGTGTATATTTCATATATTTATGGGAAATTTAAAAAAATATAGAAAATAATGAAACTGTACCAGTGTTAGTATTTTACATCCATTTTCCAGGAATATAAATGAACCATGTAATGCTCAATTGTAATACAGATTGCTAAGGTTGTTAATCATATTTAACACTGGAGTTCTACATACTATTAAATGGAAATTTGTATTGAAATCAATAGCAAAATTCCCATTGATTTAATAGACCCAAGATTTAACTATTGGCAGCAACACAAATTACTTTATGGTATATATTCATAACAATTACTTTTCATAGAGCACATGGGATAAACACGACCAGTTTAATCATAATCCCTGTCAAAGGAAAAAATTGTGTATCTCAGCATAATCCTGAATGAGATCAGAATATGGACTACATGGCTTGGAAAATTTCTTCCTCCAAATCTACACACGGTCCAAGGTCACAAGTTTGTCCTGGGGAATGTCATACATAATGAAGGAATTCCCACAAGCATATCAATTCAAAGAAGCCAAAGCAATAATAATATGAAAGTCTCCTCTCCTACTGGTACATCAGTGGGAAAACATTTACTTTCAATAATGTCATCCATTTTCTTTGTTGCATTCTCATTTAGGTTCTGCACATTTCAGCAAGAGAGGTCCTAAACTGGTAGTTGTTTCGAACTTTTCAGTTCTTGAAACATTAGTGTTTACTGGGATTTTGGAGAAGCTGTTCAAAATGCTGTGCATAGTTGGAAGCTGACCCATATCTGCATTCGCAGCTTTGACCCAGGGGCACAGAACCTGGGGGCGAGGGTGGAAGGGGGAAGAAAACATTTCCAGGAATGATAGTTCTGAAAGATATGATATGATATGATATACTGAGTTCTTCTTTGGGCAGCCTTCTTTCAGGCATGGACTTCTTACAGTTGCTGGTTTTCTGGATGTTGGGGGTAAAGTATGCCACTATCCACAAAAAAAAAAAAAATATATATATATAAAAGCTATGCGCTTTTTGTTTATAGGAAGAAAATTCCCTAGTACCATAAAAAGGGATCTCTTCATTCCATAGAGATCAGTACCTCAGAGGAGGCTAGAATTAAGGCAAAGACAGGCCTTTGTACACAGAGAGTGGCTCTATGTTTTCTCACTTCTAAATTTTAAAGACTCATTTTAAACAAAGCCCTGCACCTGTAATTTCTTATCAGAGTGGGGGCTTCCGCTTGAGCTAGCAAGACCTTCAGTAATCAGATCTGCTTGCTAGGAAGAGGGCTAGAGAAATTTTTATGTGTTCAACATATATATGTATTAGCACACACTCACACACACATGTACTTATACACGCACAAATATGCACACACACAAATTTATAAATAGATGTCTATATATGTACATATGCAAAGAGACAATACTGAAAATCATATTAGTCTTGGAGTGTTACCCGCTTGTCAGAACTATTTAAACTACTATCTACACAGTACATATTGAAACTCAACTTTAAGATTTTTTATTTTTATGTACAGTTCATTTTTTTCCTCTGGAAATAAAATGTCTAAATACAGACAGACTGTAATGTTCTATATGTATAGCTTTCAACAATACTTTAGCTGAATAAATGCTTTGTACATAGTTCTGTCTTTTAATGGAGTTTACACTACATTGATAAAATGGATTCCTCATTTCCTTGATTGTTTTAACCAATAACAAGCAGAGAGACAATTACAAGTTAATATTAATAAGCAGCTCAAATAACACTGGTTAAATTATGTACAATACAAACCATTCATACAAATGAAGACTAGGATATTGAATTTGTTACAATATTTTGTAATAAAGATAAGACAGCCACTTATAACTTACATGTTCTCCGCCAGGCATTTTCCTTCTTAGAGATCAGTTGCAGTTTTTAAGTAGTATAGCTGGCCTAAACTCAAACAAGTTTAAAGAATCAGAGCTTAAAGAGTCAGAGAAACATTAAACCAGAATGTCTGCCCACATGTAAATTCCAAATGTTTGCCCATCTTTACTAGAAACAGGCTTGCTCCACAGAAAAAGAGCCACCAACACCACCTTGAATGTGCCTACTGTGTGCTGGGAAAAAGTCGTAACACTTTGCTGTGCTCATATGATAAGGAATACTGAACTCTAAACACACTTTTTTTCCCATTTTTACAAGTATTTACTCCTACAGTATTATTTACCAGTACAGCTACTCCAAGCAGTTGAATGCATGAGTGGGGATTATTGATTGGCATGTACTCAAAGGACTTTCAAGGAGATTTCCATAACAGTCTGCGTTAGAAACCTTGTACTGTCTAGTTAATCCATTTTGCTTGATGATAGGTTATGCTGAATCCTTAGATATCAGACAATGAAAGATTTCTAAACAGGAATCTCAATAATGTAGGTTGAAAAGTGTGTGTGTGTCTCTGTGTATGTGTATGGTTTTATTTCAAATCCATAGTGATTTACACCTAGATTGATACACGGAGCTGACTGGGCAAAAATTACATTAGATTGTTTTCCACTAACATATTTGCAGCCATTTGACATCAGCAGCAGCAGGTAGACACATTCCAGGCAATAGATGTGGCCTTCCTCCTTGAGGTTACAGCCCTGTCATTCGACCTCTTTTATTCCCCAGGCTTCAGTCTCAGACACGAGTTGGTCCTCACCCTGAAGGGAAGTAGGGTGTGTCACTGTGGTAGTTGTAATCAGGACACACCTTCTGTACTAGTTTATAATCTGTACTATAAAAGGAAATGTAAATACAGATTACTTTAAAGGGCTTGGAGCAGAGCCATGACACGTGGCTCTGGGTCTGCTCCTGATAACAGGTTTTTGAAGGGTCATAGTTGCAGAGCGTATTCTTGGTAGCCTTGTCAACCTTTTCATACTCGATTCGACAGTTAAAGGACTTGGAATCTTTGGCATCAATCACTGTCTGTTGTGCCAAGTCAAATTCCACTATTTTTGTAGGGGGCACTAGGCTCACAGATACATTCCCTTGACCAGTGGAGTTATGCCTGAAGTAAACACTAAACGTCCCATTGCCATGGTCAACGATTTTCCCTGTTATTAACAGATTGAGCTTCACAGTCTTGATGTTGGAATGAAAATCTCCCCAGCCAAACATTTTCTTAAATTTCCCAGTCTTGACGATGGGCCGTCTCTTTGCTCTGGGCCGAGGCTCTTGCAGATCTGTGGAGTTCCTCAGCCAGTCCCAGAGATCTTGCTCAGAATAAGTTTCTGGGGCATCGTATCGCAGGTCCAAATCTGTATCATTTTCCTTTCCACGAAAAGTCTGTGACAGCAGTCGGCTGATGGACAAGTCTTTGCTACTTTCTGTCCATATGTGCTTTAGTGTGGATTTGGAGCTTCCTGATTTTAGAAGTTCTGTTTTTCCTCCATTTGTTAAATTTGCACAAGTAACCTGAAAAAGAAGGGAAGAAGAAAGAAACAATATATTGAGATATGTGGTACAAAACCTGTCATTTCCATGTGAGACCAAAATGACCAGATTTCCAAATCATAGAGAATTTTTTTTTGAGAAATTAAATTGTGCCTCTTTACTCAGTAAACCAAAAGAGAAATGTCTGTTTTCCTCCACTTTCCAAGTAGTTATTACTCAGTTTTCCTTTGTCAGTTTTTTACATTGGCCTTCAGACTTAATCCCAGACATTCACATTATTCTTCTGTTGTGATGTCTGTAAGTGATGAGTGTGTTAATTAATTACTACAAAAACTGAGGTACACAGTCTTGTCATCCTTCAGGCTGTATGTGGCTGTATGCGGCATCTCAGAGTGAAGTGTTCTTGCTTGAATGTTCACTCTGCAAAGTTGCTGTCTTCCACCATCAGAGTCACATTCATTTATTTTTGCTGCCCCTGGAGTCCACTCTCAGGGTGCTGTCTTGGTGGTGCCAGCCTGACCATGCTTGGAGTCCATGTCATTATGAATCTAATAATAATAATACAATTTCCCTGCTCCTTTTATGAATACTCATTGGTCTGTGTTCTTGACTGAGACTTTCAGTCACAACTACAATATAAATAACAGAATAATTAAAATTTTAATGAGTTTTGAGTCGACAGCTGTACATACTGTGTACTCCACGTCAGTTAATGCAGGAGAAGTCACAGCCTTTTCTAATAATCCCTTACAGACCAGCTACTGATTTGCCTTGTCTGCATCTAGCATGACAAGCATTTCTCCTTCCTTGCTTCACTTCTTTATTCACCATTTCCTCCCCAAATTAAATAGTGATCTGTGTAAGACAGAAAGCCTTTTGTATCTTTAAAAAAAAAAAAAGAGGCGCCAATTTTAAAGCAGTAATAAAAAAATCCTGCAAAATGACATTTTTAAAGAACACAAAATCTTGCACCAAGTTCCTAAAAAATCATATATTGCAGACATAGTTTTTCACAAAATTTACTGTCAGAGCAATTTGTCTTATTTATATTTTTTCTCTTTGCTTTAATTGAGTAGAAAACAGAGAACAGATGCAGGCTCACAGCTGTCTAACATGCAGCACTGGCAGAGAGCTCTGACAGAGCGTAGCTGGGAGGGCTGGAATTCGTGCAGGCAGTGGGTGGATGGAAAGGGACTGACAACACGTGTAGTCCCATTCCCCCTAAAATTTGCGCCACACAGACTGCCCAATTTTTTAACATTTGCACTGTTCTGAAGAGGCCATCAAGTCTCTTATTTCCCGTTTCATGGCTACATATGAGATTCCAAATATGCCTGTTTTATTCCTCTGTCTTCTGGCACTGATTTATGTGCTTCTATCATACTTGCAGTTATATCTTTCTCTTCACTTAAAAATTAATTAAGTGATTCCATACCCAGGAAACCCATTGGAAATCAGATAGTATTTAAATCATGTCCCCTCCCTACTGGTACAACTGGAGGTATATGTCATGGAGGATATCTATCACAGCATGGCCTTTTCATTTCTTAACAATCATGAAATTGAAACACACTTCCATTAATTTCAGTAGTTTTTCAAGGTCATTTGAAGGCACATACATAAAATCAGTCTAAATTGTCTTAATACACTATCAGATAGGAGATATGCCCCCAGCCTTTTACAGCAAATAAATAGGTAAATAAATCTGCCACATCCTACACTATAGCTCCCCAGTCCATTTCATGTGGGGACAGTAAGGATAATAGATATAATATGGATTTAATTCAGGATTTTGCCAAAGAGATAACTTCTCCCTCTTTTGAATGGACAGAAGGATTAAAACACAGACTAGCATTTTGATAGCCAGTTCATAGCTGCATCTTAGCAATAACAC
This sequence comes from Edolisoma coerulescens, assembly GCA_013397115.1. Classification (NCBI taxonomy): domain Eukaryota; kingdom Metazoa; phylum Chordata; class Aves; order Passeriformes; family Campephagidae; genus Edolisoma; species Edolisoma coerulescens. Next base: position 348,803 of record VWZW01005525.1, read on the forward strand.
AGTAGGCCAGGAGAGAAGCTGTAATAAAATGCACTGATGGTGCACTGGTTAATGAAGCAGCAATGAAGATGTCACAGGGAGAAAGAAAGAGACTCAGAATATATTTTTTTCTATGGCATATGGGGAAGGAGGGCAAAAATAAGAAAAGAAATGTGGTTAAAAGGAAAAATGTGCCTGTCTAGCATGAATCTGTCAACTTACAATGAATCTAAGCAGTTAGCTAGCAGAGCTAGCAAACCAGAAATCTCTGGGTAGGATACAGACTGCTTACCACTCTCATTTTCTTTGCTTACAGTTTGTTTTTCCTTTGTTTTCCTTCATCTAATGATTTACATTTCATAGGATTAGACTACCAGTTCCATGTAACAATATGTAGAGTATAAGAACCTTTAAAATAGAAGGTCTCTCTTTTCTAAAGATGTATAAAACTGAAGACTCAGGAAAGGGAGGAGTTATTTTCGGAAATGATTGATGACTGATCCAATACATGTGGTTTTTTGAAAGCGAGCATTTTTAATGGAAATGGATGATTTAGACTCCATGCATTCTATACTGCTTCATACCCAATCTAACAGATACAACTGATTGTTACTGTCATTGATTTTGTAATACCTGAAAGACTTCTGGTTGTGCAGTTAGCCCTGAGACCTCTGTTTGTGATTTTCAGCATGGGTAACTGGTTGCTTTCATGAGTAAAGGTCTGAACCTGCCCTTGCTATTCAAGAGTCTGGGTGAGCACTAAAAAAACAGCCCACAAGGGTTAATAAAAAAGCTCTAGATCTCATTGTTCTTCACTAACATTTTCCATCCAAATGCTTTTTCATATACTGCTAGTATACTATATGCTATAGAAAGTATCCTCAGAGACTCACACACCCAATAACACAGAGCATTGCTGTGTAATAGAATTTCTGCAAATGCAGCAGTTCTTTCACAGGAACTGATTCAGTTTTCTTCAATCTCTCTTCTTCCCAAGCATAAGGCTGCAGTAATACAAGAAAGAGCATGCAAAAGCGTGAGGTTTTGCACTTAGTACTGTGAAACCAAAACGTAGACCTGTTTCAGGGTTGCCTGGAAAAAGAGCCAATTTAAAGTGGATAATAAAACACTGACCAGCCTAAATTCTCTGGTGGTTTTATTGTCCTCTTCCTCGAAGATATAATTCAGAAACTTGCATATTCTACTTTGTCAATTAGTTCACTCTAACTAGTGTTGCCTTCTTTTCAAGTGTCGCTCCTAGATGAAACACTAAAGAGCTTGAGCCAATTGTAATGGCTCTGTCTAGGATGGATTTCATTTTCTTCATAGCAGCCCATATGGTGCTGTGGTTTAAACTTTTGACCCAAATGCTGGTAACACACTAATGTTCTAGCTCTGGCTGAGCAGTGTTTGTACAGCACCAAGGCCTTCTCTGTTTCTCTCTGAGCCCCTCAAGTGAATAGACTGGGGGGGTGCACAGTGGATTGGGAATGGACACAACTGAGCAGAGAACCTGAATTAACCAGAGATACTCCATAATATGCAGCATCATGCTTAGCAATTAGAAGGAAGTGTGGGGGGTTTTGAGGGGGTAGCCATCTTTTGTTCAGGAACTGGTTGGTCATCGTTCTACCCACTGGAGTTAGTTGTGTGTTGAGTGATGCCTTTGCATCACTTGTTCTGGTTTGTTTTCTTCTTTTCTCTCTTCTACTATTTACCCTTCACTTATTAAACTTTTCTGTATCTTGACCCCCAAGTTTTCTGGCTTTTGTTCTTCCATTCCTCTTTTCCATCCCACTGGGGAAAGGGGGAAAGTAAACAAAGAACTGTGAGGTGCTTAGATGCTCTCCAGTGTTAACCCAAAACACCACTGCAGCGCAATAAATCAATGTTGCAAAAGGGCTGAGTAGGGAGATTTCCTCCATGACTGCATAGCCAGAAGTGGTTCTGAATGATGATAATGGCAGAAATGTTTGTTTAGAAAAATAGTAAGGAGCAAAAAAATTTTGAAGTGCTTATCTAGTGCTACAAGTGTCATTGGAAAAGCACTTATTAATCATGGCAGACTGACATTTGGTTCTGGTCATGTACTTTTACTGGAAAGTATGGGTTTCCACTACCTAGTAAAGTCTACTGAAATCAAAAAGGCACCAGGAGCTTTTAGTACTGCCTGGTAACTCTTTTCCAACAAATACTGACAAATTGTTATTCCATTTTTTCTACTTCTTTGAAGAAGGAAAGACAGTGGTTTCATTGGGCACGATATCCAAAAACATCATTAAAAAGACACAGGAATTGACCTGTAATTAAAATTTTTAATGCATTAAAATAGAATACTCCATTCATTTTGTATCCTATGTTTTGAGGGTGAGGAATTTTTTATAACGTTTAACTTCATTAAGCGTATTTTAATTAACATTTGTAGTTCTGTTAGGATTTCCTAAAGGATAGGCAGTTCATTTGTGTCAGAAATTTTGGAGTTCTCTTTCAAGACACTGAGCCCTGTATGCTCTGCCAAGTCAAACCTGAACATCTGGAGCAGAGAAAATGGAGCCAAAAAGGAATTTCAGGAAACCATGAAGGCCTCAAGTGGTGATTTAGGTCCTCTTCTCAGTGTAATATCAACCATAGGTATATTAACATTAATTTAAGACTGATCCATTTGAGATTTTAAAAAATAGTAATTCAAAAAGGAACAGAATGCATCTTGATTTCTCACTCTTCTCCTTTAATTCTAGCTCTTCTACAGTTCATTACCTATAATTACAGTATTGGTTTAGAAATTATGCATTTATTCCTCTGAATATATGACTACTTGAGAGCAAATGAAGATGCAAACAATCTAATACTCAAGGTGGAAAATCTCTGTCTTCAGGTAAATAACTAATTAAAATCCAAGATTGTTTTTATTGGCGTAACACTGTAAGAATTTGGCAGCACTGTGTTTGCAAATGCTCTGTATAAAAGAATTCAGAATTTTCTTCTTTCCTCGGTAAGATATCTCAGATACAACATAGGCAGGAGAGTACTGGTGGACATTACAATGAGCTGGACCATTATCAAGGCATGACAGCACTCAGAAAGTTTTCACTGAATCCAGCGTCCTTATATTCATCCTGTTTATGCAATGGGTGGAGGGAAAACAGGACCAAGTTTACTCTTCTATTTAAATCAGTTTTTCTTCCTGCAGCCATCTACACATTGTACAATGTTACCAGTGGCATGGAAACATTTTATTCAGCGAATAGTTTCCAGAAAAGTCAAAGTCAATATTCTACAGGTATTTGATAATAAAAAAAGAAACTGAGAATGCAAGTTAATGGAGATATGATCATAATGGGAGAGATTAAAACACACTGAAGGTACCTGTTAAAATGGACACTTTAGAAAGGAAAGACAAACATGGAAAACCACATACATGGATATTTCACAGAAACAGGCCTCTCTGGTTTTAGCTCACAAACCTTTTTGCTAGACAACATGAAAAGAATGAGGATGTGTGTCGGTCATTCAAAAGATCTGCAAACTCAGATGAGTCTGACAAATAGAACAGTATCTCATGGTCTACTGTGTCAAATGAGAACTCAAAAGTGGCTATGCAGGATCAAACCAAAGACTCAGTTAGAAAAATCATCTCGTCTCCAATAGCAACTATAAGAGATGCCTGGAGAAGAGCAAGAACATGGCAAGCATATTATAGACCTCTAATTTCTTCTCATCTGTCCAATAATTCTAGTTTCCTCTGCTGATGCCAGGTTCTTTAAGGCATCACCTAGATATTGTTTCTGTACATGTTTTCTGTTTCATCATTTCTCTTTCAATTTATAAAATATTATGCTATCTCATATAAAAGTCTGTGAACTGAAGGACAAAATGAGTTTTCTGTTTCAGTAACTCTAAACAGACTGATCTTCTGTGCATGTGTTCACTTTGACCCTTTGTAAACTTTTAACACTCATAAGATACTTCAGCAATGAGTTCCACAGCTCTTTTTCCTCTTACTGTTTGTTTTGAACCTGATTCCTGACACCTTCTTTGGAGAAACCTTCAGATGGAAAATTCTGTCTCTATCCAAATTTCCCATGCTCCTCCTTAATTTTCTTTGCTGCTATGCTTTAAGAATTTTTCCTACAAATACCAGTGAGTAGAAAATATGATGATTCCTAGCTGCATAAGGAAGCCTCCTTCTAGCTCGCCAGTACATGCCTCAACTATATCCATTCGTAATAGCAAACAAATATTGATCTCTTTTCCAGCCCTGAGTAACAGCCTCCTGAATCATGCAAATAATCGTCATACATAAGCTATTCTATACCTACACATTTGAATTTCCTTTTTGTCCTTCTCCACTCCCAGTTCTGTCTTTAAAATGAGACCTGAATGGCACACGGTATACAAGATGTGGCAGAACCATGGTCCTGCATGATGGCAAATATGGCCTAAATATGGCCTTCCATTATTTTTTCAGTCTTTTTTCTCTACTAATCCATTTTATTTGGGTTTGGTCATTAAAGAGCACTGAATTGATGTTTGCATGAAACATTCTTAACACTAAAATCTCAATCCTAATTATATATGGAGCAGGGATTTATATTTATAATGTGTTCCAGATTACATTAGCTACCACAAGATTTCATTCCCTACTTATTTGCTGCCTACTTATCTGTAGTGACAAGATCTCTCTGCCCATTCCTCACTCTCAGCTCTTATAATTTCTATTCTGAAATATTTTGTCATCAACGAACTTTCTCACTCACCTTCCCCCAGTCATTTACAAATACATTGAACTGCAGAGGTCCTTGCATAGAGCCCTGCAGAATTTGTATGGTGACTTCCTTTCATTATTGACCATATAAAAAGAAGCATCTGAAGTTTTCAATAATATTTTCTGAAGTAAACACTTAGGATTATTCATTTAAGCATAAAAAATGATCATTTGTTGTCACACAGAAAACAGAGCGAATATATTTTTTAATTGTCTTTAGGTTAAGAAATTGAATTTAACATACACTGTTACTGCAATTTTTGTATAGAACATCCTTAGGAAACATAAAATTCAGAATACTACTATTACCTGTGTGCAATTCAGCTTTAAATTCTGTATTTTTCTGGTTTTAATCTATGAGCTATCATTCTTGATTCAAATGGCCCTTGTTAAAACAAAATGTAGCTACCTGAGCTTTTTCATCATTCACACAACAGCAGTTATGCAAGACAAGAAGCTGATATAAATTCAGCTGACAGCAGCTGATATAAATTCAGTGAAATTTAGCATTGTTGAAATTACAGTGCCTCTATCTGTTGATATCTCTTTGAGACCTGACTGAGAATCAAAGACTAGTTAGAAAATTTGTGCCCACAGGAAGATGAGGGTACTAATAAAAGCAGTAGCAACACGGCTTTGTTTAGGTGCATTGTAATTCTTGACAGTTGTTATCATAAAATATTAAGATATTGGAATGGCTGTTCTGCAAAAGAAAAAAAGTCAGCAAAAATTACAATTTTACAGTGCTTTCTACACCATTTAAGTTGCCTGTTATAAATAAGTCTGAAAACTAGCTAGCCCCAAATAATTTTCAGGAAATGCAAAGATGTTGAAGTACCCTAAGTGATTGGTCCCAATAAAAAACCTTAAGAATTACTCCGTCAAATTTTCCTTTAGAGTTTCATTTCCTCTCCCTTGCATTCTTGGACTGTGGGCTAAACTGTGACACTGCCACAAGCCCTGTGAATAGTAACAGACTGATGAACAAAGCTGGTGGTCTGCGAGCTATTAGGTCCTGAATTAGATCATATTCTTTGCCAGCCTAGTCCATGATCCTGGGTGGGATTCACTGATTTACTCATCCACCCAGAATTCTAGGCCTATTCCATAATCAAGAGAGAAACAGAACGAATTGTCTCCTCTACTGCCATGAATTATTGATGAACCTTCCAAATTGAATAAATGCTCTTCACCTAGTTGCCCAATAGTAACCAAGAATAACCTGACCTATGGTGTATAGCTTGCCATGGAGACAATTCTGTGGAGAGAACCCAAGGCTGTAGGCTGGAAGCAGGGCAATGAATGCTCTGTGTAAATGCCTTCTGAAATTCCCTAGTCATGCTGAAGTGCACTTCTCCCTATACATCTGTAAGCATGCTGAAGCTGATAGAGTGATGTGGTACTCATACAGCAAGGCATGCACACTTGCTACTATTGCTCCTCCTTTTAGATATAGGAAATTCCCCATCTGGAGGTTTCCTTTAAGAAAGGGTGTAGGTTTGTACTATTCGGTTATCTTTTGAGTTTGATTTAATCACATGAAAAATTTTCACAAGTATTTAGGATCCAAAAAATCAGTCTTCTTGAGCCTGTTTTGTTCACTAGTGACTAAAAGAACTGTTTAGTAAGCAGGCTTTTAAAAAATTTTTAGTCATCTAAGATAGACAGGTACTTTAAATCAATCACTTAGATTGTAATTACAGAGACATTTCTTCTAGTAGCAGTGCCCTAATGGACACTTTTCTCTTTCTCCTTTTTTTTCTCTGCTTCATTCTGTCAGTGCTGCCTTCTCCCCTGTGGCAGTCAGATATATACTCAGAATTAAACATCCAGGCTCCTCTATCTGCCTGGATAAGACTGGGACCTTTGAAGCAAGAACCAAAATCACAGATCCACAACAGGAAGTGATGAAAAGCCAGCACTACTGTTTGTTCCACCCTTTTCCTGGAAAGCAGGAGCGAAGACAGGCACTCCTGTCACTTTTGTCTTTCAAAGAAGAAAACTCATTGTTTTCTCTCCAAACATGTAGCTTTTAGAGAGAGAAAAAAAGGAAATTATTGCCATTGTCTATTTAATTTAAAAGCTTGAAAGAATTAGCAAGTCAAAATGGAAGTCCATCTGGTCCTCTACCATGCATTCAACAGCAGCTAAAAGCTGATTTTATCAAGGAATGCAAAATGAGGGGAAGAATATACTATTTGTACCAGAAAATATTTTTCATTTTCAAGTCTTTGCAGATCAAGGACTTCTTAAGCTGGGGGTGTGGCTATGAATTTATTAATTTTCAATAAATATCACTTACAAGAATTTGTCTGTTTCTGTATGAAACTTCCACCATGTGAAACACCGTTCCACCTCATCTCTACTTCAGACTCTCAGAATCTTCTTATCCTGTTGTTTTGAACGAGTCACCTGCCAGCTTCATCTGATGCCACCTAGATTCTGGTCCAGCATGACACAAAAAAGCCTAACAAAGGAGCAGCATTTTTCCTGTGGGCTTCAGGCAGAAGTTTGGTGCCTGGATGCTGAGGCCAGGCAAAGCTGTAAAATTCTATGGTTGGCACTAGAGGAGATTTCTGTTTAAAGAAAATAAGGTGTTGTCTGAGTTACAGGTACTTCCAGCACTAGGCAGCTCCAAAGGTGATAGTCAAGGAAGAGTGTAAAACTGTAGATTTCAAGTACATAGGAAACGCATGAACTTTCCCCAGTCAATTTGTGCACAAAACTTTGACCCACCAATAAAGTCAATTGTAAAAATCCTAGAGGAGCAGAAGGATGGTGTGGTATTATGTATCTTAATTTCATTTTTGTGCCTAGTTAAGACAAAATGGAAGGTGTTCGGTTTGTAAAATATCATTTCTCTTTCAGTTTAGAAAATATTATGCTATCACATATAAAAGTCTGTGAATTGAAGGACCAAATGAGTTACAACACTCTGTGAAAATCTTCGCATTAGAATTTTACAGCTTTCTGCTTTTTGCCTTAAAAGAACAGAAATCAAGCCCAAATATTTCTGATGGCAGTGATGCAAGTGAATGTATAAAGATTTGGAAAAGGATTGAAATATAAGTGTATGAAATATCCTATTAACTCTTGCCCTAAGTTTTACATTTTTAGAAAGAATTTAAACTAAACTCTTGAAGGCTGCTGTCTATGTTGTCATTACAGATTTTTTACTTCAGTGGATTATGACTTTTGAAAATTCACCCCATCTCCGTTCAGCAGGGGATTAAACTATGATGGAATAAATTAAAGTGGGTTAAAAATGTCTAACAGAGTTTTAAGACCCCTGTATTATGCTAGTATCACAGGGTGCTGCTAACTTCGAAATGAAAGTCTAGCTAGGTAAATAAATTTTGACAAGGATCTATTGTTCTAGTTCCACATTCCTATAAGCCTTCTTTTATTAATATTAGCTTGCCATTTTCTGCATACATGTAGAAAGTAATATTAAATGAAATTAGATTTTATATGAAAGGCCACAGAGCAACATTTTAATCAAAATTTGGACTATAGTTTTCTTTATGTGTAACAAACTGAAGAACATATCCATTTTCATATGAGTAGCCATATCCTATGAAGTGAAAAAGACTATAACTTGACATATCCTGGTACTATATAATGGACAAGGCCACTGTGTACTATTAACATACTCTATTAATATTACTCATTTTCTACATGAAGTTTCCAATTATCCGCTGTAAAATGCAAAATTTTAATAAAATTAAATACACACTAATAGTTTATTGCTCATGTGTCTGATACCATATTTTTTCCAGAGAAAAACATTAGAATGTTGATACAGCTGAGTCACTTTCCACATAGATATTCATGGATGCATCCTAGAAATCTGAATTTGAACAAAGATGTCTTTTGAGGAGATTTAACTCCCAGTGATGTTGTCAGAGTGCACATTGCCACACAAAGGAATTTTATATCTATACGAGATGCTTGTGAAAAAAAATGAGGGTTCCCACAAGTACAAGAAATTCTATTGCAAAAATATAGATTCCTTTCATTAAAATTCCCTGTTCTTCACCATGAGTTATTCATTTATTGTAAACAGCTGAATACTTCAGGAAAGGCATTTTAGAAACATAGAGGAATCTGTTCCAATATTCAGAGTTTGGCATATCCTGGCTAACATTTAGGCCTTCATCTTCACCTTATGCCCCTGCCGGAGACACATACTGACTTCTCAGAAGTCTTTTGTGATCTCAAAGAAGAAGGTTTTCTTCTCTTTGAATTTTAACCAGATACAGCAATATACAATACAGCCTTTCTAACTGTGTTTGTTTAATAGGCATTGATCATTTGTTTGTTTGGTCAGTGGATATCAACATCTATTAAAATCCATTTCTGAGGAAAGAGGGGTATTTCTTTGAAGTTGTTCTAGTAAGGAAGGGAAGCATTAAGCAGCTATTCTATTGCAAGTGTACTCAATTAATTTTTATTGATATTTTCTTGATGGTTCTGTCAAGGTCTGCTGATTCTTACCGGGGTATGCTCAGCAGTAAGCAGCATGTGGGCACCAGCTCTGCTGGGCAAGCCAAGTGCTGAACATTGTTTTCCTGGCTATGACACACACAAACATGTTGCAATGTTCCTGAAGTGCAAAGATGTCAAAGAAATATGGATTGGCCTGTTGGAAATCAGGAGACACCAGATGTTACATATTTACAAGGTCCAGGCAAAATTTAGTCTTGATCCAGATCTGAGCAGGACCTTATCATCAATGTGCATTTGCTCGGTCAGGATGCAGGGAAACCAAGTAGCTTCAGTAAAAGTCGTAGCCACACTTGCCTACAGAGCTGGTCTTCCCGTGGCTCTGGATGCAGTATTACAAGAGACCTATATACCATTAAGAGGAATAGAGCTACAGAGTACTGGAAGGGGATAGCATAAACCAATTTCCCTACATCCTATAAACCATTAATATTCAGTCAATATGGTGCTTCTTTGTGCTGTCACTGAACTTGCACAGACCTGTTTTAAGGTCTATGGTGCCTTTCTGAGCGGATCCAAACAGACATTGTCAGGGAATTTACCATAGCCAAAGAAAACAGAATAGAATGCTCAACAGAAAATCAACATTGTCTCTGCCTGATAGTAGTCTTGTATTTTCTTCTGCAATAGTATCACACCTAATTAAAAGTGAAAATTGATAGCCAGCAGGATTAATCAAATTCCATATGCAAATAGATGGCTCATGAGAGCCATGGTCCAATTGCTAATACTATCACTAAGGTCATTAATTTAAATTGAGATGAGTTAAGAGTCCTTTGGGCATTGACACATAAGTTGAAGGAGGTTATTCATTGCTAAGTTTTTCACACTGTAACAAAAAAACTTAAGAAGGGAATACGTGAATATTGCTCCAGCATGCCAACGTCTAGGACGAGCAGCACTGTGAACTTGTCTGTGGGGGCCATGAGTCTTCTCCTGAGTAGTTCTGATACATCACCTTAAACTCTTAATAAGATGTACTGGCTCAAGTTAAATACAAGACAGTTCAAGGTCTAGTAAACTGACATCTTTGGGATTATTTTATGCCTGCTGACTTTTGCTGAACACCTTCAAATAACAGAAAGACTCCTATTTTTAAAGCCAGACTTGAGTACCAGTTTCATAAACCCTTCAGAACTTTTCTTGCCTTCAGCCTTCATAAAAGGTCCAGACATTTCCAATTAGCAAGAAATATTAACACAGCTTATAAGGAGAAATACTGCAGCTCTAGAGCACTGGTTATTCTCATGCAAATACAGTGCATTCTCAGCTTACCAGCTCACCTCAAAACGAGTTCCAGTGTCTTGATCTATCACTGCCTTTCCAGACAGGGTGACTAGAAGAAATGTAGTCTTACAGGCAGATTATAATACAGTGCTACACACCTATGAGCTTTCTCCAAATGCTGATGGCTAAAATATTTTAAATTTCATAGTAAGAAAATGACTGCAGAGTAATAAAGTATTGATGTGATTATATAACTTTTCCTACATAAAGAATAAGAACATAACATTTATTGCTCTGACCTTGTATCCCAATAACTTCTCAGATGTGTTAAAAAAAATTCAATTGGTCTATCAAAATAGGCTTAGACTAAAGTGAAACCTGCAAATCTTGATTGCCAGAAGGTTTTTTCTAAATTTAAAGAGAACACTGGAGTCCGGAAAATTAAGCTGGAATCTTTACAAGTTTGAGCTTCATTACTTGCTCAAGATCCTGTTTTCACATTCTTAAAGTATAAAAAATTAGGGCTCAGGGAAAATCAGGAATTATTTGTCCAAAATCTGCTCAAGTTAGGAAATGAGGTGGCACAAAAAAAAATGGATGGAGGAACACAAACTTTTCGCACCAAGTTTCAGAAAGCCTTCATCTTTTTTGAGTGATACATGGAGTCCACTCTGCTTTGACCTCAGACAGTTCTAAGCATCATCACCCTGACCATACTGAAATACTTAGCCAATTCTATCTTCAGTTCCACTCACACAGCCTCCTGCATGAACAAGATTTCAGTGGAGTGATTCAGACAGGAATTAAGTGCTTTGCCTTTCATAGAATAAACATTTCTTCAAAGACAGGTCAAGATCACTGTTGCATTCATACGTCTGCCCAAGAAAGCAAACAACTTTTTTTCCATTGTCTCATCCTTCTATATCTTTGTGGCTGAGCAACAGTGCAAAACAATTTAACATTAGCAAGCAAATTTCATTTGTTACCTGCCGAATGCTGATAGAAAAGATAACTATGAGAAAGCAACAATATCTGCATTCTAAGGCAGAAGGTAACTTGTCTTTGCTATAATATACTTGCTAAATACCATTCAATGAACTCATAAAAGCATTTAATTTAAATATAAATGCTTAGCAGTTCCATTTTTCAATAAATGACAGTCATGCTTGTATTTCTCTTAGATGTATTTTCAGAATAGACATCCTTTCATAACCTAAAGTTAGTGTTATATATTATTACTATTACTGCAATGCTCACAGACCTCCCTGTGGTCAGGGTTAAGGTGTACTAGAAGCTAAGCATATATAGTCACCGACCTAGAAAGATTTCTCACTGAAACAGATTCGGCAAAGGCAAAGCTAAAAGAAGAAATATTGGTGATGGCCTAACTCAATTGCAGAGCTAAGAGTTAGTATAAATCTCTGGACTTCTCTTTCCCATGTCATATCCAGCATGTACCAATAAAAAGGCCAATTCCAATAACTGCTTATACATAACGCCACTAGCTGTTTTTAAAAGGATGCAAGCTCAAGGAAACAAAGTCAGCTTAGAAGGGCATTGTGTCAAATAGAAGCCTGAAAACCATTTTTAGACCATTAGGTGGTCCCAGTTTTCTACAGGAGCAGGAAAAACTGTCCTTGCTAATGAGAAATGTTTGATTTGTTTCTCTGCCAAAAAATGATAGTAAAAATAATCATACTAATGTCTAGTATGGTTATTGTGTTGCAATGTCATTGTAAAACAAAAACAAAAACAAAGAAATAAAATTGGATTCAGAGTTTGGAAGACATTATAAATGTCTTTCAAAATGTCAATCCCTCTGGTCCCTCTTTATCTTTCAGCAGTCATTCAACACCAGCTCTGAGTAGTACATAAGCTACCTAGTGAGTAACAAGAATATTTTTCCATTGTTTCAAATTTACTTTATAAAAATCTAATGATGTAATTTTTATAAACTTAGTGGAAACCAGAAGAATCTTACCTTATTCAAGTTATTAGCTTTTTAGAGTGTTTTCTTTCCTAGTTTGCTCTCTTCATAACTAAGACAAGAGACCGTAGAACAGCGAGAGAAGTCCAGCTGGTACTTGTTACAAGATACTTTAAGAATTTTATTCATACACTGAAATTTTTCTGTCCATTTACCTTATGGATTTCATTGCTAAAATATGGAAGAATTTTAATCTAGTGTAATCCAGCAATATTCCTAGATGAATTAATAGAATAGGTTTCCTGATAATTTCAGAACAGCTTTTCCATGGAGAACAGCATGTACACAAATTTGGTCTAAAAGATATCATATTTACAAGAAAGACATTCTATCACTCACGAGTTGCAGGAGTATGAGAATATAAAACTTGGGAATTTAAAGTTTTGCTATATCATGGTACTAACCCTGGGCAAATGCCTGAAGCCTAAGCCCCAGCCCCAAGCCCTTACTCATTCTAAACCCCTAATGTAGAACCTCTCACCTAATCCTAAACTGGTTGATGGCAAGAAAAAGAAGGGCAGGCCTGGTGTGTATAACACACAAAATTTTGCTATACTTCATCTAAAACTACTTGTGCACCTTAAATATGACTGTGTACTTCGAGTGATGCAGAATCAGATCTTTTTCCAGGTTCTCTGGCTACTACTTAACTAATTTTTCAGCAGATGAATGTCAGATTAATCCAGCTGAGGATCAACCACACATATTTAAAATTATCAAATAAAATCTGCCAGAGTTAAATTGCAGGTTATTCTGGATTCAGAGCCCTTCAAATAATTTTCAGCTTTATTTTTGGTCCAAAATATGATTTGATATTACTCAGGGTGAAAGATTTCCAAACAGAATACAGAAATCTCAGACAGAGAGACTGCGACTTTCATCTTGTCCTTGAGACCGAAAATGGCAGTAATTTTGGTTATGGAGAATGGCAGTAGAAGCTGCATGGCAGTTCTCTGTGCCTGTTCAATTACTGTCCATTCTAATCAGATTGCTAACAAGGGATCATTGGGAGTTTGATGTCTATGATGTAAAATATCTACTAGGAATTGGATTTTGATCATCGCTTCATTTTACATCTGTTTCCCACTAACCAATGGAACAAAGATTGTTAATCACTCTTGACCTTTCCTGGACTTGAACTAGTAATTTAATTGCTAATCCTTACCAAGGGACTCTGAAGTACACTATAGAGCCCCTGAGGCATGCAGCTTGACCCTCTCTGTTCAACACTGGTTTTAACCAACAACATCATCAAGAATACACTCAGATTTGACAACGTTAATTGCAGCTTTGGCCATAGTTTCCAGATGAAGTAGAAGAAGCTGTCTAACTAGAAACATTAAAAATATCTGCTGAGCTCTAGGTGATTCTACATGAATCAAAAAAAGTCTCTCCAGCCAAGAAGACCTTGCAGCCAAGACAATCTTGCAGACTCACACTACTGCACTGTCAATTTGCTCCTAAGAAATGCCCAGCTCCTGGCAATTAGAATTCTTAAGGGGCTGGTGAAAATCTGTTAGTTTTGGCTTGTTTCAAAATCTTCCCCCAGATGGTAATACAATTCCAAACCAGCTGAGATTCACTTTGTCTTGAATTTCATTCTAAAAAAGGATCATACAGCAAAAAGAGGAGCAAAAGCTTTTCCCCTCCCCAAATTTCAAGTTACAACATGGAGAACATTTTCTTTGAATCATTCTTTTGATTGCTGAACACCTTCAATTTGGTTATTCTAAATTCTGTATCTCCAAATCTACACTTTTTCCTTGATTATTTTCAAATCTGCAACCAATCATATTTCAGACTAACATTTGCTAGCTGAGAGAGAATAAATATAGAGGCAGTATTGTCTACCATGCACTCAGGTCTTACTGCAAAGCTTAAAACCGGAAGAACACAAGCTTCTACCTGCACATTTTCTGCCAGATTAAAATCATGTTAAACTGATAATAATTTTCCTGTAAATGCCAGTGCCTAGTACTGTTATGGTTTGTCACACAGTTTCATGCGTCTTACATGTATTTGTCAATATATATTGGTTTTTTACCAGATTTAAGATCATATTTGTAACTAAGAGTAGAACCACATTTCTGTTTTAAACCTGCCTGTTGAAGATTTCTGAACTGCATTACATTTACTTTTCTATAATACTTAGAGCACATTGTCATTGCAAACTGATATGCAGTGTCTATTGCCCTGAGATTGTATTGATTAATATCTCAGACAGAAATACTAGCAAAGTCCCTCAAAGCAGACAAACTGTGTGGACATCAAGTTGTGCAGCAGCTAATTAAATCCACCTATTAGTAGGCCTTATTAACTTGTGCACTGTACAGGTCTGTGCTTATTGGTTCTGGAAACAGCTTGCACAGTTCTAGCTTAGAGGTCTGCACTGAATTTTTTGTAATGTCAGACCCCTATTCTCTTCATTTTTATCCATTGAAAAATGTAGATCTTCCAAAGTAAACACAAATTACTGTAGTTGTTCACTGAAGGGAGTCATTTCCCCTGTAAACTGAGTTCAGGCTTCACAGAGGGACACATTAAAGGTACCTCTCAGTTTGGTGGTCTACCAGCCACTCGAGTTGCACCTCAAGGGACAAAAAGAGAATGCTGGTTTTTTGTATACAAATAGAATCATTGACTGCACTTTACTGGAGTTGATCCTAAGCTACACTGTCATAAACAAAAGTTCTTATCTGTTCCACACAGTTACTGAATAGACCAGTCAATAGCAACTTATTAAAAGAGTAATTGATGTTTATCAGGACGGAGAACACTTCCCATTTTCTGCTGTTTTGATCATACTAAGACAGGCCTACACAAGTAAAAAAATTTATTTTAAAATAAATATTTTGGCCAGTTTAAGCCAAAAATTAAAAAACTCTCTGTGCCTGAAGATCTTGGCAAGAGACACATGCAAGTCCTCACAGCAAGCCAACTGAGAAAGTATGTTGTGTTGGAAATATTTCTTTGACTGAGAATTTACAAACTTTCATCTAACAAATCACGCACCCACTTTCTTAAGCATTTCAAAGAACCAGCAAAACACAGCAAGAGCCATGATAAGGCTCAGGACTTTTGAACCATTCCCAGCCCTCTGTTATTGCAGCTCTTCCAGGAAGGCAGCTTGCCAGCTTCCACAAACAAATCCCCAGCATGAGGGGACTGAGGTATTGGATGGACTCAGTCAACAGGAACTCGTGGCCAGTGTGCCAGGCCACCTGTTCTAGGGGGGATCAAGCCATGGGGAAGGGTTGAATTCAATTTCGTTAGCAATTCTCTTTATACAGATTCCCAGCATTTATCAAATCTCTGCCACCTGGAGAAACTCTCTTTGTGTCTGGCAGAGAGAGGGGACAATGAAACAGAATGTGTTTCCCCATCCCCGAACCAGATTGACACTGGGAACTCCTAAGTAACTACTACAAATATTACAATGGAAATACACATTTTTCGTCTAAGAATGAAGAAATTTCTGGCAAAGACAAAAAAAAAAAAAAAAAGGCACAAAAGTGCTCATTAATTTGTGTAAAAATGAATTAAAACTTCACTGGACTGAGTTAGTAAACCAGATGCAGTCCAGAGGGAAATTTCTATCCATTGTTGTATCATGTTATTTACCACACCAAAGCACAAAAGTTTGTAGGAACTTAAAACTATTCACCTCAAACCCTCTTCTTCTTAGTTATTATTATAGTCCAAAGACAATGATTTCAGCGACAAATCAACAGCAAATTATCACACAAATATATATCAAAACCACTTTTTTTCCTTTACTTCACAACATAGAGAACAATAAATATTTTTTCCATACTAGATAAAAATATTTAGATTATTCAATGCTAGTATTGACCATTTATAAAATATAAAAAAACCCTAATTACTTGAATCTTATTATCTGCGGGAACACAATATAAAAATAATATTCTTTTGAAATACTGCACTTCTCCTAAAGGTGTCTAAGAACTTTACAATAGAAGCAAGTCTGTTAACTGCATCAGAATTATCAAAGTACTGAAAGTTACACAATTTTCTCATGGCAACCCAAAATTTTTCTGAATGTTGTTTTGACTGCAAAATTGCAGAATTGCCAAGATGAATCCAAGAAGAATCAAGGACAGTTTTGTTGCATTTTCAGTAAGAGTAGTAATTCAAATGTGGTCCTGGCAGAAAAGGACAGGCAATAGAATTTTTTTAAGTGGAATCAGTTTGAAGCAAATAAGTATCGGCTTTGATTAGAAATTCAGGAAGTAATTGCAAGATTAAAAATAGAAAGTATATATAAGTACTAACATATTTTGAAAGCAAATATGTACATTTAAATCCAAGTTATTTTTTTGCCCGACTACACTACTGAATTTGGCATAATGAAAAATGAGACAAGACAGACAAGAATACAAAGCTTCCCAGTGCTAGTCCATCACTGGCAAAGTCGCAGAGAGGAATGAAGGTTTATACTTGGTGTGGACCCGTGTGACACTTTCTGGAGAAGCAAGCTTTTTATTCAGAAAAGGAACAGATGTTTTGGCAGATAGCATAGAAAGAGTCCTGTCAGAGACTATAAACTAGGCTTGAAGGGGAAAAAAAAGAGTCTGGAAAAAATGTGAAGTATAAAACAAAAGAACCAAAATGACATGGATAAAATAGAAATGCAGAAAAAAAGACAAGGGCTTTGTTAAAATTGAAAAGAGAAAGTAAATGTGCTCAACTCTTTGTAACTTTGGAAGAAGTTTTAAGGCAAAAAAAATGAAACTTATCTCTCTTCCACTGACACAGCTCATTGCAGCATGAGACTGGGAGATTAATTTTATAGCTGCAGACAGAAATCAAATAAAAGGAAGAGTCAATGCCCTTTTTAAGCATCAGTAGAGAAAGATCACAAGTACACAGCCAATATTAAAATGCAGCCAAGGTTTATGGCCAACATTTAAGTAGATTTGTACTGGAAGAACAAAAAATAACCAACTGTGTAAATGGAGATGGGCATGCTACCACCTCACCTACTCTGCACCCAGAAGTTTTCCTCTTTCATTTCTTGGCAATAAAGAAGCTCCTTCTGAACCAAAGAAATGTGTTTAAGAAGACTTGAAACTCAAATTCACCAAGCCATTTCCTGTCAATACCTTCAGTCTTCATAAAAAAGAGCTTTGTCAAGAAATTCCCAGCCTACTCCATTCTGAAATCTGCAGCTGCTGGACAACATTTAAAATAATCCTCTTGAACCTCCAAGAATAGCCTTTTCTGAAAAAATATACACTGTTATCAAGATATCAAAGCCAACTAAGCAGGACTCAGTCCTGCCATCTGCTAAGAATGAAGTACCAGCCAAAGATACTATGGCATATCTCGGTACCAACATCTAAGTGGGAAAAATGTAGCCCTACGTAAGTTGCACTCGCAGCCAGCTGTGTATCTACTGTGATGACACTGATACCTGAACAAGTCATCACAAATCATTCAGGTATTGTATGTCACTTGCTCCACAGTTGGAGCCCACCTACCTATCCTTACCATGAAGTAAATTCAAGGCAGTTCGAGATCACTTGTGCATAAACAACAACAAAAAGTTATCACAGGAAAAAAGCAACAGCATAGATTTTTTTGTTACAGAATACTCAAGTTTACACTTTAAATTCCACTGCAGTAAGCTACCTACATCCAGAAATGACACTATCTGGCCTGCAGGGATGCAGCTTAAGGTGCAGTCCCTGAAAAATATCTTAAAGACTAAGTTTAAATGTTTAGACGTTGTCCCAAATCACTGTTTCTATGAGGGAAGATCCATACAGCAACACTGACTAGAGTAAGAATTAGAAATTTAACATTGCAATGGAAGTTACGTACTTCTGTCTTTTGGATTGTAAACCCTATATTAAGTCATTAAAGAGGTGCTGTTTCTCACACAGCAAGACATAGAACATCCCTGTAAAAACAAAAAACCATGAAAAAATTTACAGTCAGAAAAATGTACAAGGGAAAACTGCAAGGAAATGAACACAAAGTCCCAGTAAAACTGACAGGAAGAAATAAGAAGGTTCATCTGGATAGAAAATTGACCATATAAACACTTCTTTGCATTCCATATATATTTCCATCAGAGGTTTCCATTTAAAATGTTCTCAGTCTGCAGTCAAAACCAGATTTTCCTGTCTGATGGACATGAAAGCTCAAATTCACCTCTGCAAATTAACTATGTTCTTTCCGCTTCATACATCAACTATTATGTGCAACATTATTTCTGGAATTGTATCTTAGCTTACAATTTGATGATTATGGTACATCAGGGAGAAGAGAATGCACCTTGCTCTGCCACAGCTACATTTTTATTGACTCCACAGTACTGAATTGGGAAATTTCTTTTTGTCAGCAAACTACGCAGGTCTGACTTGGAAGATTTAAAGGGTGCAGCTCTGGCATCAATGATCGGTTGATACTTGCAATGACAATGGGATGGCAAAAAAAATCTGCTTAGTCTGGGAAGCTACTGCAACTATTTACAACTGAAACACTACGGGATAAGAGTGTACCAGACTTTTGCCATCTTTTTCTCTGGGAAGAATATGTTTCTTCATGAAAGGGAAGACTTTCTGCACTCTCACCTCCAACCCACCTTAGCATTTGCAGCCTGTTATTCGTCACTAACCAACAATACAAAGTTATCTCCCCAATGGTTCCCAGTGAGTTCGTAGATTTTGGGTTTTGTGATATATCATCCATCCTCCCTGGTAAAGTCTCTAGCCTCCCAGTTTAGACCTTCAAACTCCAGAACCATGAAACATAATATTAAGTTCTCTGAGCTTGCCCTCTCACAAATCGTCTGAGACCTCCAGCAAGATCTTTCCTCATCTCCCCCTAGACTTCTCAAAATCTTCTTTGACTCTGAAAACTGGGTTTCTGTCTCCTGAGAAAGAAATTCTTTGCTGGTGAGGTCGGATTGAGAGTAGATCTCCCTTATTCTGTAAAGAGGAAACAACAGAAATCATTTCTTACTGAAGGAAAAGCCAAGAGTCCAAAATGCCAGAGAACAGAGGGATTGATCAAAAGGACAATGGAGTCTTTCCATTAACTTTGATAGGCTTTGGTCTTAGGTCATCAGTCAGCACTGCTAAGAACTGTGGATCTTGTAAGAGGTTTTGTACTGGAAAAACAGAGAGAAAAAATATAATCTTGACATTTCCACTAGACAAGAAAAACTCAGGGGATGCACTCATAGCCATACCACAGTTGCTCGATTATAATAACCAGCTTCATATTTCAACAGAGCAGGTCAATGACAAATTAAGCATGGAACTAAAGGCATTTTGTTCATCACTAAGTTTTATGACTGATTGCTGCCATAACTGGTGGCATCCACATTTTTATTTTCATTTTAGAAATAAGTGCTGTGGCTAAAATAAACACAGATCTCTATGTTTTCCTTTCCAGAATTATTAGCCCATATATTTTTACATAGGCGTTCTCTGTGTAACAAGATATTACTAGAAGATTTAAAATTACATAGACAATTGAAATTTTGATATCACAGATTTTCTGGGTTTTTTTATAGCAGGTTAAAATAATTTATATTCAATGCTGTATTTATTGAACTTTAATGTTGCTTGGGGTTTTTGCAGTTATTACATAAGTAATTATGTAAAAAAATAGTTACATGCTTATAATTCTTTCATTTAGATCATCCTCCTGATGAATGTTAATTTGCATGTGACTTTGGGGTATTTTCTTTTTCTTGTTCCTCCTACAATTCTCTTCTGTTTTTTCACCCAGTATGTACAAACTAGTTGGCTGAACTCTCTTCCCAAACTATCCCAAGTAAGTGTGAATAACTTTGCCTACTTGTACTAAAATGCCAAATTCTACACAAATTCTACTTTTCACTGTTTTACTCACTTGTGCTCCCTGTCTGTGTAGCTCTAGTAAGTGACAATTAGCATTATGCTGATCCTCACGAAATGGCTGAAGTAATTTGCTTCCATTTGTGTTTTTCATTACCTGATAACTCCACAACTCTTTCACCTCCTGAAGATAATCACCTTCCCTTATCCAAATAAGATCTCAGTGGTTGCTGCAGCTGCCACTGACCAATATTTAGCCCAATCTGGCACCAGTGCTACTGTGGATCTGATGGGTGCAGAGCCTTCTTGGTACCACTGAACCCTCAGAATACTGCAAGGAATCACCAGCTCTGAAAAGGAAGTTCCAGGAGCATATCCATGCAAAGAGATGCTGGCTGGCTAGAAAAGCTTTTAAAAATATGGCCTTTTAGATTGTGCTATAGACAAAGCTTCTTGAAATCATCAGCACTTACATGCCTTTCTCCCTCTCCCTAGTTAACTTTTAATCTGAGATGACGGCTTAAAACAATTAAATGTCTTTTCTTCCTGAGTGAGTTCTGCCTGTAAACAAATAATACCTTTCTGAAAATGAATGTTTACCTGTCACTGTCCTCCAGAGCAGAAGTGACCTCTAAATATCATTAATTTCCTGTCTCTGAGTTTCAACTCACCACTTTTAAGTCTATCGGTATTTTCTATTATAGTATGATGTTGCCTATACTCGCATAGGTTCTTGTGACAGCACAGACTCTTTCCCATGGGAATTTTTCTCTTCTTCTCCCTGTGTTCTATAAACAAAGATAAGGTTTGGATGTTATTGAAACTGTCTCTGGAAAGATGGACAGTTCAGCCTGGCCTGTCGGCCTAGGGGGAGGTTTTGAATTGACCCAATCCGAAGGAACTTTCAAAAGTCTATATAAGTTTTAGAATTAAATAATAAGATCAGAATTCCGCCTCACCCGATTCAGCCTGGTTCTTGCACGCGGCTAGCGGTTCCACAGCGACAGGTTCTTGGGTTTTTCATCTCTGGGACAGACTCCATCTGCCCCTGGAGTTTTGCTAATCTTTAGACATTCTAATATCCTGATCATCTGTTCAGGTATGGTCTTGATTTCCCTCAGTATTTCTTCTTCCTCTCATAGGAGATTTACAGCCATTTCCAGCATCTGTCACCCACTCACTTGTGAACGTTAAGGCAAATCATTAATTTAATGTTTAGAAGTTCTGTCCATTAATTATGTTAGCTTCTTACTCCAGCTACCTTTATGGACTTCCCATGCAAAGTACTTTAAAATTATTTCACAAAACAGCTCAGCATGTCTTTTCTCATGTTGACTTTTCTATAGGATTAGGCTTCCCACAAAGAATATGTATTTGCCTTCCTCTTCTGTAAAGGCTAAAATAGAAATCTATTGTGTGCACTATTTTTTTTCAAATCTCCCATTAACTACCTGGTCTCAACTGTGGCATGTACTAATTGCTTTGATCATCTGTATTAAACCCCTGATTTTCAGGGAACCTAAGCTTTTTTTCTGCAAGCATTTTAATATAATCACTCTTGAAACTGAACTTTTAACTGTGAGGATTATTTTAAAATTCAAAGTAACCAGACCTGAAGCTTTTGAAAATATGTAAGGGGATGGCATAAGTATGTCTCCAAGAAAACCAAACAGAAGTTTCTGTTGCTATGGCTGCTCGTGCTGTATTTTCGTATGTATTTATTTTTTAACCTTCTTTATAGCCCTCATTCAGAGAGATTTCTAGCTTTCCATATTAGAAAAGACGAACAATCTACACACTGACACAACTTTCTCTTAACACCAGACAGTGCTTCCCTTTTACATATAAAACTTGTCACATGTTCCTCTGGAAATTTAGATCACATCATCTCCTTGTAAGCAAGTCAATGTCCAATGCAATACACTTCAGCCTAAATTTTTTAGTTATTTCTACATAGCATCTTTAATGAATGCTCATTGATGTTCACCCACAAAGGTCTTGTCCAGGCTGTTATAATCCACTTCAAATCTCTACCATCACAACATCTGTTTCTCTGGTTAACTCTGATCCTGAGTCAAGATTATGAAGAGTTAAACTTTAGCTAGGAGTTAGAAGCAATTTGTAAATCAAAAGATAAACTTGCTAAGTATAGTGCTATTCTCTATTATGTACCTGTCTGAAACTTTGCTTATAGTAAATGAACTGTCATAAGGACAAAAGAAGCTGGTAGAATTATAGCTAGCACCTAGATTGCATGATCAAATAAGGCAGGAAGTATGGACCGTCTCCAGAAGGCTTGCTGAGGCTTGCCCACAATAGAAAGTAGAAAGTTCATGGTGATGAAGAGATCCCTGACTTCATCTTTCAAGACCACTGACTCAAATCAAGACCACCGACCCAAATCGAAAAAGGAATTGCGCACGCGCAAAGGACTAACAACCTCATTTTAATAAGAAGCGGGGAATGGGAAGTGCTAGAAATATGTACATGATTAATATGTAACACTTAGTGAAATAAATAGAGGCAAATAACCGTGTAAGGGGCTGGCACGTCTCCAGGAGGCGACTCTCAAGCCACCCGCCGGCGTAATAAACATGCCACTTTGTAACTTTAGTTAGAGAGTTTTTGTCCGTGAATACCGGTTAATGAATCAGTCCCCTCACACAGAATCTAATGGAACAAAAGCACCAGCCTTTTTGACCAATGCCTGTTTATGATTTTCTAAATAATCAGATATAAGCTATTTGCCTTCCTCTTCAAATTCTTCCTCATTTTCATCCTACCTATCATCTCCAATGAGCTCTGTCTCCAGTTAGACCATAATGTTGCTTCCATTACCCATTTGTCAGATATTTTTAAACAAGCTCCTCTGTGATTTTTTCCAAGCATCTGCCACACAACCTCATTATCTTCCTTCAAATCCCTCATTAAAACTCTCTTTCTGTGATGCCTACAAAAAAACATGAGAAAATGTTTAAGCTAATAACGCACCGAGACGCTTTCTCTCATACTGACCAACATTGCCTCATTGTTTCCTTGTGCTCCTTTAGCTGTCTTGATCCGTGTGCTGTCTCTTACATTTGAATCATAACCTCCCCATGTGGTCCTGGTTTATGACTTAGAGCTCTTTAGTGTTGATAATACAAATAAGACTCAGAAGAAAAGGCTTTTCCCCTCATTATACTTTGCTAGCTCCCGCAAACATGTTCACACTTCTCTTTTATGTTAGTTTCTAGCAAGTAATTATAAAAAGCACGTCTAATATAGTCTCAAAGTCCTCTCTCCCTTTTCAGAGGGGAACACCCAAGTGAAGGACTAATTCATTCTCTATTCAAAAAAAAAAAACTTATTTGGAAAGGAGAACTGTGGGTAAGAGGGAAAAGCTAGTGTTTCAGCACACTTTTTTCCACAGAGGATAGAGAAGTTCAACCCCATTTTCTCTCCTTCTTGTTCCTGCCCCTTAGAACAGTACAAATAGGACTCACTTCAAGGAAAGGATGATGCCTTTCCTGGGGATTAGCAATTCCCTTTCTTCCTTCCCTGACTGCCACTGTTTGCTGGGTATAGCCCAAATCCTGCTGCTTTTGAAGGCACAGACGCCTGATCTGGCACTTCTCTTGGAAAGGATTTTCCTTCAGGATGGGAAAGAATTATTTTTCCACAGATAATGGAGAACAGAA
The DNA here is from genome assembly GCA_013397115.1 of Edolisoma coerulescens. Classification (NCBI taxonomy): domain Eukaryota; kingdom Metazoa; phylum Chordata; class Aves; order Passeriformes; family Campephagidae; genus Edolisoma; species Edolisoma coerulescens. Next base: position 372,779 of record VWZW01005525.1, read on the forward strand.
TGAAAAGTGAATGTTTTTCTCATCACGTATTTCACAGTCTCTCAGTTTAGCATTATTTCTATTCTCAGATCTTAAAGTTATTTGTAGTCTTCCCTAATACATGCACCCAAAGCAGCTCTGCACCTGCACTAAAAGGAGCCCTTCCTAAGAACTGAACCTCCTCTGCATGGATCTCAGAGTTACGGTGAGGGCGGATGTTTCCACTTCGGCTTTTAAGTCCTCTATGTATATAATAGGTCCTTAGCCACTGAATTTTTGCCCTTTGCATCTTGTCTCTTTTTGTCCTTTTTACCAGATTAATATAATACTCATAGGAATGACCCCTGCTCACAATGAGGATAGTTATTTCCCTGGTCTGACACATTATCATTGCGAGTGCTACTCAGAGGTGTAGAAATTAGTTTAGACAAACACAATTCATTAATGTGCTCAGCAGATATCTGTCTACCAGCTGGAGAACTTTGCACCTTTCTAACAAGAGATACACGTGCAAGAAAAATATATAAGTTTATACAGCTACCAAATTTCCCACAGTAAATCATACAGAATTTGCTGATTTTGAGAAGTAAGCAGTCAGTTTTGACATCTGTATATTTTATATAGGCAAAAACACACAAAGTCGTGGGGTTTGTATTGCTCACATGAGATAGGACTTTGGGAAAGCTTGATACTAAATTTTTCCTGTGTTTCCATTTTGTTAACAAAAACACCAACAATGCAAGCTACCAAATTATATCAGTTATGTTCGTGAATGACACAACCCTGCATCATATCCTTTTAATCAATCTGAGTTATGGGGAAATGATTTAATTATGAGAATTTAAGCAGTCATAGAGTTCATTAATCCCATAGCACATCCACGGGAGGTAAGTGTGGAACTGCAGTGCAAGCACTGGGCAGAGCCAGAGGCTATTCTAGGACAGAGACAGTTTGGAGACAACATGGAGCAGGTGTAATCTTCACCTCTTCAGGAAGCATTTCAGAATTGCAGCTGTGGAGTTTCTTTGTGCTCCTAGGGGAGTGAGGCAGCTCCATGCTGTTAGCATAATCTCACTCTACAAAGGCAGCAAATGCAAATGTACTGTCCTCCCTTTGATATCATGTTGACAACACTGTGTCATGGCTGATCAACCAGTCTCCATTCAATTGTAATTTCTTATCTCAAGAGAAATTCAACTCTTTACAACTTTCACATCAGAAACCTGTTGGAAAAATGATAATAAAAATGCAGCTGAACAGGAAGCTCTCTTTTCTATAGTTAGCACCTGCTAGTGCCTTACTAGCAGCTACGCAGCACTGATGGGCACGTTACAAAAAAATGGACTTTCTCTCCATGTGACAAATACAAAAAGGTTTGCTTGTTATAAACACAGCAGAAGCTCAGCTTTGAGAGCTCACATTGTAAGGATTTTTTTCTTCCACATGAACATGGCTAGCAGACTTCCTGTCTTAGCCCATGAGAAAGCTACCCAAAGCAAACAGTTTCATCTTAAAATGCTGAGCCACTTTAAGAAGAAACTCAAGTACTCTTGGGGAAAAGAAATTTTTAAAGTACAAAAAAAATACAAACAAACAAACAAAAAACCCTAAACCCAAAGTATATAATCTTCTAGAATTTCTCTAACTCCTTCTGGTTTTCTTCAGTGGGTTTTGATCAGTTTTCTAATATCACTTCCAACACATCTCATACCAATATCAACTTCAATCTCTCTCCAAATTCAAGAAGACATATTCACCTGAAATCGTGCTCTGATTTAGCAAGAAATGACCTTGCAAGACAGCATGATGGGCAATTTAAGTGAGCTGAGGAAATGTTAATTAACAACAGATTAAGATATTAGAGCTTGGTTTAGATTATTTGTGTAATACTTTGAATAAAAAAAAAAATTAATCAAAAAAGGGAAAGCAATAATGTGATCATGTAACAAATGAAATTAAGGAGGGGAATCAATTACCTGATCTACAGTCTATGGACCCAATTTGAAGTTATGCACCATTTACAAAGATCTTTTGAATAATTCACCCGGGGGAAAAAGTTCAAGAATTGCTGTCCAATAAAGCACAGAGCTTTACAGTTCATTTAAGCTATGTTTCTTTATGCACAAGTACCCATATCTCCATTATGCATCCAAGGGTGCACAATCACAAAACAAGGTGGACTGTGACAGAAAGGGACATGACCTGTTCCAGCACACAAAATATATGCATTACCAGTGCTCATTTAGTTGAGGAAAAGTAAAATAGGTATAAAATGTCAAACTGCCTGATGTACCCTAACTTAAAATAAATGTTCATTACCTTTGATGGTTTTATTCTGAGTTTTGCTGCAATAGAAATAAAGGATGAAGAGGAGAAGAAAAAAATGTAACCACTTAGAGAAATTTCCCAAGATAATATATTTATGCTGAAGTTAAGACATACAATTTGCAGGTTTTGTGGCCCCACATAGCTTACCAACATCTTTTACTGATTTGCAAGGTAACATAAATGATCACCAGTAAAGGCTTTTGATCACTTAGATTTCAATGGAAGTAATAGGTAGCAAACCTATAGATAATGATACAATACAAATCCCATGGTACAATTTAGTAAGTTGGACAAAAGCATCAGAAGGGATTTTTTAAAGCCCCTCAAAAAACATAAATTTTATGAACAAGGAATTTGCAGACTCTTATATCACACCATGATCTATGTACCTGAAACCACTGGATAAAGAGGAGACTGAGTCAGCTGAAAGTTCCCATCACCTTGGCATCTTTAGAAATTTTCAATAAAAAGAAAATTTCAAGGAAAAATGTAGTAATGTGGTTTTGTATATTTGGCAATGGCCTAAGCATTGTGAGAACCTACTGTGCCATTCTGCTGTCTACATTTCAAGAGAAATGTTGATAAACTGTACTAAGTTCACAGAAGAACCTCAAGCATGCTTAGCAGATCAGAAGATCTGCTCATAGCTAAATACTGCAAGAGGTTGGTACTTTTACAGAAGGTAAGGAATGATTTCATCTACAACTTAAAAGAATGTATGTGGGAAAAATAAATTTAATAATTGCTTCTCTGATCCACAGCAAAGAATAATTTTCCCAAAACTTAAAAAAACCCATGGATAACAATATGAATAAAAGCCATCAGCTTGGGAAAAAAATAGGAATTAGAAATGTGGAACATCCAATCTTACATAGGCCAAAAGTTCCCCAAACAGTTATAGCGCAAGCAAAGCAGAATTGTGCACACATCATAGACTTCTTAGAGATAAGATAAGTAGAAATACAGAAGGATCTACACTCACAATGAAAGAAAGACTACAAGACATGAAATGGGAACAGTTAAAATACATTATCAACAGAAATACCTTTGAAGCCATTAGTGGACAAACATTCAATTAAGATTAAAAGGAGATAGCCCAGAATTGACTTCACCAACATATCTACTTTCACTGAAGAAAAATAAAGATTATTAGATGATGAATACACTGAATATCTTCAACAGCTGTAGGACAGCTTACAATTTCTACAGTTTTAGTACAGGCAATGAAGAAACTAAAAAAAAATTGGAAATAATCCAAGTGTTTCATGATATTCAAACTAGATTACTTTTAACAGATTTTATAAAGTGCCTTTACAGAGTACTGCATTTTCTGCTACAACTATTCACAAACATTGGTGAAGAGCACAGATGGAATTACTATTAGCTAGACTGATCATGCACTTACTAAGTCAAGACAGAAGTATTTGTCTCTTGACATCAAAAACCTAGAGGAAGGCAACAGTAACTCATATGACTGTCTCAAAAGAGAGACATAAAAAAAATTTACACAGCAGAGAAAACACAGAATATGTAAGCACATATAGAAGGTATTGTCTTTAGATAATTCAAATTATGCACACAGATGGGAAGTATTGATTCAGAAAAAAATTCTAGAGTCTGCTATATTAAATTGCAGATGTGTTGATTGCAAAAAGAAAGACATTAGGAAAACAAAGGACAGCACAAAAGCAGAGCTCCCAGAAATACTTCCAAATGTAAGTGAACGACTTTGACATAATATGCAGCATGGTCAGTGTGCCAGTGTAATCAATATAATCAGAAACTACAGAATATGAAAAGGCTGAAGAAGAAACTGCAATTCTAAAAAGGCAGTACAAAACTTCAAGGAAAGAATGAATCTGAATAAATTTACTAAAAACATGAGTATCCTTCACGACTTCAGGACACATTTAACAAAGAATACTATGTTCACTCTTGGACCCCTTGGTACAGGGTCCAGCCAGCTGGGGGCAATCCACTGGAGTGCCATGAAAATGTCTAAGGTGAAAAAGCAGATGACACATGAGGCTAAAGAAACTTGGTTCAGTCTAGAGAAAAGGAAGGACCTTATTGTCCAATTTCTACTACCTGAAAGGGAGCTATAGAGAAATTTTGCATAAAAACAAGAAAAAAAGATAAATTCCCATTAAACATGGTGAGAACCATGAGTGTGATCATACATGGTAACAGTCACTTGAGAGACTTTAACACATTTATTTACAACACTGGACTAAGCATAGCCCTGATCAATCTGATTACCTTCAACCTTAGCTGTGCTACAAGGAAAACACTGAGGTAAATAACCTCCAGAAGACAAAAACAAAATACAAAGCTGTGGTTATGTAAACCCTCCTTCAGATGATAAATAAGAGTAACAAAATGCAAAGTTAAAAACAGACTGAACGCAATTAGCTATATTTAAAAAAAAGAGTTCCAAAATCTGAGAAAGAAGATTTAATTGATACTGAGAAGTAGGAGAATTTTAATAAGACTTTAGGTGAAAAGTTGAGAGGCAGAGGTAATTATAAGCTGATTAGTAGCAAAGAAATACAAGGAAGTTGGTATATAAAGACTCACCATTACTGCTCCATGAAATCTGTAGCTATAAGGCTTAGCCTTTTAGTATCCAGTGGCATAAGAAATTTTGCTTTCCAAACTTTTCTTTTGAAGCTATTTCATACCTTTCCTGCATTAAGCCTGAAAGGTCAGAGACAGAAGGAATATTTTGTGAAAAGCATTCCCCAATAGAAAATGGATTTTTATAGCCATTATTGTTTTTCTGTAGGGGTTCATTCAAGTGTGAATTTGTTGTTCAATCATACCAGTTCCCATCACCAGCTTCCCTAAGGGCTTTTGGTGTGTTAGGTGAAATACATTATATTCTGGGAAATTCAAACACAAAATTCAGGGTTTCAGTGGTTCCTTTGGAGGAGATACTTACTATGGTGTGATGGTGAGTATTGGCAAATTGTGCATTTGTTCCTCAGGCAAGAGTGGACCTTTTCAGAGGATTATAGTTCATAGAGAATTTGCTACTGATGACTGAGTTTAAGGAGCCTGAGACTGTTCGAAAATTTCACAGGGGTACCAACCAATGCATGAAAAAAAGAATATCAATAATAAGAAAGTCTGATAAAATATAGAAATGAAAATAATCTTATTACAAGAAGTGGAAGTAGAGAAATATGGTAGGAGTGCTTAGGCAACCTCCATAAAGAAAATGGAATAGCTAACAACAAATGGCCACTTTCCAGCCAGCTCAGCCAAATTTTAAAGAGATTCAAGAGGCAATCAGAACCCTTAGGAATAACAAGCACCAGGTGTCAACAGTGTTGCTGCTGAAATGTTAAAAACAAGAAGCTGTAATCTTAGAGACCTTATCCATTATTTTTTTTAATATGGAGGTCTGTGAAAAAGCTAAGGGAACTGAAGAAAGTAGCCATATTTCTAATTTCAAAAAGGGAGACAAAATGTAAAGAGACAGTCTGCTTTCTCTACTCACATGATTCATAGAATCCTAGCTTTAACACTTTTATATAGATTTTGCCCTTAGAGGCAACAAACAATAGGAGAATGCAAGTGTTTCCAGGCATATATAACATTTCATAAATCTCATCTCTATGTATCAGATATTTCCAATGCTTCAGTGACAAAGAAAAATTGTAGTATGATCAGCATACATATTTAAATAGATTTTAAGGACTGTGTGATAGCATTTTCCAACATGGTCTTAGTACTGCAGTGAAAGAGATGCTTAATAAAATTATTAGGGTAGCCCAGTTGTCTTTACATGATTGAAATTTAGACTATGGCATAGGAAATTCCTATTCAATTTGCTAACAATATAGGGTTATGAAAGGCAAAACTATGTGTGGAATAGATCTGGCATGAACCTGTAGGAAGATTATTACATAGGGTAGAAAAAAAATTATGTCTCGAGAAAATTCGGTAGCAGATCATACAATCAGAATTCTGGGAAAAGATTCCAGTTACAAATTTCTTGATACTGTTCTTATACAGCTATTGGATAACCATACAAAATGCTGACCAAGGAGGAGGCAGAAAAATATGGCAAGCATTACTAAGAATCTGTAATGTCAAGGTAATGAAAAAGAAGAAATGAGAATCTGAACTTAATTCATCAAAGTGATATAAGAGTTGGCCTTCTTCACTGAAGTTGATAGTTTTAAGAGTATAATTCAACAGACACTCAGGATGAGTATAAACTCAGTAGTGAGTTGTGTTTATTCATCAAGCAAGAGCTTCCTTTGTGATAGTGGGTATTTATGGCCTGTTCTTGACCATACCTTGTTGAAGGTAGGTTTCTGAATTATTGTTAGATTTGACTTGATACTGTACTTCATTATATTAAAATTTTCCTAATGCCTGATTTTGATATTCAAATGCAAGATGCAGCAGTATTTTGTCTCTATTCTGTTTTAATTTCATAAATGTTACCTATCTCAATCATTTCTGCTCTCCCTTTTGCTTCCAATGACCATTTCATGCCCTTCTTCTTTATCTAGTAATTATCGCTCTAGGCAGTTGCTAGATCCAGTTACAGTGAGTTCATTACTAATTTTGATTTGAAGATTCACATTGTTTTTCAAAATCATCAGCAGAAGAAGCACATGATATCTTATTGGAGATTAGCACATCTTGCTACAGAATACCTCTTATTCTTGTCCCTTTTTAATATACAATTTCTATTAGGAAGAAAGCTGTATATTGGCATCTCTGAGCCAAAAGAAGGATAAATAGGTCATTGACCTTGGAAAATAATCACATGCAGAATTCAGGGCTATCATGTAGCATTTCATCATTATGAGATTTTCTTCAAGAGGCAAAGTTTGCCCCTGCTCTCTCTTCACAGATCATTAATAGCTTTTTAATCAAGAAAAATTAGCTGAAGATAGTGTCATTTATCTAGAGTTATATAATGATCTTTACAAATGTATCCTAAATACGGTGTCAAAACTGAAAGATCTCCACAACAGTTCTTTTATTTATTTTCTATTTCTGTCTACTTTAATGTCTGACGACTGTGTTATGAAAACTACAACTGAATATTACAGCTGAAGGTAAGAATTGAAATATCTTTTGAAATATCAGAATAAAACTCACCTTTTTCTAGTTCTTTCTTAAAATAAATATTGAATGTATAGATCAACTTATAGGATGCCATAAAATTCAACAAATAGTCTTTATTGGACCAAAATGAAGAAATAAAATCACAGCCCAATTGTGAGCCACTAAGACTTTTCTAATCCTTCAATATGCAAATCAGAAACTATTCAATTAAATCTCTTCCTTTAAAATTATATATTTTCATAAATTTTGTTTTAAATTCACATCAAAAAACATAAATTATATTATACAGACAAAAATTGACTGTACCTGCAAATGAAGAGTGTCATTTATGTACAAAGACTAAATGTATTTCTTGCAAGAATCAACCCAGTGGCAACAGGATTTTCTATTTAAATGAGCTATTTCTGAATAAAAGTGTGATTTATGGGGTGTTTATTCAAACAACCAGCATATAGTAATGATGCTAAGACAGAAGGTGTTCAAAGCTTTAAACAAAATTCCTATGTTCATCCAAACATTTGTTTTGTTTTAATTTAGAGACTAAAATTTTCCCTCTGCCCAAATCTTAAAAATTCAAAGGTGTGGTCCAAATTCGGAAATGAACACAATATAAATTATGCAGATGTACTGTTAGATCACCTGAATAAATAATACCTTCACTGCACTATTAGTCTAATCAGAATTATAGGAAAGATTACCAAGTTTTCACAGCATCTGGCATTGACTACTTGAATTTAAAAAAAAAAATCCCCATAGTAATACTATAAAATATGTTGAATTTTTCCATGTACTTTTATGACAGCACCTTCTTTTGTTTTGATGACGTAACTTTGTGATTTCACTATATTGACAAAGATCTGTGCTTTAGTAGCACCTCTAATTGTACCTAGTGACAATTCTATTTGAATTGTGAAGAGCAACCACTTCTCTGCCCCAGTCTGATTTTTGAGATCCTCCAATATTCTTCACAGTAAGCTTCTGCCTGTCTCTTATTTGTCTTCTGTGTTCTTTATTTATACCTATTCTTTACTCATATCTCCACATCATAAGATCAGATCACCTGGATCTATGACTTCCCCAGAGAGAAGAAGATATCTCAATATACTCGTGTAACAGTGTACACACACCTATGCATATGCAAACCAAATGAAATAAGTATAATGAACAAACAGTATCATTTGGTAAGCAATATTGCACCTAATGTCAAACAAATACATCCAAGAAGAAATAATAACCCTGATTTGGTTACTACGTGTAACAGGCTCTGCATTTTACGGAGATTGAGAAATTGGGAAAGGCTCACCTGCTTCGGAAAGGCTACAAAGGCAACCTGCTATGCACTGGCACAACTCTTTTCTACTTCTAAACCTGATATAGAGGTCCTGATATGAGGTTAAATTTGTTGCATATCACATATGTGTGATGAAGTTATGCAGAGAATTATCTACTACTGATTGCAACTAAACTCTATTATTCTAATGTGGCTGTCCCTCCGAATGTTGTAAAGAACCCAAAACCTTATGTGCATTTATAGCTGGGAATGAAGGGACAAGTTTGTGATGCTATTGAGACATCTAAAGAAGTAGATTCTAGCTCCCCAGAACTTTTCAGAAGTATCTGTTCACAAAGGTATGACAAAGATATGTATTCAGAAAGAAAGAAAATAAGCACCTACACATCCGATAATCCCACAGTACTTAACCATATTGCTAAGCACATGAAAGCCTATCTGTTTTTAGTTCTAAGTCATCTGTTCAAGACTTCATGGAAGGAAATGATCACTAAGCAAAAGATAGAATATGAAATATCTTGTATGTCTGGTTGTTTTTCTTTTTCTGAGATAAGTTTGCCATACGAAGGCATTTTCACTCAGGAGCTGTGTAACCAGGAATACAGAACTTACTGAAGGTTGTCAAATGTATCTGAAACACTGCAAGAGCATCAAACATACATTATGTGTTTTAACATAGCCATCTAGTGCAATTTTAGATACATTAAGTTATCCAAGATATCAGATAACCTAAGGCAAGAAAAATAATTGTATAAAACCAAATTTTAGAAAGACGAATCTATCTCAGGGTGACTACTAATACAACAATCTCCATTTATCCCCCACAATCTGGTTGATCCGGTCATTTTATAATCTCCTAGATCCTGCCTCAGTTGTAAATCAATTGTAAATAGATTTCTATCAGTTTGTGGCACCAGACAGCAGCATACACTTCAGCTTCTAGCTTGCAACTACACAGTTTATCTGGTAGAAACCACTTAAGGTAAAACAAAAAAAACAACAACAACAACAACTACAAAAAACCAAAACCAACTGACCAAACAAAAAAACCCACAAACAAACAAACAAAAACCTAAAAGCGTACACTGACCTGCTAGCAAAGGTCTGAATATATATCTACCAATGATGTATCTATGTTGTGAACTCACAAAAGCTTTCTCTAGATGATATCAAGATCAAACTCCAGTGTGGAATATATTACACTTAAAGGTAAACCACAGTAATGTGTTGAACCTGAAGTAAACCCTAGAAGTTTATGCTAGCCAGACTTCCCAAGAGGCCAGCTGTAGGGTTTCATCACATCCTCTAGGAATGTTTGGGTTTGCACAGAGACAGTGCACACAACTGTAACATAAAGACTCTAAACTTGCGGTTAATGCTGACATCACTTAGCTTTTTAACACACCCTGAAGGAGCAACACAGAAAAGGACAGCTTGAAGGTATCTTCTCAGTTGGTGCTCAACTGAGCATAACTCGGTCGGTGCACCGTTTTAAGCAATCCCCACAGACCTATTACTAAAGGTAAGACAAAAGGAAAAAATATTCTTTTCTGAAACAAGGAGAGGGCATTTGAATTGCTGTCTAGATTCCAGAAGATCTTGGTCAATGGAAGCTCCCAGAAAGAATTCCACACCAGCACAGGCTACCTTGGATCTTGTATGACCTAAACAAAGGTGGTACTTGAACTGAAGGGTCTCAGGTTTTAAAATTGCAGCCTACGTGAAAGGAAAGGCCTATTGTCATTGTAATAACTGAAGTAAAGATAGATTGAGACTTCACATCAATGTATAAACTAAGAGGAAATGATAGAGGAAATGCAGAAGATTCATGTTACGGGAGAGCCTTTGTTCCCAGAATTCTCCCCTCACCATGTTTTACTGCTGAGTGACACTGGCTCAAGAAGAAGGGACTCCATGCAGAGCACTTCTCTCACCTGGGTAGACTCACCTGAGTTGCCCATGTAGGCTTTCTGCACCCACTTGCTTTTGCCCTAAACCACTTCATTAGTTCAGATGCCAGTAGGAGTAATTTATAAAATTCCTTTTGAGTTTGGGACATACATAAGAAACAAATCCCTGAGTGCAATACATGGGTGTCCTCATGGATTTATCTCCTTCCTGGGTATATTAACTTGCTGGCTATTTCATGTCCTTTTCTGAGCAGAAACTAAAGAAGATCAGCAACAAGAAGAACAAAAACAAACAAACAAACAAAAAAAACCAAACCAGACAATATATCTTATTCTTCTAATGGATTATCAACAGCATATTTCCTGGAAAACATCAATACCAAACTTACCAGACTCACTATTTCCCATGCACTTATACAGGATCAAGAAGAGCTGGGTAGATGGGCAGTGATAACAGTTTGCAGAAAAACAGGGTGACAGCAAGATACAGTGGCAAATTCAGTAGAAGAGGGAAGGTATAAGAGTGATCAAAATAAGTGAGAAAAGTCAAGAAACTAAAGCAAACTGACTGTCCTATATAACAGGTGATCTGTGAGTGTGGAGAGAGGGACCATCTCAAAGGAAATGAAGATTGCTGTCACATCTTACTCAGAGGAGCTGAGTAAGGACTTGATGGTGGCTGTCAGAGGTTGGTTGTTGTACTGAGAGGTGGGTTGGAAGTCAAAAGGGACAGCATAAGAAGAGAAGGTACTTGCTCCAGGTAAAGCTGCAGGGTGGCTTTGAAGAGACCTACCTGATCATAGACCAAACTCTGCTCCTAACTTTGTGCCCTCAGGCAATTAATTTTGTTTCTTTGTGACTCTGTTTCTCTTCCTGTCTTCCCTGCCATCTATTTTGAACTGTAGGTTGTTTAGGACAGCAGCTGTTCTTATACAGTTCCTTGAACAATGAGGGTCTGATCTCACAGGAACCATCTAGATGCTCCTAGAATACAAATAATAAATAATCTTAATTTAGCAAATATTTATTGAGTTCTCTCAGGTATTAGAACTAATTACTGCCACTTTCCCTTAAAGAAATAATCCATCACTCTGCTGATGATAAAAGAGCTTTTTGAACAATGGATTTAAAATCTAACTGTTCAGATAAATAATTTGTTCTTATTCATTTCCTATTGCTTTATGCAAATTGTTTGCTTCCCTGTGGGACAACTCTAAACTCTCTGAATAGTGTAAACTAAACCAGTATTGAGCAGGTTAAGATTCTGTACAATGTAAAGATGCAAAGAGATAGTTTCTAGAGACATTGTGTACATACAAAATTTACATTCCACTCATAAGTAATTAATAAAAGAGCTGAACTATGTGCGATATGACTGCATAACCATCTAATTTGCTAATTATATATTAATAGTAGCATTTTTCTATTTATTAGATTTGTGATTACACTATAATAATTCTAAGTAATTCATTTCTACCCAGACTATTTAATAGTAGTAGACCATATAGCTTAACTACACCTGTGGTAGACACATTTTCAGGAGTAGACATTTCTTTCAATTGAATCCATTTAAGAGCTTAAATTCAGGTGTTCAAAGACTTCATAATTAAATGAGACCTCACAGTCCACTCTCAAGAAAGAGACAGAAATTTGAAAAGTTTGACATCCTGCATGGGAGGTTTGCCTACCTAGAGATTGTTTACTGCAGCTATTTAGAAAGGGCTTGCTCTAGTTATTACTGGAAATATTCTCATGGATTTCAGCAGCACTCACCACAAGGAGGTGGCTAAAAAAGTAGAAATTCTCCTTTCTAGTAGAAAAAGGAAAAAAGTTTTATATTTCATCTACGTACGTCAAATATGGAATGCGTCAATACAAAAACACAGAAACCCATCTTAACTTTCAGCTCAACAAAGGTAATGTCATGTGATGTAACTGAAAAAGAAATGCTGTAAATAAATTCTTTCATTACTAATTAATTTTGTGGAGGTTTGAAATCCCATTCTCTCTATATGTAACAATTTGAGCTGGATACTATTCCATCATTAAGCTGCTGGTTTACCTGCTGTAACTGTAATGAAAATTTTGGCTCATTTTCATCATTTTTTTCAGGATAAGTGTTTAAGGAAAAAGCCTTAGTATAACAAAGGCTAATGGCATTTCTAGTTGGAATTTTAGATTTTTATCTGCCTTTAAAAGAGAGCTCTATTATGGTCCAAGACAGTAAACCAGATCAATTTAGAGAGGATGTTAAAAAGAGAGAGTTACTGATAAGATAAATGAAGTAGTTCTTCATTTACCCTATTCCATAGGTGTCATTAGTCTCAGGAAACAAAACTGGATACTAATCTTGTGACAGAGGACTAAAAAACCCACATTACGTGGGATATACTGTGGTGAGCGTGAGTCATGGGCAATAACCACAGGTCAGGTGATAAGATATGTGGTTTCACTGATTGGTTCAGTTCCTAGACTATCAAGAAACTGATGGTCCCTAAAGCTATATCCATTCATGCCATATAAGAGTATTTCTGGTGTTCAAGGCACAGTCTAGCAGTGGACTGAATTTCAAAGATTAGGAGGCTAACTCAAATTTGGCTACTCTGAGCTGTATAACCTTCCTCATTTCATTTTGTGACTGACTTCTGCCTTTTGGCCCTGTACTGTTTAAGCTTCAAGCTTTGCGTGGCAGGTACTGTCTCTTACTATTTATGTACACAGCTCCTTGTACAAGATGGCCTCAGCCTCATTCAAAATCCCTGGGTACTTCTAAAACTAAAACCAGAATCAGTAGCTCAATCGGATCAACTCACAACACCTCCAGAGGCATACACACAGACCTGGGGATGTCATTCACTTCCCAAGTCCATGTGGAGATAAACCCCCCAAAATGTGTTTAAACCCCATCCAACCACTAGAAGAAGAATCTGCTTCAGTCACAACTTTTTCTCACCACTGATGCAGACATGAAGAAGATTAAAGGAAGAAAAAAAAAAACTGAAAAAAGAAAGACAATGGACATGGAGACTGGAAAGACAAGGCAGTGGAGATCTTCCATTGTCCAGAACTATGGGCACTGGAAGGATGGTACATGATTTTTTCTTGATAAACAAGTTCAAGCAACATCACCACAAAATAGCAGGGCCACAATACTGCTCATGCAAGACTTTCTTTGGCTTCATAAGATAGCTGACAGCCCAGACTTCTGCACTTTAATCTTGCCTTAGGGAGATGATGTTCTTATGCACTGCCTCACTATTAGTTTGCTCTCTGCTGATAAGTTTCTGAAATAAGCTCAGAATCAAATTGCATCAAATTAACCAGTTCCACAACAGTGCTCCAATCTCCTGAACTCCTGTTGATTGTGGTGAGCCTGCAAGCATCAAACCAGGACTCCGACCTTTTAGTCACCTCTGAGATTCTAAACTGATTCCTCTGGATGAGTTTAGCGTAGTTCCCACACGCTCATTCTGAAGATAAATCTGATTTTATCCTATTCAAAAATACAAATTAAAAACACAGAGACATATTTTCACTTTCAGCCATTGGCTTCCAGTATCAGCATGACAATTACTTTTGCTTTTAATTTTGTGCCTGCTATTACAGTAAGTAAATCTGCAATCATGTCAAAAATTAGAACCAGAGGTCAGCAAGTTTTCCATAACAATTGTAATATTAAAGTTCGTATAAATCTAGAATTCTTATGAATCTTTCCAAGTAGCACAAAACCATTCAGTTTTACAACAACAATAACTGATACCAGTAGATAGATTCTTAGTGACCTTAGTCACCATTTTTAATATATTTTGGACCTGTACAGTATAAAACTGTGTTTCTAAAGTCATGCAAAACTAGCAGAGTATGAAATCAACAAACAAAACAAAACAAAAAATCCCCCACAAAAATAATCCCTACCATTAGAGCAAGAAGTTTGCTTAAAATGTCCTTTTCTCTCATTTGTAAAAAGCTGTCACCAGATGGAATGCATTCTTGACTGCAATGCTCAAAGGTACTCATTAAGTCCAGGAAAAAATATATTTCAGATGAAATTTGTACATAACCTTTGCCCACAACACTTTTGAGGTTCAGACCTATTCCAATAAGCTGGGAGTAGTGCTTGTTTGAGTGGTTGGCTGGTGGTTTTGTGATTGCGCTGTGTCAGGTTGGTTGGCAGGCTGGCTCTTTATTTAACACGGACCACAGCCCCTTAGTAGTCAAGCAGTTTGCAATCATTTGTTTGTCCTCAGAATATTTTAAAATTACAGGAGTGTCATTTTTTGCTGTTGCACAGCTGGAGGACAGAGGCAGACGCAACTCAACTCGAACTTGGTTTTGGTACAGGCTTACAATTTTTTATTGCCACTGAGTGCAGGATCCCAGAGCATCATCACTGGGACCACCCAGATTGAACAAAGGTGGCAGAATTGCATCCAGATTATTAAGACTAAAACTTGGAATGTAGATTTCCACAGTATTTTAAGGGAAGTAAGAACCTTCCTCATAACCTTGAGTGAAATGCTTCAAGTAAGCAGATAAAGCCCACTCACTAAAACCCCTTCAGACCTGGTCTAGTTGGGTCTCTGTACCTCTGTGCTGCAACAGTTGTACAAATTTTACCATTAGCAAAATATTTCTCTCTCCACCCATGAAGCAGACAGGGTGTTGGGCAGGGACTGTGAGAAGCTGGTCTGTGCTTCCAATGCTCAGCATCTCATCTTGAATTGATGCAGGTACTTAAAATTATAATCTAGAGCAAAATTACTTTTCTCAGTGTACAAGGAATGTCACAGAAACAAAGCCTAAACCCCTGAGTCCCAATTCTATACCTTTGGCTATGATATCACCTTTCCTGATTGGCTGTAAATCAGTTTGAAAGGCTGGTCTCAGATGATGTCCAGCTTAATTCTGCAGGAGGCTTAAAACTAAAGGAACCTGATCTAAGATGCACTGAAATCCCTGGGAGTGATTTCCTGAAGATGTGAATGGCCTAGATACTGTAGATCAAGTATGTATACACAGCCTGCTTGCAAAAATAAGGAAATCCTTTCCAGATCCATGTTCCCCATATGCCTTTCAAGGATGCAGAGTTTAAAAAAAAAAAACAAAACACAGGGGGAAAAAAAAGCCAAAACACCAACCTCTCTCGTTTTATTAGGACATTTGTAAAAGTCTTGTTATAATTTCAATTTCCCAGTCAGGTTGATTTATGGATTTCCCCCCTTGTTTATGGCTTTTTCAATGCTCCATTTTATAGAAGCCATGAATACATCAGGATTTGCACCAAGGACCTCAAATAAGTAGCTCAACATCAGCTGACAAAGCAGCAGACTGATTTAATAAGATTTTTTTGCTCCAGGTTCTCTCAATCTGCTTTGTACCAATTACAGAAGGTAGGGTCAGAAAGAAGGCTTAACCTAGAAGTTTTTTTCAGAGATTTTAGCAATGCCATGTTCAGAACTGTTTTCCTGATCCCTATTATGTTGTTAGCCCAGCAGAGGGAAGAAACATGTCACAATAGGAGCTGTCTTAATATTAAGTATTAGATCACTGATGGTAGGTGTGAAATATTCCAGCTTTGTTGTAGTGTTTGAAGGCTTATACAGAATTGCTAAATAAGGAAACAGGATTTTACTTTCTTTTTCTTTTTTTAGAAAAATAAACATGAAGGAATCACTGCATGCCCCTGTTAATACAAACTGAGTCAAAGCCTGTGAATATATCATGACTATAGATGCTGTAATAAATAGCTCAGAAAAAGACCTGTTTTGCTGGACTCTTTTAAAATTGGGTCAAAGGAGGTCACTCCTAAATCTCCAGGCAACCAAAAAGAACTATTTTTTTCCCAAATGCAAAATAGTTATATGAATATTCAAATATGATCTAATTAATTTTCTAAAAGTCAATGTCTTTTTCTGCCAGAACATAGATTATCATAATTTTATCCTTCAAATTTGAGAAAAGAAAATCCAAAAATTCTGAATAATCTTAAAAACCTTCACATTATTATATGGAAGTTCCCTATGAACAGGATAATAAAAAACAGTTCATAATTTTTTTAAGCTGGAGGAAGAAAAATACCTTTAACCTTGTAAAACTTTAAGGTATAATCATCTCATGCTTTTATTCACTTAAATTGGTATGATTTTTATCAGGTCCAATCAGACAAGTTTGTGATTTTTTTTTTTAATTCTTTAGGCTTCCACAGCAAACCTTTTCTGGTTTTTCATGCTTCGATCTTCATGTTGAAAAATTTGAAAAATAATATATCACTATATAAGTGATAATAATATACAGACATATCAGCAATATAGAATAATTTCCCTTCATACAACAAATGCCAATTTTTATGGTTTTTTTCCTGGTTGCTACAGAAGGGAAAATGCTAGCCTTGTGTATGACAGCAATGTGGCTTCCAGTCCTCAGCAATAAACATACCTGGAATATGGACAGCAGTGGCATTCAGCCTGAACATCCGTCACCATTTTAAGAGTTTGAAGTGCATCTGGTCCTTTGGAGTATATTTCCTGTGATTACCCAGCTCAAGTCTTTCCCCACTATTCTATGTGTCATCAAATGACGGTAATGAAAATAACTGCAGCCATTATTATAGGGTTTAGGACTTTGCCATCTGTTGAATATTAGCCTCTGGCTTCCCCCAACTGGCATGCTGTTATGCCAAAATCAACACATCGGCAGTGTCACCACACTACATTTGTATACATTTGTATAGCTCTTTTGTTTACACATATCCCACAGAATTCCAAAAAACAGCGTTAATAGAGCCAGTAATCACCAATAAAAGAGGTCAGATAGAACAAAGGTAGTTCAAGCACTGACACCCAAACACCATGGTGTGGAGAGGCAGGGACTGCAGCTGAGATTCCCTGTTGCAAGATATGCATGCTTAAAAAGCTAATACAACTGTGTTAAGCATATGTTAAGATCTGGTAGTGTCAAACCCTGATCCCAACAGATTTTTTTGCTTTGCAATCAGCACCTGTATAGAGTCTTAGGTGCAAGGGAATATAAGATACTAGCATAATACCCTAGAGAAAAATTAATGTTTTCATACAGCTTTTTATCCTCATAAAATATCACAGTTTGTTCTCATGTACAACAAAGAATTTGAAGTGTCCTAGCAGCTGAATGCCAGAAATGACTACCCAGGCTTTAGACCATAAAATTTTCTCTTGTTTTCTGAAGATTCAAGTCCTTCAAAGACAAAAATGGATATAAGTATTTTGATGTCAGAAATTCCCCAAGTTTCGAGAGTTCATCAGTCACAAGACTGCATCATCATTAGCAATATATACATTCCCACTGCACCTGCAAGAGATCGTTCTAAGCAAAATCCTCATGGTTGCATTCTCGCTACATCACAGATGACTAAGATGACTTGTAAAATTCACACGCTACTTGCTGGCAAATGCTAGATTTTGTGACTACTTCAAAGGCAGTATGTCACCATCAGCTGATAAAAAAGGTCAAAATAAAGCAATGCACTTAATAATTTCAACAGGAAATCCAGTCAGTGCAAAAGATCTATAGTAGATATAGCAATAGCAAAAACCCTACGAGGGTTCATTGTGTTGACTAGGAATGTAAATTAAGAAATAAAGATAGTTATTTGAAGATGGAAATTTCTTAGGGAACATTCATACTGATCATATCCTTCATGTTTTTATGCCTGGAATGTACTGTCTCCATTACATTTTTGTTCAGAGGTTATTATTTTGGAAAAATTGTGACTCTGTGGTTTCATTCTCCAACCCATGGAAACAACCTTAATAAAGGATAATGTCTCAATCTATTGTCTTCAGCCAAAGAAGACAAGGAAGTAAGGGTGTCTCAATAATGAATATGACTGAAGAATGAACACAATCGATTGTGAAGGAGGTTCTTAATAATTTTTTAATAGCCAAAGCTATTCTCCCTTCTGAAAAATTCATGTGAGCCATGTACATGTATAGCAAAAAAAGTACCACCTACAACAACAAAAAATACTAAGAAAAACAAACAGAATTGTACGATCCCAAGCAAACTGCAGGACATAAATTGCAGCTGGTATTTCCTGACAAACCATCTCCAGTTCCATACTCAACTAATCAGAGTTGTTGGTATTAAAATAAAACTGTAGTAGCTTAGAATTCATAGCTTTATCAACAACCTAGTAGCATGGTACTTTGGCAACCAGTCTAACCACTGAACACTTAATATTGCTCTTTCAGACGGCTGTTTAGGCTTACTATTAGTGCTATGATGAACTGTAACTGCTGTCCCTGTTTTTGGGAATTGCTGATTTTGCAGCATAGAGCAAAGAGATTTAGAGCAACAAAAATCTGCTTCACTAAATCTAATTAAGTTTGCTTAATTCAAGACTCCAGATGACTCTCATGTCATCTTTATAACCTCAAGTTCTTAAATTACATAAATTCAGCAACAGAGGAAAGATGCATTAAAACATGTGGAACCATGGCCAGAATTTTCTTTTGACTTTCCTCCCAGCTCTTTCTCAGCTTGCCAATATGTCTGTACATTTCACTAGTATTTTCCCAATTATCATTATCTAACTTTTTAATTTTTAAAACAGATTAAAAGTGAAGGTGATGGGAGAGAGTAACTTGCTTATTTCAGCCCCACCATTTCTGGAACACATTATTTTCCAAAATATGGAATGTGATTCCTCTGTTGGAGAAGTGATGAAAGAAAATGAGTGAGCACAGAACATCCAGAAGAGTTGATATATTGAGGAGTAAGTGATCAGCCACCAATATGGTGAAGACTCATTTTCGGTTCCCTTTCATACTCTCCCCACATTGATGCACTAAGAGATAGCAGCTCTCTTGGGTTTCAGCTCTCTCTCCACATATCTCACTGCTTTTAATCAGAAGTTCAACCCTTAGAGGATAGAAATCTTTTCAATTAGGCTTACTGAAATGCTTACATTACTGTGAAAAATTTTGGCTTCCATAAATTGGTATATTTTTAAGACATACCATTTCATCAAAATATGCCTGAGCAGTGTAAGACTTCAGAATCAGCTGGATCAGAAAAAAAATGTAGGATAAACTCAGACCCTGTAATAGAAAGAGAGCTACATGCAAGTCACATTTCACCATAGCTCTGTGGGAACAGTAATCAGGCTAAGTGCTGTAAAATGTAGCTGCAATTATTTGCAGATTAAAAATTCCAGCCCCAGCTACTTCTTGATTCGAAATTGAGGATGAAGAATTAGAGGTCACTCTATTAAAATAAGAATATTTTAGTGTAGTGTTTGTCAAGGTTGTCTTGCTTAGATTTTTTGTAGTTGCTTTTGTACCATGGCGTAAAAATAAATTCTATAAATCTGCACACAAATTCTAAATATTCAAATGCAAAACCATGGACTATTCAAAATGCTGCCAAGCAAAATAATGCTACAGGCCATCTTCAGTGATAGAAGCACAGCTGTATTGAGAACCTTCACTGAGATCTCCACTAGAGCATGGGATTACAAAGATTGGAGAAATGGCCCTGTAAATGTGAAATGGGCGATCTGCTGTGATTTTTAAGGACACAAAATTGGACCAAATTTGAGAAAATTATAAATCCAGACCATTTAGCCATCTCTGGAGTCAAAATGCAAAGTATTGGAGTAGACAAAAAGTCTAAGAGTTTCATTAGACTACGAAGCTGATTTAAGGTTCACTATATCCACGACCATCTGGGAATAACCCGGAGACAAAAGCCTTTGTATCATGTAGAAGGACATTAAGCTATGTCATGCACAGCCCTAAGTACAGAGAGCATGTTAGGTGAAGGGGAAATGTGATAGAAGCTTCAAAGATAACAGAAGCCAACTAGAGGGAAGTCTGTCTGGGGAATACATGAAAAAAAAAAAAAAAGGCTGTTTATACTGCTGTGCTGAAGAGACATATATTTCATGTTTTCAGGAGTACTGCATAAACATATATACAAAATTCAGCTTAGTGTTAGTTTCAACTCTCTGCTGCTACTAGCCGTAAGACTAATCCCCTCTTACAGATACAGACTTTCTGAAGACCACAAAAAAACTCCTGTTAACTGAGCCTGATTGACATCCAGCCCCTCATTCTGATGTGATACTGAAATATAAGTTTCTTATTTCATACCAAAACCAATTTTTAAAACAGAAAAAAGATTAAATTATGACTTAGCTATTACTTCTTGAAACTGAAACTAAGTTTCTATCAAAAGGAATTACTGTGATCCCCATGTGTTAAAGGTTAGGCAAAAGCCTGTAAAAGTAGTTGCATCCAACAAATATGCCATACAATAGGCCTATGTGACACAGAAAAAATCTGAAAAGTATATTGGCACAAATCCAGCGAAATTCATTAAAAACCAGGCATGCCTTCAGCAACAGTCACAAAAATTATCCTGATTTTTTTAGTAAATGCTAAAAAATATTTTAATTATTTTTAAAAAGAGAAGCATGTTGCTTTCTTAACTCTGTGAGAGATCCAGAGTCCCTAATAGACACAGTGATTCAACCAATACATCTATATAGTCAGGAGACACAGTAGTTGTTACTCATTCATTATGTATCATTCTCTAAAGCCAAATTAAAAGGAGTGAGATATTAAGAAACGGCTGGCTAGTAGATTGACACATGCCATTGTGCTGTACTCGATCAATTAAACCATCCAGATAGTCCTTTGAGGATAAATGGGTAGATGCTCAAAGAACATATCTGTGCAATCTGATGAAGACATTGAAACAGCAATTCATCATTGCTTCAACATGAATGGTAATAAAGACTAACCAAATGACAGATGTTCTATACAAAGTCAGACATTGCAGACAAATGCAAGAGATAAGATGCTTTAACTCTTTCCAGTAGTGACTGAAAAAACATCAAGGCAAAATTCCATGTTTACAGAAATATCCCACTAGAAAAAAATCTCCTGCTGTTGGAATAGTCCATTTTGCTCTGCCAAACTGCTGTAAGCATGCAGCCTTGACATAGAGTGTAAATAAGGTTACTTTGTACCAGCAACAAATCCTGCAGTAACTGCTTAATGCAAATCACTATTTGGTTGAAGAGGAATGTATTCAAGCACAGGAGACATGGCACCACTGGAAAGCGGCTGGCAAGAGTGAGGAACACACGTAGCTGATCCACCAGCTTAATTTAAAAGGCTGCAGGGAGTTAGTCTGCAGAAGTGAAAGTAGTCTCAGGTTCACACTAAGTCTACAGGTGATTTTTTAGGAGACATTAAACCACCCATGCCTGCTGAACTACTCTTGCATTGTTTGTTTTCATCACATCACATTTGTTCCTTTCTCTTCCCCAACTGTGCTCTAGAACTGGGAGTCTTTTGTCCCTTGAGAGCTTAGAAATGTTTCATAGGGGATCAAAATGTCTGAAGGGCTCATTTCATGATTGTTTAAGCCGATCCAAGGTTCCCCTACTGTCAAAAAGAAGGATCCTCTTTCCCATGGCCTCAGATTGCAATTTCCTCCTTCTCATCAGCTCTAAGACTAAACAGAGCCATGAAATGAGTCACATCAGTTTACTGACATCTGATTTCTGGAGGGTTAGTTTTAGTGTAAGCCATCACATAATCACAGAGTGCCAGCACAACAAGCAGGCAAGGCTGGGTGGAAGGGAAGGACCACCCTTTTCCTCGTGCTGGCCATGGGCGAGCATAATCTGAACATAGGACAACTGATATTTAGGAGTACTGGTATTTAGCAGCAGTTCCGTTTTCCACGGAGCAGGGAAGCGAAAAGCTACTGCTAATTAGTAGCTGCAAGTGTCTACACTAGCCAGGGGACTACTAAACACTTGTAATTTCTGGCATAAGCTCAGATCCTCCAGGACCAAGAGCATATTTAAAGCATCAGCCAATAATTAGAATTGATTGCCATTCCCCAGCCTCCAGGAGCTGAGCTGCTGCCAAATGCCCAGATCACACAGGTGCTGGGGAGCCCAAAAGGGTCTCACAACTTCAGAAAGAGGTTCAAATATGGGTTCTTCCATCAGAACAGCTCTTCTTCCCAGGCATTAGGGCCCAGAAAAATGCAGTTCAGATCTCTTGCAGGCTCTTGAATATTAGCAATATTCTGTTTGTGGATGGTTCTGGCAAAAGATGCTAACGGATTGCATGTAAAGGTTTGATGATATTTCAGCAGTCAGTGCTACCTCAGAGAAAACTTAGAGGGCCTGCAGTAACAACACTCAGAGCAATCAAAAGCATTCTGTAAGATAAGGACTATTGAACTTTCTGGCAGGGGAAAACATATCAGCTCTGCAACAGGAAGATATATACCTTGGCTCACCATAAGCCTTTCAACCTTTTCACACAGCTACGGACTGATTTTCCATGTAATACTGCAGGTCTTCAAGGAAAATGAGTATCACAGGTGTGGCAAGCAATTAGATCTTTGTGTGTCTCACTGAAGACGGCAAATTCAGAAGTCCTGACTATGGAAAAGATTGCTGGTACCAAGTCAGGGAAGAAATTAAACACAATATATAAAATCAGTGAATATCTGTACACCCCCACTTGAACATCACCAAGTCAGTGTTAAGAAAGCTTTTAGTGCATCAGGGTTGGGATTTTCTAAATTATGCAAAAAATTAATGTCTTCCAAACCAAACTTGCCTTCTCCTTGCAAAAGAACATGAAAATATTTCTCTTTATATAATTATCCTAGTAATTAAGAGGTAGAATAATAAAATAAACTAGAGAATATTTTGTGCTTTCTCTTTTTCCAAATATTTACTTGTTTCTCATTTGTTCTGCTTTTTCAAGGCCGTGTAGGCTAATTCTTCAAAGGTACTCATCAGCAGAGACCCTTTTAAGTGCCAAGGTTTTAGAAATTTTATTTCCCAGAAACTTATAAGTTTGCATTATAACACTTGCCAGTATCATCTCAGATGAGAATTTTTGTAAAGATGGACCTTAATTAATATTTAAATGGAGTATTACACAGTGAAGGTGTTGATTTTAGTCTACAAAGCATTCTGCAACAGTTGGGACTTACCAGAGAGTAATTACCTTTAATAGCCAGGCCAGCAGCTGACATTTCCATGTTCCAGATTTCTCCTAACTGTGTGCTGTGTTGGCAGGAGGACAGCCTAACTGTAGTACTATCATCAACACAGAACACAACAGGAGAGTCAGCTTGATATGCTAGAGAGACAACCAATGAAAAGAAATACAAGCAATTCATTTTGGAGTGTTCTGTTGGTTAAATATTAAATTATTGTCCTTTTTTCTTTTAAAAAATTGATTGCTTAAGGAAGGTCTCTGAAACTGTTGTTAGTCTACTTCTCTTTAGCATAGGCAACAGCAGTGACAATGTGAATTTCAGAATTTTCATTACATTAATCTCATTGCATAAGAAATTAATAGCTTTGAAGTCATATTTTTGTTCAATTTGTCGTAATTCCTATTATTCATCAGGAAGATTAAGCCACCTGGCTTGTCCTACCTCTGTCCATGTACCATACTAGTATCATTCTGCATCCTCAGCCACAGGCAGTCCTTGAACTGTAAATTGTTGGAGAGTGAATGCATGATGGAGCTCTGCTTTCCTGGACATAGCTGAAAATCTGTCGGTCCAGAAAGTGATGAAGTGGTAAATTAATTCCTTGTTTTGCTTTGTTTGTGTGTGCAGCTTTTGCTTCACCTATTGAACTGTCTTTATCTCAACCCATGAGCTGTCTCACTTTACCATTCCAATTCTCTGCCCATCCCACCAGAGGAAGGGGTGTAAGCAAGTGGTTGTAGGGGCTTGGTTGAATCAGGGCAAAGAGGAAGGCTGTCCAGTATCCCCAGTCTGAAGTGCTACAGAGAATTTCTCCATAAAGCTTGCTTTCTTACATTTTACATTGGAATAACTGACACTTATTTTTATTTCTGTTCACCATAAGTTGACTTAAAAGGTATTTTATAAATGAGAAGATTCTGACAGTCAAAACATCTATTCCTTTATGATCTGTTTTTATTTGCTGCAAGATTTTCTTGTGAAAACTCTATTTCAAGATTTTCTTACATTCCCAGTTTTGTAAATGTGAAAAGAAAAGCATACACGGAATATTAATCAAGTCCTAATTCTGTCTTTAAGGTCAAACAGAATTTTTGAAGTTGATATATCTGACAAAGGATTATAAGTCATATCTGCATCTTAAAAGCAGATTTGAGAAATGCCAAATGATTCCAGTTCTAACTGCAAAGCCAAGAGAAAACACCTTTCCACAGACCTTTTCAGCTGTTGTCACTAATTTACTCAAGTATTTATTTTCCAGGGTAGATAGTGAGTATACAATGGATATAACAGTTTCAACAATGTTGTCACAACTGTTGTGTTACCATAAATTAGGTCACCTACTAGTCAGCAACATCTGAGACTGTGCAGAAGATTACCAGGAAAGACTAACAAAGACAATTTTCTATCCTCCCTCAAAGTGTGAAAACAGCAACCTTTATCACCTGAATGTGCCTTTCAGCAGCTTAAGAGTTATATCACAGTGCATTAGTATTTCACTATCTCCTTTTGGTTTCATACAAGGTGATAGGGGTTAGGGGTGGAGGGTAGAGGGGCAGAAACATGCATGGGTTTGCCCTGTATTTTATTTCTACAGATGTACTTTTGCATGATTGCACAGCATCAAGTTCTTCTTCAGGGTAGGAGAGCCAGCACATTAAAGCAGAATATCACTGAATGGCCTATTAATCTTGCATGTCGAAGTCCCCTCAAAAGCAAGAGTGTCCAACAGCAACTGATACTTGGAACTAAGAGTAAAGAACACCGTCTTCTCTACTGAGCCCTAGAGAAAGAGTTCACAAAAATTTGGTGGCCACCCCTCACTTGAGAAATTAGACAATTGTGCCTTGCAGTGTATTGGTATAAGCTCTGTAGTAAAATTCTGACTTTTGTGTTCTTTATTGAGACTATTGTCTTGGAGAGCAAAGAATACACTTGTTTTTCTCTGAGTCCGAGTGATGGCATGGTACCATACTGTTTAGTGAAGAAAGAAATCATGTTTGGTCCTGCTGTTGGCTTCTTGCAGGGAGAGGATGCATTAGTATTAATGCACTAATCTCCTCTGGAAAGGAAACTCGAGATAAGAACCTCCTCCCAAGGAGAAAATATTGAAAAGGTCATATTTTTATAGCAAACTGAAGAGCAAATATAAGCATAGAGGCAATTTTGTGCCAAATCCTATTTTGAGAGCTTCTTTTTTGTTTTTCAGAAGCAAAAATATCGTCTGAACTGATATTTTTCATTTTTGTGCTCAGTCTGCAGTTTACCACCTTTCATGATGAATAAAGTAAAATGTGGCTGTTTTTCATTAAAAACTGCCTTTTGTACTTCACAGAAAATGTCCTTGTCATTTTTTGCCTACTGCTTAGTCCAGAAAAGAGTTATTTGGCAAGTTTCAAATGCTGTATGTATATAGTCAAAGGGGAAGATTTCATACTTGACTGAGTTTGGAAGTAGCAGATAAGAAACAAATGCATTAACACATAAAAAACAACATATTCTGGAACATCTATTGGCCTTTGTAGAACAGGATATTTATAACAATCCTGACTCAATGCTCCACTGCAAATGGATTCCAAGTATTCTTAAGGTACCATAAAGTCAAGGCTTCGGGTACTGATCCAGTTCTGTAAAGTCAAAAAGGAGTCTCTGGGTATTGCATTGGATATTAAACACATAGAAAATGCATCCTGGGAAGTGTTGAAATGCATATAACATAATCAAAGCAATTTCCTTGACTGTTCAGCACTTCTGAGCATACGTTACCATTATGTAAATGCAGATATTGTTAGGCTACTGATTACATGGTCAACTAGTTGTTGAAAAATTTCAATACGGTGACATTTTCTTTATAATACTATACATCCCAATTTACTATTTTTGCTTTTTACATGTCTATATTTTTAAAGGATGGAAAGTACTCACTCTTAAAAAGGAAAAAAAATCATTTAAAATAATATTTTTGTGACATTTGGTTAAGAATTTCACACTCATCAAAATGTCAAACAATTCAAAGTTATCATTTCCAGGACAAACACAACATCCACAATGCATGTAGACCTGGAAATAGCTGCCAAAGAAAATGTTAGAAAATTCTCTGCAAGGCAGAAGAGGACTAAGTTAAAATTCCTGTGAGAATCATCACTTTGAATTTCTTGACTCCTCTGTGCATGTATATTCTTATCATGACATTGCACAGACATACTTTTTTGCATTTCATACTACACTTCTACTACATTTGTAACACCGGAATATTTCACAGTGAATGTTAAGCACTAGGATTCTAATACCTTGTTCTTATGGAAAAGGCTTACCAGAGCAGAAGCTGAGCTGTATTAATTTATTGTCATGATGAAAGGGATAGTGAGAATCAGAACTGACACTAACTCCTTCTATTTTCTCCGCTACTTTTTGATTGCAATCATTGTGGTCTCCACGGATGTCATATCCATAACAGGCACACCAGCATTTGAAGCAGTTTACTGAGGCTGGAAAACAATTCTGATAAAAATGTGCTGCTGCCAGAACTTGGCATATCAGAGTGTCTGAAAAGATTGCCAAGGCTGGCATTTTGCCTCTGTTGCCCAGGGCCATAGAAGATTGACACAAACTAAAAATAGTTGAAAAGATCAAATGTGTGTGTTCTTATGAGGCGCTTTTCTTTTCTTTTAAAACACAACTTGCCTGACAGACCACAAGCACCTAATACAACAAGGTGCTGATGGTTTCAGGAATGGTGCAGGAGATCAAATGGGCTTTGCTTGGTTTGAGAGCATTCTACAGAGCCAGATCTACAGCACATGTTAATGTGCAAAATATTATGTACAAAGTGGAATTTTAAAAAGCCAAAGGAATCAGAAAAGCAAATGTCAGTAAAAATCATGCAAATCATGTAGAAGTTGATGGACAAAACTAAAAACAAATAGGGGATTAGTATTTGATCAAGTTTTTGATCAAGCATTAAGTTCTGTGACCTTTCTTTGCCCACAGAAAATTCAAACCTCAAGACACACACAATCTGAGTAACAGTACATGGTACATGATTCTCCCTGGTTTTGCAACACCCTCTTTAGATTTTTGAAAACTTGAAATTGGTTTTGCCCCATTTCTCATAGAAACATTTGGATGGATGCATACACACACAAAATTATTTATTTCATTTTGATTTTTTTACATAATTTTGCATCCTTTTTTTGTGCTTTTCCTCTGTAAGTCATCATGAAGAGAAGCTGCACAGGCAGAAATGTGTGCAGCATGCCAATTTCTGAATCAATTGTAATTGACTAATAGGTCAGATGTAACAGTCTCACAGCCAATATCCAACTTCTACAGAGAATTTTCCAGAATGTCAAGATTACATTTTTAATTGATTATTCTAGGATATGAAGGAAAGATAAGCATGGGACAGCATTATATTGAGCATTTTATAAATGGAAAAAATGTTCACTAAGTTCAAGTTATTACTAATTGTGAACTATTTACAAACTTTAGAACATCTTGCAGTCTTGGAGAAAAAAAAGAGCATAAGACCAGACTGGACATGGCTCTGAGCAACCTGATCTAGGAGGTAGCGCCCCAGACCGTGGTCATGGGACTGTAACAAGATGACATTTATGGTTCCTTCCAGTTGAAACCATTCAATGATTCTATGATTCTATCATAGACTGTACACAGAAAGCAACAGCTTGGACAATTTTCCGACACTTACTGCCTCTGCTTGACCAGACCTTTACCTGAATTCCTTTGAAAGAGAAGAACTTTGGAACACACATATTTTTATTTCGTAACCGCAAAAACTCAGGGGAATTTTAGGTTTCTTCTAGTGGATTTTCATAGAACTGCTAGAAGCTCCTTTCAGATTTTGTACATACAAATGGTGTAATTAATTCATACTAAAATCAGTGGCACCTGAAGGAACTAAACAGATAGCTAAACTTTCCACGGTTTCAGAGAGGTAGAACCAAGACCAAATTTCCAATCAATTCAATTAATTTTACATTAATACAAAATGAGGTCTGTTTACTACACGATCTGTCTCTGTGGAATGGTAGCAGGTGTTTGAGAAGCAGGAAAAACACTCTCACAAGAAAACGATTTCTAGCAACTAGTTACAGCAGGAGCAGTAGTGTATCTGAGGAACATTATGATTTTCAAAGCCACTGTCATTCAGCTATGGAAGATTGTGGATTCAATTACTTCTTGTATCTTATAAAAAATACTTCGTTTCTCAAGAAAAGTAAATAAGAAAAACATTGTGGCATGATGAATTTCTCTGAAGAGCTAATAAAACTTCATTTCAAAAACTTCTCTCAAATGCTGATCTACACATTTCTAGTTACTGGTTGTTGGGTGGCTGCCGAGTCATCAGAGTGACTGACATAGTTTTGACTTTAAAAATGCTTATTTGGTGCATCAGTAGCAGTTTTCAATACACTGGTTGCTGTGCCCTGCAGACCTCTGAGTGGAATTAGACTATCCTGGCCCACAGAGACAGATTCTCCAATTATAATTTCTGCAATATCGTCTTTCCCTGCCACTTCAAGAACAACAATGGTGGTGGATGCTACAAAGCACAGACTCCATTGGACTTTCACACTTACAGGTCACTTCCATGCTACTTACAGTTATTGTGGCATAGATTAATAATAAATACTGCCTCTTAATACTGTAGTACAAATACTTCACCAAAATTCCTCCTTCATTTAGCCTTCGTTTTTCCTCTTTCTCATAGGAAGGAAAACATGTTTTTCTGAGGAACACATTTGATAGGTTCATCAGGTTTGCTTCCTCATTATGCTGGTAGTAGTGGGGCTTGTCTCTGTTGGTGGCTGTGATTGCATCTGCATGTTATTGGCCTATTACCTATATAGATTGAGGGCATGTGTGGATGACTTTCACCACTAGAAATTTCATACTGAAAGTTGGCCATATGGGAAATATCTCCACGATTACCAGGAAAGAGGTCAAAAGGATCAATGAAATTTTGTTGTCTCCATTGAGGGAATCATAGATTGTAAATTTCCTCGTTTGTGTCTCAGTATCTACACAGCCAGAAATATGTTAACAGAGCAGCTGTCGCCAGTCTCAAGCATTCAGAGACATTCTGATTCAATTAGATTGTCACTGATGAATTCATACTTGTAATACATTTTGGCCCTTAATTTGTACTCGGGGCAAAAAAATAATTCATACTTTCTCTAGTCCTACTTTCTCTAGTCCTGCTCCTCATTTCACCAAATCTTCACAAATAAAAGCATGAAAGTACAATAAATGAATGCTATTAGTGAAACAAAGGATGCAGTAGTACTTTTAACTTCTTCCAAATTATTGCGCAGATACCACTAAAATAAGAGGCCATTTCAAGGGATATTTTCATATTTCCTATGCTAAAAGAAAAGCTATTAAAATGTTCTCTGTCATGAAAATTTGTAGTATACATGATTTTATGCCGTGTCTTAAAAGTATTGAAGAGTTTTCATACTAAACCAGGTGTTTTGATCAGAAGGTAACTTGAAATAATATTTGTGTCATGTCACGATCATGAACAGCACTCAGCACAAAGGCAGGGAGACTGTGCAGACCTTGACAAATTATAGGATGACACAATCAGCAACCATCATGAAGATCAACATGGGAAAGTGTCAGATTCTGAACCTGAGATGGGGCAACCCTGGATGTACAGACAGACTGGGGAATGAGAGGCTGGAAAGCAGCACTATGGAAAGGGACCTGGGGGTCCTGGTTGATGGCAAGTTGAATATGAGTCAGCAATGTCCTGGCAGCCAGGAGGGCCAGCCGTGTCCTGGGGGGCATCAGGCACAGCATCACCAGCCAGGCAAGGGAGGGGATTTGTCCTGCTCTGCTCTGCACTGGGGCAGCCTCACCTCGAGTCCTGGGGGCAGTTTTGGGTTCCACAATATGAGAAAGACATTAAACTACTAGAGAGTGTCCAAAGGAGGGTAACAAGGATGGTGAAGGGTCTACAGGGGAAACCATATGGGGAATAACTGAGGTTACTTGGCCTGTTCAGCCTGGA
Source organism: Edolisoma coerulescens (assembly GCA_013397115.1). Taxonomy (NCBI): domain Eukaryota; kingdom Metazoa; phylum Chordata; class Aves; order Passeriformes; family Campephagidae; genus Edolisoma; species Edolisoma coerulescens. Next base: position 403,431 of record VWZW01005525.1, read on the forward strand.
GGAGATTGAAGGGAGACCTCATTGCAGTTACAACGTCCTCATAAGGGGAAGAGGAAGGGCAGGCACTGATCTCTTCTCTGTGGTGACAGTGACAGGACCTGAGGGAATGGCCTGAAGTTGTGCCAGGAGAGGTTTAGGTTGGATATTAGAAAAAGGTTCATAACCCGGAGGGTGGTTGGACACTGGAACAGGCTCCCCAGGGAAGTGTCACAGCACCAAGCCTGACAGAATTCGAGAAACATTCAGACAATGCTCTCAGGCACTTGGTGTGACTCTTGGGGATGGTCCTGTGCAGGGCCAGGAGATGAACTCGATGATCCTTGTGGGTCCCTTCCAATACAACACATTCTGTGATTGTGTTTCCAGGGCTGAGGTCTCTGCTTTCGGTCAAAATAAACTAAAAATGCACAGCAGATCTTCTTAGTAGTGACATATTTTCATAAGCAGCAGACTTATCTACCTACTCTTACATGGGACTCTAGACAAGCATGATATCTACCTTTGAGTCAATTACAAAAACTTGCTGAAGCAAAGGGCTCTGATCTAAAATCCACAAAAGCTTTATAAAGTTAACAACTATCACCTGAATCATCATAGCACTCGATGTGCACACCCTAAGACTACCTCAAATCCGATATAAGGACACTTAACTTAGGCTTTCCTTTGAGTTTTAATGCAAATCCCATTATCTTGCGACTAGAATAGAGTAAGGACATATACATTTGCTCTGCCTGTTGATCAGATAACTTTTATGACTTCTGATCAATAGAGCACATAGGATCAGGACCAGGTCCCCAGGACTCAATACAGTGCCTGAATATAACTGTTGAAGCTTTGCTGTTGAATTAGATAGGAGTTAACTGAATAAGCACAATTAAGCTCAAAATTAACATGACATAATTTTTAAAATTAAAATATTTTTTTCTGTTTTGTTCTTTTGTAATATTGAAAACAACACCAGCTGAATAAATTTACAGAAATGTAGTGGCTATTGTCTCTGAAACTTTCAGCCCCTTAAATTCAGACTAAGACCTAGAAGACTCATAGTGTGCATATAACTCACAAATTACATCAGGATGGGATCTTACATGCTGAGATTCCTGCATCCTCTTGCATTAACAGTGTGTTTTTAACACTCACACAGCACAGGCCCAGGTACTCTTTCTTCTCCTGAGCTGTCACACTCACCCACTGGAAAAGGGAATTTTCAAAGGTTTTGTAGAAGGTTTGAGACCTTCATAAAAAATTTTTTTGGTGTTATTGGAAAACCTGATGTGCTCTCCCATAGCTGCAGGCACTGAACGTAAAACTTGATCTAACCATGAAAGCAATCAGGTATGTCTACTAGAACACTTTTTTTGCTGAATTCAGTATGAATAAAGTAGTTACTTGATCTCCTGAGAGCAGTTGTTTCGTCTCTTGAGAAAGGGCCAGTTTATCGACACTTTTCAAAGCGTTAAGCAATGCAACTCTTCTCCCTGTAACTTGTTTTTCCTATTGCAGCAAGTTCTTAGCTCTTTGCTTTTGCAAACAATTAATACAGTCATTCATTAATGCTCTTCTTAACCGGGTTCTTTGTAAATCTCTGTTCTCTAATAGAAAAAGAAGAAAATATGAGAGCACTTTATCGTGGTTTATTATGGCCCTTTAACAGCATTGGAAATATTCCATCAAGAAATTTTAGTCACATTATTTGCTGTAGGATGGATTAATCAAAAAAAAAAAGAAAATTTCTTTAAAGGCATTAACCTTTGCTAAAAATTGCAGATGGCTGTAATGACAACTTTTATGCCTTAGGTATTAGATGATGAACAAAGTGCCTGATCCAGCAAAAAATATCCATATCCTTATGGACCACGCAAGCACTGAATGCTGATTCCACAGCAGGTGAGTTGACATATTCAGATGAAAGGTCAAACTGCAACAGAAAGCAAATACCTCAAGTACAAGTAGTGAATGGACTCCCTGTGTCTGTCTGTCACCACCCCTGGTCTCTAGACAGTCTTCCCGCCAAGGGCCATGTGAATTACAAGGCTCCCATTTCCCTGCTCCACTCCTTTTCTCTCTTTCCTTTCTTCTGTTCCTCAGTACAGCAAACGACACATTGCTCCTTCACTACTTATCTTCACAAGCACCTTCTGCTTCCTTGCTCCTTAAATATGTATAGCCAATTATTAACAAATCCACTGGAACAGTAATGACATGGGTTTCAAAGCCAGATCACCAACTCAGAATAGTTCATGCTGATTCCTGTTTGTCCCAGCTGACAATAACTGCATGTTTCTCCACACCAAATAAGTTTTAAATGTCAGGACATTCTATTATCATTATTCAGATAATCAGAAGAGATCAATTTTGTCTATCTGCTCACTTAAACTAACACCTTTCTGGTGTTAAAGGACAAAACCTTTATTCTTGTTGCACATTTCCTGGACAGTACCTATACCAGCAGCTTGTTCTTACTCAGGAGTAAAAAGCAGGAAAGCTTTGAAAAGGTTTGAAAGTAGTTCATATTGGCTTACAAAAATGCCCATTATATCCATGCTCAACTGGGGTGTGAATGAATAATCCAAACCTACTGTACCTATAAAAGTGGGCTGAACAATAATGTTCAGGGCACATCATCTTTAAGTTTAATTAGACTTATTCTAAAAATTGTGTATTTCTTGTGATATTCCTGAGCTGTCCCGAGTGAAGGAAAAAAAAAGAAGGAAAAAGGAGGCAGTGAAGAGAGTGAAGAAATACAAAGCACAGCTCTTGAGAAATATTAAATATTTGCCCTAGGTTCAGATGCAATTTTTGGTGGGGGTTCATATCTAGCTCTATTTGTCAAAGCTTGATTCTTACAGGAAGGATTTCTAAAAATAGACGCAAATGCATGTTATTTTTCCTCTCTCTAAATGCCTACAAACATTTAAATTATGTGTGCTAGCTACACGCTGTTCATGTACTTGCCTCATTATTGCAATCTATCATATCTGCACAGGTAATATTAAAAATCTGGTCATGTACATGGGACGCTTTAAATCAAACAATTAATTACTTTTAGAAGCAGGGTTCTTTTTCAAAGATGAAGGAAAATATTTTAGTTAGTCAAGATATCTTATTACTTCTCCATAATATACAGAGCTTTAGGGAAAGATTAGGTTTATTAAGTCAGATTCACAATGCAGGCTTTCAACACTGCCATTTCCAATAAGTACACATTTGTTTAATATTAAAGTTCCCTTTCAAAACAAAGTAGTTAAGCCTACCCTTACATTTATACATCTGCAGTTTGTTTGATAACTTACAACATAATTACAGGCTGTCCTCCCACTAAATGCTGTATTCAGACTTATGAAACAAGGTGGTAAAATATGCACTGGAGTCTGAGTACTAAGCCCGTAATTTACCACAAGCACTAGGAAGAAAAGAAACAGAGGGGAACCCTGCTATTTAAACTGCTCAGTTATCACGTTTTCCTCCCCCACACATGCAGTAGCATATAACCCATTCATATTTCAATTTTACATTTCCCAAACTGTCATCTTGTGTTTCAAGTTCATTTGAAATCCAATCTGCTTATCAGAGCAGCAGTGAATGCTATTGCATATCAAGAGAGAGCTGTCACTCCCCACTAACAGATAGGTCTGTGGCACATGGGCTGGTGAAATAAAGCAGGCTTTGTGGGGTTAAGAAAAGTGCCCAGACTGTCATGGAGGGAAGATGTGTCCATCCCCTTTCTTACCTCCCATGTCCAAGCAATGAGAGAGTATCCTCCCTCTCTGTTGGAGCTGCAGCTAAAATAACTAAGTAAATTCCCAGGTAGAACCAGGGAATGTGGAAAAATAAGGGACTGACCTCATTTCAGCCATTTCAGCCAAGTTTCTCGCAGAGGGTGGGCCACCCCGGGGAGGCACTGAAGAGGCCAGCTGCCCATTGTCCTGCAGTGCTCACTGCGGGATACCTCATCACCCCTATCCTTTCTCCAGAGCTGCTTGCTCACATAGAAAACAAAGCTCACGTGGTACCTGGGTTCTGTCCAGCCTTTCCTTCCAGCCTGGCTTCCCTTGGAGTAGGAAGCTCCTGTGCCCCGCTTTCCTCAGAGACTGCAAGTCATTAGCCAGAAACAATGCTTTCAGGTAATCACATTCTCTTTGTTGTTGTTGTTGTTGTTCATTTTACTCTCCCATCATATTTAAACAGCAATCACAGGTTCTGAATTGTGATTTTCTGTGATATGTATATGTAAAGCTCGCCTTGCAGCAGTGTTCTCAGAACAACTCCACTCTGTAAATATGCCAGCTCACTTGGTGCTGCTCCAGATAGCATTTGTTTCAGACACTACCTGCAAGTGTAGCAAATTACCCAAGTTTTAGATTTTGAAAAATGAAAGCCACATCTTCACATATACTATACACTAAACACATCCTGTACTATAAAAAATAATAACTATTAAAGGCATACTTATTTTCCACTATGTTTTTTCTACCTTTTTGCTGCCTCTCAAACCTGCACCATAAATATCAATGAAAAAACAGTCACTCTTAATTCCATTTTAAAATCTCTAAGCTACATTTGCCATCATTGCAAGGTGAAAGATGCAAGATGAAAGTAGAGTTCCTCTGCTGTGAGAAAAAAAGTAACACTAGAATCACATCTTAAATGTAGGTATGTGACTTTCATAACAGTGAAAGATTTATTAGGGAAGAGAAGGAGATAACATACTGAAAGCTGAGTGTTTTAGATTCCTTTGTTTGCTAAAGCATCTCCATAATGTGATCCTGAGAAACCTAGGTCCATCTCCACTCATTCTGAAGTATTGTGAAATGCCAAGAAAATTAGAAAAGCATATTTCACACCATTTGCTCACTAAGTTTCCTCTTAGTTCTCATACCTGTTTTATTCAAGGACACCCATCTCAGATTTTGTCAGGGCTTTCAAAGAAAATAAAGGATGTTTTCCTCATGCCAAAATCTATACTGTTTTTTTCAGTGTACTCTACAAGCAGATAAAACTGGTAAAGACACAAACTACCAAGAAGATATTGAAATCTGTTGAAATTTTGTCTCCTGCGATTACATCCAAAGTTGCAGTGTTACTGAGATTCTACCTTCTACGTGAGCTAAGCCAAAGTGGTATCTGACAATGTCTGAAATAATACAGGAATCTTTAAAGCACAATTTCAAGAGGTAAAAGCTTTTCTGACCTGTATGGATGCAACATATAAAACATGTCTAGGACATGAGGCTTCCAATAGGGGTCCCTATTTCACTACTGTCCTTTAAGTTGAACCAGGCCTGGTTAGGACATTCAAGTCCCATCACCTGCTCCAGAAAAAAATATTGAAAGGTGTTAATGGAAGAGACAGACAGATAAAGAGGAAAATCAGATGGGTCTCTTTCAGTATTTTTGCAAGCTCTTTTTCAAATTGTTTTGAAGAGCTAAGAAATTCAGTGCAACTCTTGCAATATCAGCAGAAAAAATATGGGACTACTGTAAAAGAAAGGATGTGAGGCATCATGTCAAGGTGTTTGATTCTTAAATAATAAATCAGACCTGTGTTTGAAATAAAGATCCTATATAAAAAAAATTACAATTTCTGTTCTTATCTGTCAAAGCTGGCTACTTGCATGTCTGAGTGCCTATATAATCTGAATCATAGAAGGTATAATTTATGCTTTTTCCCTGAACCTTTCTCCAGAAAAACATTTCCTTGGACATATTTTCCAAAACTCCAGTTTTTCATTCTCTTCTTTCCCCATCTATCAGTTAGCCAGATTATATTCTTCGATGCAGTGGTGAAACGTGCGTGATGTGATAAGTCCATCTGGAAGAGACACATCCTCTATGACCCAGGTTGGTATCTGGGCATGTAATTCCTTTGGGTTTTGAATAATTGCCTAATTAACATCCATCTATAGTTCAAATAGTATCAATTAAAGCATGAATGTGATGATGCCCACAAAAAGAAAGAAAATAGATTACAAGTGACTTCTGAAAAGACATTTCACACCTGTGAACTGACCCACTTGGCGTGAACACAAGAACAGGAAGGCACACACAAGACTTTATTTTATGGTCTGCCTAATTATCCAACTATACCTTTTGTCCCCTGTAATTCAGGCTGCTGTGAGGGAGGGTATGGTGCTTATGGCTGGATTCACAAAAAGGTCTACTGAACGGTGTATTTTGATGATGGGCAGCGTTTTTATTTTTTCTTGATTCCTGCCACTTATAGGAGTCAACTGCTAACAGATGTACTACAGTTCAGAGTTAAATTGCTGGGTGGCTGGGCTCTGGATTGCCTGTTGCTTCTTTAAAGTTCAACAGCAATAATCTTTGGCAGCAAAGCTCTCTTGTTTCCACAGCTAATGCACTGATTTGGGGTTTACTCACACTGCTCTGTTTCGTGACAGCATCTTAAGTGCTCCATCATGGTGAGGTCCTAGAAAAATTGTGATATGACAACAAAAGTGCAGCTAAATTCCTTACACAGTTCTTTGATCTGGAAGCCTGAAGTGAAAGGTCTGCTCTTGCTCTGACACTACTCACCACCCCCAGGCTAAAGCACAGCTTGTAGCACCCATCTGATGCCTGGGCTTCAGTTACATCCCTTCCCTTTGCCAGAGAAAGTAACAGAGTGGTAACCATGTGCCCTGGGTCCACCTCTTGAGCCAGAACAGGTTGGGAGGCCAAGGTCCCATGTGGTCTCTGATGTAAGGAAAGGTTGCTGCAGTGCTGGGGAGAGAAAGGGATTGAAACCATACGCAGTCAAGGTTCAACTTAGTAAGTTGCTGACACTTTGGCAAACCTAATTCAAGCCTAGGGAAACCCCAGTGCCAGGGAAATATATATCACTTGTCCCATTTCAAGCTTTGGCTTTTAGGAAATATCTCCTTTTAACGTTGTTATTATAAATAAATCTATAGCTCCTGCAGAGTGGGAACAAGTTTATAAAAGAAGTATTTTTGCATTGTCACTTATCAGGACACAATTGCACTAGGCTAGAGACCCTATGGCTATGTATCCACACTAATAAAAAGCAAAATTTTCCATGCCACCTACAGATTTGCCTGGTCCTGGAGTGCAGCTCAGTAAGAATTGATTTGGGCTAAGAAATGTAAAATAGAAGAGTGAGTTTTCAATAATTTCAGGTTCTATCAGTTCCAGTAGAAGTCCAAACATGCTGTTAGACCTAAAAAATATATTCACAGGCTACATCCAGTACTACTGATGTTTTCCATTCATCATTATATAAGCTATGCATGAGGACAAAGTATGCTGTAGAGCTGTTAGGGAAGGTGACACTACCACAAAGTATTCATACTCAAAGCAGACTTTAAAATGGACTGTAACAAGTATGAGGTGTAATAGAACATAGCAGTCAACAAGCCGAGGATAAAGACAGTAATCTACACCCCAAATGGTCCTTCAAAACAAGGCTGATCATTGCCAGTACTTAACAACCAAGCTGTGTCAGACAGTGTCAGCTTTCCAGACAGTCACTAATGCTGACTGACATGCAAAGTGATTGTGGAAATATCAAACAATAGTCCAATTCCTGAGGTTCTTACTCATACATTTAACTCAGTTGTTACTAGGGCAAATTTTTTTTATTGAAGTCAATCCATTCTGACACCCTGCTCTGAATGCTTGTTGGACTTGGCAATAATAATTCCTTCTGCTTCTTTTCATGTGTTATCCCTTCAGCCTTGATCCTTTCATCTGTGTCCCCTGTAGGAATGATGTGCAATCCCTACTCTATTTCCAATCATTGAGACATCTGGAGATGGTAGTAAGGAGGCATGACAACTGAAATATAACAGAGGACCCTAAATTTAAAAAGCAAATTGACCTAATAGTTGCAGAGAGAAAAAATTGCTGTAATTATAAACATACATTATAAGCATCTGATAATCTGCTCACTATTTGAAGTAAGGTTTATTCAACTGAATGCAATATCTTTTCTCTTGCAGACATTTTGGATTTGAGTAAAATGAATTAAATCATGATGAGAGATTAAAAAGAGGAAAACTCAGGACTTTTTTTGTTGAAAACAACTCTACCAGTTGAGAAACAAGTAAATAAAAATCCCAGGTCTCTACCAAACAGCTTCTGCAAAAATTCGACATCAGTTTGAAATTTCAGCCAAGTAAAAATGGTGTACAGAAGTACAAACTATAGAACCCCCTTTTTTTTTTTTTTTTCCTGCAAAGAAAGACTATCTGATTATTTTAAATCTCTTCTATAAACAGTCAATGCCACTTAATTGAGAGAAAGCTGGGAAGTATGAAATGATGTTTAAATTCAGGATGACAAAGAAATAATGGCAACAAACATTTTGATACCTTGCATCGCAGGTCATGGTGAAGACATGTTCAGCAACTCAGCCCAACATCAATGTTATGTCTGCCAAACAGGAGGATTGAGAACATTTTGTCATGCCTCCAAGGCAAACTCTCTCTAAATTAGTCTACAAGCCGGATCAACTTCTACCAGCAGAACAGAATATCCTGAGTATCTATGCGTTTTAGGCAGCCCCTTGTAACCTCCCGCCCACCAGGTCTCACTCTACCACATGTGCTATAACATCAGTGCTCTGCTTTGCCACTTGTCAGCCACAAGCTCATGGGCATGCCAGGCACCCTGCCTAAATTCTCAGCAATCATCTCCTTTCAGGGTGAGTGATTTGAAGGTTCCTGGATGGAGAGAGGAAAGCCTGCTTTATAAGCCTGTATCATGCTGTGAGACCAGCTCCCAGCTTTGTGTTATGCAAACGTTAATCTCTTCACAACCTGTCTAGTTTCCTCTTAGTCTGGTGTGAATATCGTTCCTCTGCTGAGGGATCTGGATTGCTCATGGTCTAATCATGTCTCTTGTCATCTCAATACCGGTTATTTCTCCTACATGTTTATCATAGATGCATACTTCCGAATGTCAGCTAAAAACAATGTGACAATATCAGCAAAAGGTTTTGCTTTACCATGTGCAAACCTGCCTGTTGGGTATTCAAGCAAAATGGCACCATCTTCTTTCCTAATTTTTAATCCCAATGCTTGCCTTTTCAATGTGACTAGTTGCTTCCTCCTTGCTTATCCTCTGAATCAGACAGTGACAGTACATTTTCATACTGTACTGCATTTTTGTAATTCATGTAACATGAAAAGTTGTTTCTGTGTCAATTTTTTTTCTATCATTGACTAAATGTAAATCTTCATCCACTGATACTCACAAAGCATTTCTGTGAATATCCTTGAATATACCTTCAAAAGCAATCATTCCCTCTTGCACAGAAATGTATGGGCCTTTTAAGTACATAACCAAAGGAGTGCACATCCTTGGGTTCTACGTGTGGGTCCTTCTTTACTTTTACTGTGTTTTTATTTCAATGTTTGTTGATCTTTTTACACACAGATCCAAACCCGCAAAAACACAGGAAAAAACATCCTCTTGCAAGTGACAGAAAAGGAAAAGGGCAGCAAAAGCCCATGCCAAAATCCAAAAGTTGAAGGAAAGATCCCGGTGAGATGATACAGCTCTGTGTATGCTGTATATAAAGGGCAATAGAGAGAGAACCTTCCTTGTATTTAACCCTGCTTGTAGGAGAAAGAGAAAGGGCAGCAAACTCAGGTCTTCCCAGTAAACAAAGAGCCAGAGGGAAGGAGGAACAGACAAAATCAGGCACATCACTGGGAGCAAACTGTCCCCTGAGAAATAAAAAAAAAAGAAAAAAAATTCATCCTTTCCCCCAAAAGGGAGGGAAGCAGGTGAAACACTACCCTAAGGTCTGTTTGAGGAGGGGTGCAGCCATACAATGTTCACCCAGACCTTTCAAACTATGTAGTGTTGCCTTCAGTAAGACATTACTGCGAACACACTACAGCACAGCTATCAACCTAACACAACCATTCACATCCAGGCAGGTTGAGCACTTCATACATCACTCTATCTAGGGCTTTGCCTTTAAATCCTCTTATTTCGCTACCTCAAAGGCAGTGTGTCCTAGTCAAAGTGGCTGCACAATTTATCAATAACAGCAGCAGCTGCTGACACGTCTTGCAGTTACTTGGAGCTGTAGCAATCCACCTGTAAGGGAACACTGAAAAAAAATCAGCATCTGAAATGTGCACGGGTAACAAAGGCAGGGCAGTGGTTTCATGAGGCCTATAGCAGGCTCCAATACAGAAAATTTAAATGAATGTGACATTGATTTCCCCTGTAGCTCAATTCAGTAATTAAAGTTATAACCAAAGGTTCTTTTCATTTTTTACTCAGGCAAATTCTCACTGCAGTCAAAATCCAATGAAAGTCCAGGAAAACCTCAGTAGTAGTCCAAAGATTTAACACTACTTGCTTTATTTCTAATCACTCTCTTTTAGAAGGGTAATTAAAGCCACTTGACATGTGAGATGCTGTATACGTGCTCTGACCCAGTATGAGAAAGCAACAAGATAGCCTTCTTTGTTAGAAAATAGAAAGCGTGAACCAGAAGCAATAATCTCCTCTGGGTTTTCTGCAGCATGCCCTGATTAAAAAGGAAATCTTTCTCCTGTCTACAAATCGAGACAGATGAAGTCTACAATGCAGCATTCAGACTCCAAAAGTTACAGTGGTGCAGTGTGAGGCAGCTGAAGGCAACCTCCTTCAGGATGGGAAGCCAAGGCCTTCCCATCCTCTCCCTTTGTACCCCACCCTCACCCTTTGTTGCCTGTCCTGCCCACCCGTGCACCTGCAGCACCCATTGGCGCTGCCCACCTGCCCTCGCTGTCTCCTTCCCTGCCTCCCTGCACACAGGCAGAGGTTTCCTCCACGACTGAGAACTGGATTGTTGCCCTTATTTATTTGGTTCCCTTTTTTCTAATCGCTGGAGATGACCACGTGGGGTTGTCTTTGTCACATCATTACTGCCACCTCTTATAATTACAAGACACTGGCTTTCCTGTGTATTTTCAAATGCAGATCAAGGATTAATGCTATTCCATATCCTTTTCTTCTAACAGAGATAGACAGTTTTCTCCATACTGTTACACATTCAGAGTAATCTCCTAAATTACATCTGTGGAAGGTACGGCACCAGCAGAAGTGATCATCAATTAACAGCATTAATATACTGTGATATCAAAGTGTCTTCTAAATAATCTTAACATTTAATTTTTAAGGTTTTTTTTAACTTTCAGAAGTTACTTAACAGAGATTAAAAATAATGGCATAGGTCACTTGGAGGCAAAACAGTTTGAGAAGCTATTTGCCTATACAGCAAAATGCTAATGCCCTTTGAAATACAAAGGCGAGGGAGTTGTTCTATTTATTGTCTAGTGTTTTGTACATTTACAGACCAGGTCCAGAAGTATTTATCTTTCACGTCAAAATCTGATTGCTGTGCTAATGCCATTTAAAACTAAATGGAAGAAAATTATATCCTCTGCAAGAATTCAATTGTTTCCTTTCTTTGCATAGAAAAAGAAATAATAGTAGTTTCTATTCACACAAATTCCTGTATAGAAACCTCTGTGCATAAATCACATTGGGTCTCTATAATTTGTTATTAGCTATTGGTTATAGCTGGGATAAATGCATGGGAACACTATTTATGTAATTGTAAGTAATGTCACATTCGGATTTGGGTCTCAGACCTCCTGTACCTTTCTACGAATCTTTCTCTAGTTTTTCCTGCAAATCTTTGAGTTTAAGCCAAACAGGAATACTGTTCCCAGTCAGAGGTAGAGTCAAATTAGTTCTCAGTGAGCAAAAAACCCAAGGGAACTCACTATGCAGTTGTATCAACCATGTACATAATGTTTGTGGCATTTGAGGAATTAAATGGTCTGAAATATTCAAGAATTATTCAAGTTTTCAGTGACCCATGTGATGCTGAGGTCAACATCTTTACAGACTCTTAACAGAGAGGTCCAGTGTGTTTTCCTGACTCCTGACATGATGCAGTCCAAAGGAAATGCCTTAATGCCACATACTATGCTAATTCATATATTTTCCCTTCGTATTCCATCTTGTGATCTTCCCTATCATACTGATAGTATGTGCAACATAACACCGGACAACAGAACTAACTCACTGATTCACAAGTGTGGAAGCCTTCAATTGAATATGCTAACAGTTGTGTGGGATGCTTGGATATCACCTTCCCAGATGAGAAAGGAAAGCAGTTCAGTATAAAGATCTCATCCTTTTTTGCGCTTTCAATGGTTATCGTTAGTGCCTCCAGAAACCCACAAAGTAATTTACAATGTGTCTTTTCAGAATACCATTCAAAGAAATAATTTAAGAATATTTAAAATTTTAGCACTTTACAGAAATACGAAGCCATACTTGCTTTGCTTGAAATAGGGGTCTACAGCAGTTAGTTTTATATGCATATGCAGGTACTACAAGCATATGTTCAGATAGCTTTTATGTAGGCAGCAAGCTGAACACCCACTTATGAGTTAAGTTTACATGCCCCAGTTACAGACATTCTGCGTTTAAATTAGGTACTCAATTGCATACTCAAAGCCTTGGTTTCTGTTTGTAAATCTGATCTTTATTGGATTTTCCCTCGATAAAATATTCCCAAAGCACCTCTGCCACTCTGTTGCAAGTATTTTCTTCCCCTTCCCAACCTTTAACTTTTATGACAGATTCCTTGGAGCAAATACATTGTTTACTATATCAAAGCATGTTGCAGCTCACCTGATCTTTCTGTTTGCAAAAGCACAAGGATTGTTCTGTAGATCTCCCAACTGACAGTGCACAAACCAGACCCTCACAGGAAAGGAGTTAGAGCCTGCACTCATGCCCACAGTCTACAAAACAGGACATATATTTGAAGAAAGGTTCCTTGCTCCCTCACCTCCTGGATATATGTGCAAACATCAGGCATAATGCAAGCTGCAACAAATTTCTTTAAAAGCTACAGAAGTCCAGTCTGAATCTGGACCACAACATAGAGTTCCCATACTCCTCACACAAAAGAAGACAATGCCTCTCTAGACTCAGTACTTCACATACACATTCAGATTTGGGCCTCCAGAACTAGGAATATCAAACTGTCTTACATATTTTTCCAGCTTATGATGTATGCTACAGTCCACTAGGAACAGATCTGAAATAATTATATTTCATTTCATCTCACGTCAGACAACAAATTAGCTTAGCACATTTTAATGGAGTGGTGCACAGTGTCTCTTTCACTTAATGAGACCACATTTGATGAGAGACTCTAGTGGGTTAAGGAATCATAACCATAATGAAATACAAGGTTTGGGGTTTGGTTCATTAGGCAACAAGGAGAGCTCTTCAGAATACTTGCTTCCAAAAAGAAATACTGATGCCAGGATGTTATATCCCTCTGGAGAGTTTTTCCGTGAACTGTCATTACTGAAGAAATGTACTTGGAGGGAGACTAATGGAAAGAGGGATTAAAGAATTCAGCTGTGCCACAACACATTTATCCATCAAAAGAGGATAAAAAGTTGATTTCTCAGTCATGAAAAGAAAAAAATGTAGTTCATTAATCTGGTTTGATAATCAATCTCACACTGGAAAAAGAGTAATTTCTATTTCCAGAATACCAGTTATCTTGCATACATTCAAAGTATGCATGACAACTGGCAGTTATATGTGTCTCTTTCCACCACGTATACAAAAAAATGCGAGCAGAAGATATGGGCAACATGCATGTCTCCAACCTCTGGTAGATATTTTCATAGAAGAAATTAGTATGGTGACTTCACTAGGAGCAGACAACAAGAAAAAGGAGAAAAATGAGTAATTTTGCACTATTTAAACCTACACAAACTAGATTTCCACTTCACAATGAAAATATGATCAAGCAAAAGTTGAAGGTTACTTTTGGGACATATGATGTGTTTTCATACCAATTCTCCTTATGATTATAATTTTCATAAACTAGCAGGCATACTGGTAATAGAGGAGGAGGGAAAAGTTATGGATTTTCTTGCCCAGAGATGGTCCCTCTGGAAAGGTAAGCCAAAAAGTTGTGCAGTTTAGAGGAAGGTTGAAGAAAACCAGATAAAGGAGGGAGGAGTTTATCCTTTGGTGCACTTGCATCCATGCTTGTCCCAGAAGCTAAGACATACACCAAGTAATTGTGTCCATTTTAAAACCTGAACAGGAAATGAGAGGATTTTTAAGTACTGGAGAATAATCAATACGCCTTTCATTAGTAGTAAGGGTACACTTTGAAATCAGAGTGGAGAGCTGGAAGCCCTGAACATTTCTTTACTATAACAAAATGTTCAAAGTCTGGATCTGGGGACTGGAAGAGGATTTCTGGAATTCTGTTCCTCTTTACACGTGCATGTTCCTCTTTGCATGTGCATGCCATGGACCACAAAAAACCTCACAGAAAACTCTATGGTAATACCTTCAGTCTCTGAACTACTGAAAACAAAGTAGTAGAAGCATTCCTTTCAAAGGTTAACATGCAGGCTGTACTAGTCCTCTCAGGCATAATCATCCAGCAAAAACTATAATTAAAAGTCATAATACATACTTTTTTCCCAAATCCCACACTTGACTTTGATCATAATATCAGATTACAAGGCACACATAATCAACAATACTGTAATTAAATTGCATCAAAGATTGCTGACCTTTTGGTGCAATCTTTCGGGTAAAACTCACAGTACACAAACATGTTTTAATCTATGTGAAACATTTAACATGCATAAAGAAAGGTAACTTTTGACATCAACATAATTAGCCCTGGCATATTGACTCTACATGTCAGCCCTTGGCTGTGAGCTAACTTGTGTGAGATCTTGACATAATCATGTTAAGTGCTGCCAGTTTGCGTAGCTGCCATGGATTAAACAAGAAAAATGGTATCAACGATGTAGGCGTACGTTCTCTGCCGCATGCTAATGAAGCCATTTGCACTAAAATTGTTGATATTTAGAATTTCCTTTGTTTTAATTATGAAAAAAATCAATAGTATAGAATCTTAGTACTTTTTGAAATAGGCTATTAATTATCCTATTGATTATTTTCGAGAGTGAGAGAAATACTTTTCCTGAAAATATATTCCCTTTTTCAAGGTCTTCTCTGTGCCTTCTAGGATGCTGAGATCTACTGACAGAATAATGTTGCCTTTTTACTGTATGAATAAATAGCCATAATAACTACAGCATAATTTACAGATTATTTCTGTTCTCCTTGAACCAAGGTCTGAAAGCTGCTAAAACCACTCAATAAGGGAAACTTGCCATCAGATGAAATCTGGATTTATATCCACAGAAAGCACTGGATTTAATTTCTCTCAACTTTATCTGGAAGTTGCATACTGAGAGCAGGGACCTCTGAAGACTTTTCAACTCGGCCGGTCTTTGCATGCTTGATATCCTGCAATCACCTTCTGAGATCTTAGAGCAGTGTCATTTCTCCTAGCAATGAGAGATAAGAGGATGTACTTTGCACATTTCTTAAGCTTGATAACATTAAAATACTCCATCTTGGCATCATAGAAACTTCATTGCAAATGTAACACTCTGGGTTTTAATACATGCAAGGTTAAAACTCTCCAATTTTGATCTTTTTCTATTATTTTAGGTAGCATGACACTAATGCTTATTTCAGCATGTGCCTTGGTGCTTTGATGATCTGGGGCAAGGTACCAAATTTTACCATATGTACAAAATAATCATGAGACCACATTTTAAGGCAGTGACAAAAACACAGTTTCAAACTTGTCTATTTATACCACACACAAAACAAAGTTTTACTTTTGAATATAATGATTTCATAATCACAAGCTACAACCTCAGTATCAGCAACATCCATTAGAAAAACTCAGCATTGTCTTTCATTGTTAAAAATACACTTAATGAGTATCAGCTATAAAGTGATATTAGGAGTTGGCCAGCTCCCGAATTTAAATTTATCCACATTCCAGTGCATTGCAGGGTAATTAGTTTTGAATATCTAAATCTGAACCCACTCTACGGTCTTAAGGCTGTCCTTTTGTTTAGGATCTCTTTGAAGAAAAATCATGTTTTCCCACAGTTTAAGAATAGGAGACTAGAAAATTCCCTTAAAAAACCACTGCTTTCTCAATGATTCCACCATTTAAAAAACTCTGGTTCTGAATCCCTTGTAGCGGGCGGGTGCTGCTGATCCAAATCCAGCTATAACCCCCATACTGACTGAACCTGTGCCATTCTGGTTACAGAACTCACCTGGAGCTAAATCCTGTTAGAGTGATTGTTTTCAGAGTCCTTTTTTGTATGAACTTAAAAACTGCAACTTATAAAGTACTCTTATTAGTACATTAATTTTCTTCCTTTAAAAATAGATCTGAAAGTCAGTTAAGTCTTTTAACAAAACTGATTCTTTTTAAAAGGAGAATTGGAGCATCCTAGTAACCTGGCTCTGTTCTGGAACTTTTTTAAGGTTCTTGCTAACTTTTTATTCCGATCTTCAGAGATAAAACAATATTTATTTGCCTAGAAACAAGTATTTACTGCCATTGGGACAGCCTAGGATTGCCTGCCTTGCACCCAGCTACCGCTCCAGAAGGGTGTGGGTACACTGTAGGTCCTGTGCCATCTCTGCCAAAGCCACACTGCTATCACAGATGCTTACAGTATCTCCAGTGGCAGTGGGCATCTTGGAGTGGGCAACTGAACTGAGTCCCTCAGCACTGCTCCAGACACATAGGCTAGAATTCAGCATGGAATTAAAAAGCATGTTTTTGATGTCTACATACAAAGCAGGTGTGTCCAAGCTCCTACTACAGGCAATGGAGGGCTAGTAAAAAAAAGTGGTGGGGACCAGGCGACTTCTTACTGATCTGCTCAACGTATCTTAGGGTCCAGGAACTGTACTTACTGCAGAACCTATTCAGTTGCCCAAACTTGGTGCTTTTGGCTATTAAGATGCACAAATGTAAATGTGACATAGGACATGGCAAATCCAAGCCCTTCTGGACCAACAGCTTGCCGCAGGAAGGTCTGAGTTTCAAGTGGCGTCAGATAAATATGTTTAAGCAACTGAATCCAGCCCTGCTGTTATACTGGGAATTTAGACTCCCAGATGATAGGCAGACACTTATTTTTATGTATCTGATCTGGAACTAAATCCAAAAATGGTGTCCAATGACAAATTCACTTCTAGAGCCCAGTTTTCCTGTAAGTCTCACAAGTTTGAATCAGAAACAGCACAAAATGTAAATTGAATTACTTTGATGTACAACTGAGAACCACCTGTTTGGCTTCTTTTTCTATTACAGTCCACTAATAGTGTAGATTTTACAATTCTGCAAATCATAGGCTTAGTCTTGCCACTCCAAGCACCAAATCAAACCCAATTCCGGATTAAGACATGAACATCAAAGAGATACTTCTACTACTCCTCCTCCTTCCCACACATTATCTTGCTCAGCCATTCAGGGAATTAACTGCAGAGTCGATGTACAGCAAATCAAGTATCTGCAAAGGAATTTTTCTATTCTGCTTCTGCTTATTCCTTAACAGGAATGAACCTTTCCGAAAGAGCTGTTGATGTGCCTTCCCATTCTGCATGATGTTTATAAAAAGCACTTTACAAGCAATCTTGATAGCACCAATATTTAGTGAAGTGGCTTTCTTTTACTTTTTGCATTGCCACACGGGTTATTGGTTCTGGGAATTTAGTTTAATTCCAAATATCGCAGCATTTCACATGTCTCTTAATTATCCCTTTCTCTCATCATGAACACTGGGCATATTAATACCTCCAGGGCTCTTGATACATCTTGGACATAAAGAACAAGTATTCTTTCTGCTGCACAGAGAGAATCTAATGCTCAAAAATATTCCAGTGTGAAAACTTTTATTCATCTTCTCTGCACAGATGCTAATTTTAAAAACATACACTCAGGTATAAATAAATGTTAATTGTCAGCCTTCTCTGGGGAACTGTTTTTGTTTCTGGCTGTTTAATACATCAATGGCTTTATATTCTCTGATGGGACGTGTATGTAATCCCTTGCTGTTCCTCCTCCAGTACTTCAAGGAGTCCTGGACAACACCAATAGCTGGTACCAACAACAGGTGGACACGTCAGAAACAAGTCTAGGAAGTCCACTCATTTTTTTCTGGCACTATATTCTGCAGCAACATAAAAGGCATTACTACTGAGCAGAAGCTTAAAATTACTCTGAATCTGTAGACTCCCAAAAGAATCATTTGAGAACCAATGCCAAAACGTACTTTGCGGGATTCCTAGAACTTTCAGAATTTCTCAAGCAGCAACAGCTGAATCCTGTGAAATGCAATAACATGAGGAAGAATTCTAAATGGTGTCTTAGGCAATCCTCTTTTTTTCCCCAGTTTCTTTGCTTAACTGGAAAATGTTGAAAGTTCAAGAAATCTCTAAGTCTCCTCTTCACTTAATTTTTTGATGTGCACTGAAAAACAGTATCACCATTGGGAACAACATTTCAGGGCACTACATGGTTCATATCTGGTATTCCAGACTAGTTTTTATTTCCTAACAGAATATTTTCATATGTGACTTCAAAATACTCTTCATCAATTTCTGACTCGTCTGTCCCTACCATTGCTTAAGCTCCTTGTTGTCTTCTTTTTACAAAGGTTACATGTCATGTCCAAATTATTTTTGACCTGTGCTTTGTTACCTTTCAGTCATCTATAATTTCTGCTACTTTTGTTCAAATACAGAGAAATCTGCAACATAAAATTTCACTTCCTAGAAATCTCATCTGTGCTCTGGGCACCAGAGTGACCAAGGAGAGTTTTGCCCATAGGGTAGTTCTTCAGAAACTTAGAAAAGTTTTAAACATTCTTTCCAAGTCAGTTTGCCCGTATGGGCAGGTGATCTTGTGTTTGAGGCTAAACTTTGGAGGCATTGATATCATTAAGATCACATTTTTTTCCTACAATGCAGTATTTGATGCTTAATCAATGATATTGATTAAACTGGGATGTATGCACCCAAATGTATGCACTTCACATTTTTATGTATTACAGATATATACATATATATATTTATACACAATCCAATAACAACTGACACCCTGCACATACTTTTCCTGTCAAAATCATTATTCAGATATTTAAACATTTTTTTAATTGGATTTTTCTAAGCTTGTTTATACGTGAAGATTTTATGATGTTTATAATAATGTAGATTCTACCACAACCTGGATCAGATTTGCCAAAATGTCTTGCCTCTTACACTTTCTCATCCTGGCTTTGCCATGAAAGGTGTATCATTTTGACTCAAGTACACAAGCAATATGTTTTGATATTACAGATTATCTTACTTCTGATACGTGACCAAAAGCTTATCAGGAACGCAGTAAACAGCATGTATAGCCTCATCATTATCTATAGATTCTTCTTACTGAAGAAGGCAGACATGTCAGGTGTTTTCCTTTTCATAATCATTTCTAACCTTTTTTAGACTGTGAATCCTTCCAAACATTTCAGCCTGCTTTCAGCATGCCTGCTACACTCTTTTGGAAGCTTATGAAAAAGCCCTGCATAGCAACTGCTCCCTGTATACTCACTCCCTGTCAGGAGGTTAACTGGTAGATCTTTATTTCCCACATTTTCTCCCAGGCCGTAAAGCCCTCATTCCCTCTGCCACGATAAACAGAGACCCTACAAGCACCGATCTAAGTGCACACGACCCTCACTTCCATCTCTGCTTGAGATTTCCGTTGACTATTCCCTAACCACTACATGCAGCAAAGCCACATACCTTTTGCTATTTTCCAGGCACTGTATGCCTCCTGAGGGGATGGAAATGCCTGAGTCTTCTTTATAATAGTTATTGTCAGAGCAAAGCCCACTGGACAAAGCACAGTAATTTCGCCTTACAAAGAATAAACACTACTATTCATGTAGCGTAAGGAAATGCAGCTAAGCCCTGAACGCCTTTGGCATTCAAAATTCATAGCAATCCTTGTACCCAAAAATTATATCAAGTCTGAGATTTCTTATAACTAACCCTGATTTTATGAGGATTTCACTTATCCGCCACAACCTTCAGAAAATTAGAGTTTACCTATGCTTATTTTTAGACATGAAGGGAAAGAGGATTTCATTTTCACAAGCTTTAAAGAACAACTTGTGAAGCCAAAAATAGTTTCCAGTAATAATATGCTGAAACTTCAAAATGCTTAATGCTAAATCCTAAAAGTACTAGACAGCGAGTTTTACTGTTTTAGTTACATCAAGGGTTTGTATTTGCATGAAGGTGCTGTGGTCTTCATGAGCATATCATTGAAAAAGTCAGTTTCCAACTTACCATGAAATTTCACAACACAAAATCACCTTGTTGTAGATATGAAATTTGTTTACTACTTTACCTATAAATCACTGTTTCTAGAAAGCATATTGTAAGATCCCCAGCACCTGAAGTTCATTAGTTGGTTTGCTTCATTAGTCTGGAGGGCAGTAAAGATTCTCATGTGTAGAAGGTATTCTGGTTGCCTTTTATTTTTTCAGTTATTTTTGTATCTGAAATTGTTTTTCTCTTTAAAAATTTTTATGTTTCAAAAATCTTTTCATTAATTCTGATCAAATTTGACTTATCAATTACTGAAAAAGATATTACAAAGTCTCAGTGTGTCATGACAAGTGAAAAAGCACACCTGTAAAGATAATCAATTTGCCAAGAGTCTGTGTAATAGTTTTGGATTAGAGTGCTGGTAAAGTTAGTTCCCCAACAGCAGTCTTCAAAACTGGCTTGTTCCTTCCAGTAGATTTCCAGTGGAGCTAAGAAAGCAAGTTTCCTCTTTCTACATTGAACAGTTCACTTTTTCGCTATTGAAGAATAAAGGGAAAGTGTAAAAAAATGGTTAGCAATGAAACTTTTAAAATTGAGTATCATTAATTTTGACACGGTCTCCAAACCCACAGACAGATTTGTAACCACTGAGATGATTCTGAAGGTCACTCCAGCATACTTTTATATGTGGTGAGTTTTAAAATTTGAATTATCATTTTTCTTTGAGCATGTCTCATTTTGCAATCTCAATAAAGAAATTCCAAGCTGAAGACCATCTCCAATGTATCAGCATATTCTACCACAATTTATTGAAACATATTACAAAGATTGAAGATCTTTGGAAGCATATGCACAATCTGGCATTTTCTACCAGTCTGAAGGGTTGATTTTTCAACTTTAATAATCCTTGATAAACATAATTTCTCCAGAATGCATGAAAAGAAATCCTTTTTATACCAATACCTAATATCTTCTATATAAAGATTTATATGCATTCTTCTAAAGCAATATCTTTTTTCACACTCATAAACTAATGTTTCTTTTCCAAATAATATATGATTAGTAGATATTATGCCAAGAATAAATCTACTGCACAGCAATATAATGAATCTGTAAGCTTCAATACTTGCACAGTACTCTACCAGAATATGTTGTAGCAATCAATAATACATTTCACACTATCAATGAATAGCATAACACAGTGAAACATGCATGGAAGTCTTTGCTATATCAAATAAATTATGCTTCTTAGCCAGATTTTGTTTGAGAATGGGCTGAGTCACAAACAACTGCTAGGAATATAAGTTCAGGATCGCTTCTATAATATATGCAGATACATTTATGTCAAATCTGGAGCATAAGGTTCCAAACTGATTTGATACCTAAGCAAATTGGAACAAATGCTATATCAAGGGCATTTTTTTCATCATTAATAAACCTGAGATACAGCACACCACAGAGCTATGCTAACATACATTTTCAAGGATGAGCCTAACTGCAGGTAATAGAACACATCTTGAATGTAAATGTTTTAATGCAGTGGCGACAGCAAACTTTAAAGCCCACTCTATGACATTTATACTCTCTAGCCAAGGTAGATATAACTTTTGCTAAACTTTCCCTGACTACAAGTGACAAGGTTTCTTTATAGCCAAAGTTAAAAAAACACTTGTAGCTGAGCAGGTACTTCAGATGAGAAACGCCACTTCTCTCAGCTATTCATACCACATCTAAGTCACCATGCCTCCCTCTCTTGAGGAGCTGTAAAACACTACATGTTATAAGATCCTGTTAAATTTTTTCAGTTGTTTCCCACTGCTTCCAGAGTGCAATTGTATTTACAACAGAGAAATAAGCTAGTGACAAGAATTTTTTAAAAAAAGGAAAACAAGGAAAAAACAAAAGCTGTTTCATGGAGGAAATATTTCAAGACCTAGTATTTCAGATCTACAAGAGGAAATAACCACCATGAGTCTGAACATCCGCCTACTTTTTGGTTGCCCTTCCACAGACCAAAGGAACTTTATAAAGAGGTGAAGGATGCATGTTTGAGAAACGAAAGTAAGCAAATTTCTGAAATCCAGATTCCCATGGTCTTGGGAAGTTCCATAGATAGTGAGTGAATCTATGAAGACTCCATTTTGAATGATCTGACAGTCTTTCAGGTAAAATAGACAAATTAGTGCCTATTGTAGTTATGAGTTTCGTATTTAGCGTTCATTTAGGGCTCAAACATTTAGACCTGAAAGCAGCTTTAATTGCCTTAGAGACTGAGGTGTCATCTCTCAGATTTAGTGAAAATTTGAGCGAAGGGAGAGAAAAGAGGATTTAAGAGGCACAAGACAAGTGATGTTGTGAACCCTATCTCTCAATACATACAGATACCAATTTTCAAAATTACTGTAGTAATTCAAATACATACCAAAAAAAAAAAAACCTCTAACGAAATTCACTGAAATTTCCATTAGAAATGGACAATCCCTATTATATAAAACTGGTCATTACCTATCTATTTACTTTTTTGACAGCAAAGCCCTGGAAACCCAAGCTGCTGCTGAAGGACAAGTGGGAATGCATCAGGCAATACTCTTGGTTGGTGGAAGAGTCTCCACCACCTCAGTAATTTTTTGTGACAGCAAGATTGATAAACCAAGTTCTCTGTAGCTCTACATTCTCTGTGAAGTGCAACACAGTCTCATCCTTGCACAACAGTGGGGCAGAGCCAGAGCACCAAGACTGATGCAAAAATAATCTCAGTTCTGCCTAGGCCTCTTATAACTCTATTTTCACACTCACTTGTCATGCATCTTCCCTGAGACACTGTGTGACAGCTGGAACATGGAGCATGGGCAGATCTTCAAACTCAAAATACAAAACAGTTAAAATTTAAGTGACTCAAGTCAGGAAAGCAATTGAAGACAAACCTATCTAACCCGCTTAGGTGTCGGGGATGTATCTCCCTGGTAATTACAGATGTGTTACTGAGGAAACTCTCTGGCATCTTTCCCTTTACTGAGCTGGCTGCCTAGATAAATCATGTCTCATTAACAATCCAGAAAGATGCCCTGGTGTCTGAGACCTCAGAGGAGCCTAGATTTCTAGCCATTCTCTGACAAAACTTAACTCATTCAGACGGCTTTTTGTGAAAAGCTGTGGCAGGTATGAATGGTACCGACTTCTTACATCATAGCAGAGTGTTTGAAGCACTTGCCTCAAAAGCAGGAGCCCAGCTTCGACAGAAAGGGCGCTGAGTACTTTGATCCAAAAAGTTGGTGTTGAAGGCACTGCCTAGAATGCAAAACCCATTAGGATAATACAAGTGAGAGCTCTTATGACTCCAGAACAGCATAGGAATACCGTACAATTTATAAGGTAGCATCCTCCGAATGAGAGGTCAACATCTTGCCTCACAGAGACACACAGCAATTCCAAGCTCTGATTTCTGGCTTGATACAGGAGTATAGCTTGTAACTCCCCTCTTTTTTGGTGCTAACCTATTGAGTAACTTTAACACATGAGCTTTTGTGACTCCCAGACTAGGTACCAAACGTGCTTCACCCTGTGTGGGGGAAACTTTGGCGTGATGAATTCAACTTGCTCAGTAAAGGTCAAGTGCCAAGGGAATTTAGAAGCTAGGGCTTGAACAACAAACTTGTTTACATGGCTAGAAAGTTTCCATAGTCCCAGAACTGCTTGGGGCATGCAACCTATATATTGGTCTCTTGCTAGACAGTTGAATGGAGAAAGAGAATTCCCTGACAAAAGAGACGAGCTGATAAAAGTGTTACACTGCATGTTTGCTTCTCTACCGAAAAGTAATATTTGTCTGAGCATATTTATTGTACATCTAATTCCGTCTTTGTTTGCACTTCACAGATACTGCCTACCAGCACAGATGTCCTATGTTGAAAAATATGACAATTTTGAAATGAAATTACTCGGCATATATAATGTCAACAGATGTTTTGGAAATATGGAAATATGTCCCATTTCCACGCAGCAGACTTCTGCTGCTTTTTCCCACAAAATATCCAAGGTAACAGAAACCTCATGAGGCTAATGGTTTTGGAGCAGCCATCAGCCATCTTGGAGGATCACTGTGAATTGTGGTAGGCTCAAACAGGTTCAGGGGAAATCCCTTTGACAACCAGGCTTCCCATGCCAACACCAAACCAGGCAGTCAATGCCAGTATCATTTCAGATTCCAGCCACTGTTTAAAACCACTCTACCATGATTGTTACAAGAATGTGTGTCCACTAAAATCCATTCAATCACTTACCCAGGGAGGTTTGACTCATTTACATGAGGCCTCTTTATGCTAGCTTAGCAACATGGAGCAGTCATAAAATGGATGCAAATGCAAAAAAAATTCTTCCTCCATGCTGTGTCCATATCATCTCTGCATAATCTCCCTAGCCTTAGTGCTCTGATGCTCCCCATCCCACTCTTTTGCTGTCTCTCATAGAGTACCCTGTGTGAAAGTAAATCATTAGCTGCTTAGAGCAGGGACATGTAATTATGGGTATTGAAAGCATGCAGAGAATGCACCAAAAAAAATGTATTCATAAGAAAAACACTCTGCTAAGGAATAACTGAGAATTTCCTCTCATTGCCAGTGGATGGGAAAATCTTGGCTACTTTATTTCCACTACAGTATTGCCTAAGAATCACAGCTCCCTTTCTAATCCCTCTTCCATCTCAGGGATGACAGTTTTCAGCATATGCAGATTACTGTCTCCCCTCTCCTCCCTCCCCACATATATCTCCTGTCAGTTACAGTTTGTAAACTGGTTCTACCTGAGGAACAACTAAGGCTTCTCCACCTCCAGATAGTTCATACCCAGATAGTAGACCCCAGTGCTTGCCACTCCACAATACCTGAGGTGGGCATGAGCTCCTCTGCTTTCCTCGTCCTCTGAGAACCCTCACAGAGCCAAATGACGACTACATTGATTTGATTTTAAAGTGCATTATGTGTGATCTCTGAAATAAGTTTTCAGAGTGTGAACCAAATCTGAAAGAACTGTTTAAATATATATATAACTCCATGAAAAAGGCAATCTGTTTTTGGATGTGGAAAATTAACATGGTCTTTCAAAAAAACTTATTAAAAATGCAGTCTTAACCCTAAATGTCGTTAAGAGATATGCAAATAAACCATTGCCAACAGGTAATCTGAAAAGAGATTACCAGGAAATTCACCGTGGGGCACAAAAGCAGAGTAGTTTAGAGCATCCTGGTGTTGCACTTGAAATGAGCCAACTTCCTTATGGACTTCTGCTGTAATCACACACTTTCCCAGCCAGTCTATATGAATGCAGACAAGGTCACAAGCACGGGGAATTCAAGGACAGACAGATAAGATACTAATCACATCACCAGCCTGCCTCTTATTGGTATGCTTCAGCCACACCAGCCCAGCAAGCCATCCTAAACAGGAGCTGCAACCTCAAAACCTCACGCAATGCTCAGACTCAGGCAAGATGGTTCAGGGCCATCACTCCCTTTCTTTGTCATGTTGGCCCATTCCCCAAATAACAAAATACATATAGGATTTTCTGTTTTCATTCCATCCCTCACCCACGCATACAAATGATGAAAACAGACACAAGCATACTGCTACCTATTGTTATAATCCCTTGCCTTGACAGAAAATTATTTCCTTTTCCTAATAAAGAAAATGCTACAAAAATATATGTTAATTCTCCCATAATGTTGTGTAAAAAGTTTCCAAAAAATATTCCATCTATACGTTTTGAAATCTGAGATTTCGGAGTATCTGAGAAGTCAAAGTACTTACTGCCACTTTTGCAAGGAGTATTTTTGCATCTAACTTTTCACCTCTTTTCAAGAACAAATGACACACACATGCTCTGTGTGTATCAGTGCATGAGAGAAGTGAAAAACCAAATTCATAAGTGGCATGTTATTTTAAAATAACTTGCTCACAGACTTTTTTTTTCCAGGTTGGCAAACATACTGAGATCTGTGGGCTTAAGTTACTGATTATTTTTTTGTTTGTTGTTTCCTATTTAATGTCCTGAGCATGTTTGCATTGTCTACATAAATGCCACAGGTTAATTAAGTACTATCCTTAGATGTATTTCCTTCTATCAGTTTTAATTGCAGAGGCTTTCAATTTCAAACCAAAGTCCCTTTTTGATGAAATCTTTAGAAAGTAAATAGAAGCTTCAGATTAATATTAGTAAATAGAAGATTAATATTAGTAAATAGAAGCTTCTTATTAATATTCACTATCTTGTATACCTTCATTGTGTCTTTTTTCTTTTCTAAAATTCATTACTTCATCTCTTTCTTCAGATCAAAATTGCTGCATGCTTCTATCTGTTTTTGCCATGTACCTGTTGGCCTCTCCTTATTTGTATGTATATGGCTTCAGCTGGAGTGTGGAGTTAATAAAGTGATGCTACTCCATCTTTCTATTTTTTCTGTGTTACACTATTGCTCTTTGCTGATTACTGTGGAGATTTATAGTGAGCTGTCCAAAGTAGCCTCCAATACTGTACTTCCAGCTCCACGGTCACTTACTAGAGAGGGCTTAATTATATCAGAGTCACATCTGGCATTTCAGCTGTTTCCAGCTGGACTGTTTCATATGTTACAAAAAGAGTATTATTAATTCATTGTAGCTTAGAGCCAGATACTCAAAGTCACCCCTTTTGGGGTCTTTAACCAGTTGATGTCTTATATCTTATTGATCTCCGTTGAGTTTTTTTCATGGAAAATAGTTTGGTCAGGATGGTGGTAATGTAATAAATGTCATAATCTATGAAAAACATACAGTATTTCTGAAGGCATTTCCATGTATTAAGAAAGTGTAACTCTTTGAAGAATATAAAATAACTTAGGTGTAGCACTACTCAACCATTTGATGACTTAAATCTACTCATTATGAATAGTCCAATCCAGATTTCTTTCATTCCTTTTTCATTCCACCAGGTTATAGAAGTCTTCTTGCCACATGACCAAGTAATCAAGTTCACCTTCCTGGCCTTTTTAGCTTTGCACTGACATATAAGTTTTATTTAATATTTTGGCCTTTTCATTCAGCTTTGTGTTCTGATTTGCCATTAACTTTTCAGGAAACTCCTTTGTGAGCAGCACCTGTTCCTCCCCTAGTTCAATGTAATTTTCCTTATCTTGTGTGACTGATGTCTTTGGCAGCTGTCTTTGTCTGACCTGAACACTCTTTAGCACCTGTCAGCCTTCTCCTGCTCTTGCTTTGTATAATTTCCCTAAATAATGTCAGTTCTCTGTGGTAGCAGTTTTGCCCTGTTAGACAAAAAGGAAGCATCACTTTCTGTAGAGGACTTTTTTCTTCAAATCTTTCTGCATTTCTAAGTATTTTTAAACTCCCTGTCTTTACTTCTGTTTTCCTACTACAGTTCTGAGGTTTTGAGTACTCATCCTGTGCTGCACATGTTGGTAAGTTGAGGTACAGCTCATGAAACTGTTGCTTAGAGGGGCTTCTTTATCCTGTTAATTTAATTTTGATTTCTAAGAGACTCATTTCCCTTCCCACTGTAAAATTCATGGGTAAAAGTTCAGAATCTGGCCAGAAGGGTCTCTCAGGTCTTTCCAGAACTTTATTGATATCCCAGGAAGTAACCCATCTTCACACCTGTCGCACATACCTTCCCAACCATCACCTACGCAGTAAAAGACTTATTCAGACTAATAACTGAATTTCCCACTGACAACTCCATCTCTTGGTGTTAGAGGGGTAACAATATCACCACCAGTTCTAGTCTGAACTGCTGAGATCATTGAATTTTTCCACAGAAAACAAATTACAATGAATGAGCAAACAAAATGTGCAAATTATCTTTCCAAAGTCTTTCTTTTAGGAAGTTGCAATTTATTATCACTGGTATGGATTGCACATTTTAATTTTCTTTTTATTTTGCATATATAAATGATTTTTTATTCTTTGAAAACATCACAGGCAAGGAACTGAATTTTAAGTGGTAGTGGCACAGTTCTCCATTTACATCCATTTTTCATATTATTTTCCCTTGTGGCAGTTTCCCTCAGGCTAGAGCACAGGCAGCTAATCGTTCCAGGAACAAAACTTTGGATTAAAAGATTTCCAAGTCCATTACAGAAGTCCTAATGAAAGTGTTTACTTTCAAAGTCGTACTTAACAATCAAACACAGTTCCCACTCAGGCTGTAGTCAGTTTTAGAAGTAAGCCAAGGGCTGACTTTAGAATATAAAGAAAATATTCTGCAAAAGTGCTCTGCACATTGAAACTTCAGAGTAGTTTCTCCAGTTGCAAGCCCTAGTTAAAGGCTTGCCAGAAAGCATCTTACAGCCTCTCATGCGTATTCACGGTGACTGTTTGGGAATATCTTTAAACAAGCAGGAAAAATGGGCAAGGGAAGTTCTTCTGGACTCAAAGGCACCATTAAAGATAGACTGAATTGGCTTACTGTTCCCATAGGTTGGGCTGACATTTTAAATTGTAATTAGAAAAAATGAGGGAAGGGATATTATTGAGAGCAAAAGGGGTGAACGTAAATGAAAAAGAAAGGAGTAAAGTGAAGCTGAGACAAAAAGACTGTGAAAGGCAAAATGAAGGGATTTCCCATTTACCAGTAATCTTCTAAAATATAAATCACTGTACTGTTTCTCTCCTGTAGAGATAATCCTGAATTTTTCCTTCCTTTGTAAAGGCTATGTAAAGATTCAATAAAAAACATCTCTTACGTAAACTGAAAGTTGTTTTCTTTACAGGTCATCTTTTTAAATTTTCAGTTTCTAAATCTTTTCAATTTCTGTCAGTTGTAAATAGAAAAAGACCAGATCTTAGCTGTTATAAATATCATAGGCTAAAGAGAGATCATCAGTAAAATATAGTTAAAAGAAACTACCCTTGGATATCCCATAGATGCCATTCATCTGTTCTTGCACTGGTTTTTGACACAGCAGCAGAAATAAATTTGCCCTTATGCATGTTATGAAAAGCTTACTCCATCACTTCAGAATTAGGTCCTGAGGTTGCAAAGAGCAGAGGACCCTCTGCAGTCCACAAGAACTGAGGGTTTTCAACATCATGAGGGACTGACATTTTTAATTATCAAAGCTGCAGTCCTTGGGCAACATCATTCCCTAACTCAGAGCTATTATTTCCAGCAGTTCTTCTGATGAAGTATAAGCAAACAGCTCTGGAGTCTTCTACACAGTAGGAAATTCAGAAGTAGTTTCACTGCAAATGATTTCCTACAAATAAAAAGACACCCATAAACACAAAACTGTGATTTTCGATTTTCAGAAATGACCTAATGAGCTGAGACAGTGAAGCTAATGTGCCCCAATTATGTCAGGGAGGAGAGAGGGGAGCAAGAAGAAATGAAAAAAGAAATAAAGAACTTGGATTATAAATGGTTCTGATTTCACCCTTCTGAACACCCCATTTTAATTCACAGTGAGCTAGTCAGCAACTGAAAATAGACTGCAATTTTCTGAGGTAGAGAGTTTTAAAGGTGCACAGAAGGAGTATGCTTTGAACTCAGCATGGAAGAGCACCACAGCAAGTGTTCCTGAAGGCAGCGTCCTTGGAGCAGGTGAAAAGTAAAGTTGTGTCATCATCCTCTTCCAGTCTACAGGATGCATTTCTTTTGTGAAGGGCCTGCTGTACGATGCCGGACATGTCACTCAGTGAGGAACGTGGCTTCAAAGGTGCTGCCTCTTCTCTTAGCACTTCCCTGAACTCTGCTCGAGACACACACCCTCGTATCCACACAGAGAACCTTGACAAAACACATCTAACTAGTATCTCTCCTTTCCATTCCTCTGCATGCTCCTTTCCTGCTCTGTGGCTTCAAAGACAAATTCTAGTGTTTGTACAGCTAGAGACGTGTCACTTGACAGAGAAAAAATGGGGACCTCTTGGCAGATAGACTATGTTGTACAGTTTAGTTTGGAATTTCTTGGCTTGTCTTTGACTCTTTTCTACAATCTCCTCCCAGAATGTTCTCCTCTTAGCTTCACTCCCACTACGTTGCCCTTAGCGTGCTCAGTCCCCTTCATTTAACCTCACTTCAGTGTATGCTTCCCCTACATTTTTGCATTCCATTTCTCTCATCAACACGACTAAAGCCTTTCCTGGAAAGTGCCAAAAATGAACATACAGTTTGCCACCTTCCATTATCTGCTAAAGCCCTTGCTTCTATTTCTAGTTTCTTGTGTTTAGGTTACAAATTTAGCAGGGCAGGAATGATTTACTGATTCACATGAATACAGTACCTAAAACAAAGGTCCTCCTGCTGAGGAATAAGAGTTTATTTTTCTCCCTCTTCTTTTTAATACGTGTGATGGAATAAGGAACTTTGTGTGAAGCTTTGGAAAACAGTTGCTAACAGTAGGATAAACTTTTCTTACGTTCAGGCTCCACTGTAACAAAATATGATTACTTCTTCTTATCCCAAAGCATAGACTCATGTCAGCAGAGTTGTGGCCATTGTGCCTTGCCACTCCATAAGAATACAAGCAGAGGAAAATCTCTTATCTTTTCCTGTGTTACCATACTGAACTAAACACAGAGAGACTCTCAGGCAGGAGACCTCATTTTTCACTATTAAAAATGAACCTGGTCATTTGAAGAAGTGGTTTGAAATCAATAGGATGCAATTCTGTAAGGACAAGTGAAAGTGCTACAGTTATAAAGACTAATCAACTGTACAAATAGAAGGTGGAAAATGAGTCTGTAGGAAACAGTTTGTGGCCTATGGGGGATCACAAGCCGAACAGAAATAAACAGTCTCACCTCCCTGCAAAAACTATTGCAGAAGTTATCTGGGCAGTATCAGGTGTAAAATTTGCCTGTAGTTACTCCAGAATCAGTAAGCAGCTAATATACTGCATGTGCCTTTAGGCACTCTGCTTTAAAAGAGATGTGAGCTTCTTGCAGAAGCCCAGGGAGAGAAACAAGGTGGATTAGAGGACTGGGAAAAAATGATCTGCAGGTAAAAATTGAACAAAACCAGAGTTGTTCAGTTTGCAGAGTGAAACACTTAAGAGGAAATGTCATAACAGACTTCAACAGTACCCTGCTGAGGAATCGGAATCAATTGTTCTCCACGTCCACAGGGATTAGAACAAGAAATAATGGAATGTGGAAACTTTAGACTAGGCATTAGAAAAACTTTCTAACTTGATGAGAGCAAAGCATCGGAACAGATTGCCTGGAAAGACTGCAAAATCCATATCATTGGATTTTTTAAGAATAGGTTCCAGACGTGTTTTATCAGATTCTGTGATAACATTTGCAATAATAACACCTTATGTCTCTCTTGTGTGTTTTATAATAAAGAACCCCAGGGTGCAGCTACCCTCTAAGTAAAACATACAGACAGGAAAAATTTGTATTCCACTTTTTCAGACAATGAGAAAAATGTCTCAAAGTAGTTAAGTCTCCTGCTTACTGAGCTGTAGGCATGCCCTAAAAAAGGATTGTGCTGATAATTTGGGGTCTCAACTCCAAGGTCCTATCAAGCTATAACGACTCTATTGAGTCTGAGCCACCTGATCACCCTACAGATGACTATGAAGTAAACAGCTACAACAACTCATCATAGCGCTCTCCCTTTGCAGCCAATGAAAAGAAGCAGGTTTGTTTGGGCAGGGAATCACCTGGCCTCCTAAGGTACACAACATAAGCTATATTTCATTGTTTCCCAGGCTGGGAGTGGATGCACCAATTAGGAATCTGAGCTTTCCAACTCCTCCCTTTGTAACCCAGGATTTGAAATAAAGTACTTTGAAGCTACATATTTGCATATAGAAAAGTATGGGTGTAACTTGGCCATTCTCAGTATATGGTTGAGGCTACTGCGGAGTAAATTCTATATTTAGGAGCAGACACAAGAAAAATCCCCCTTCTGCATCTTAACATGTTAAGATGATAGCTCAATTGTAAGAAGATGAACTGCCTGACAAACCTTGTATGATAGATGAAGGTGGCCATAGGAATATGATCTGTTCAGCTCTCATGTGACTTTATAATTTACCATATGGTCCCATCCTGTATCTATGAAGTAAAAAGGATCTCTTCAGATGTGCTAGAATAAAAGTCAATTCTAGTAACAGCTTTCATATTGCCTTTCCCCTAGAAATCAATCTCCTTTCGCACTAGATTTGTTTCGCAAATATGAAACCTTTCTCCTGGTCTGCTTGCCAGAGGTTTTTTCCTTACTTCAAAAACATCATCTCTTTAGCTTCAAACTGTCTCTCTCTCTTTCCATCTCTTTTTGCCCTCATTGCTAGCATGAGGTCTCACCCTTAACTGTGTCACAAGCTTTTAGAGAGACCTGACTAATCCTGAGAAAGGATGGCTTGTTTAGGTGACAGAATCAATATTCTCCTTGGGAGCACAGTACAATTCAGGAGCGTTATTAGCTAGGAATTCTAGCAGAGGTGATCAGACTGAGGACCTCTGCCCTTGACCTCCTGTGCTACAGGTGAGGGAGGTTGCTCTGCAGCCGCAGGGTGGAAGGCTGCCAGGTCAGCTGTGGGCACCGGGCAGAGCAGCAGACCAAAAGGAGCTTAGCAAGTATTAGCAGTGCTTTATATGAACTCCAGGCAGGAGCTGGGCCATCACCATTTGCTTCTGAACACCTCCTGCCTTAGGCTGTGAGATACCAAGTGACTCCCCCCTTAAAGGGGGTGATCCATCAGGGCGGTGCCCCGCTGACTTACATACAAGGCTGAGTTGCTAATTTGAAAAGCATTTTAATTCATGGATCTTGATGTTTGGAGAAGGGGCCACAGTGCCTATTTTTAATTTCGCCATTGCCCTGGACTGGGATGAAGTCAGAAAAGTGGGGGGAAGCTTCCATTTTGTTCATATGTTTAATCTATTTAATCGCAGATCCTCCAGGACGTGGATGCAACAAAAGGAAATGTCTGAATTTGGATTCTGCTGACAGTGCCTCTTATTCTGAAAACACCAGTACAATCACAGTACTCATTTGGCTTTGTTTTAGTCCTGTAGTTGGAGAATTGCCACTACTGGTCCCTTTGGCCACTTTCCGTCACCTCTTCCAAAAAAAGCCAACTAGCTTGGCTACTCTGTGGGCTAGTTTGGCAGCTGTTAACTTCCAGATCATATTTCTTGAGCACTGGCATCTGCATCAGTAACCGGCCCTTCCTCTGGCCTCTGCCCTGGCTTTGTTCCCAGCAGCACAACAGCCTCAGGCTGGTGCAGGGCCAGCCTGCTGCTGGAATCCCTTGGCATCCTGGTGGCTGCTTTCCTTTGAGCCCGCCTTGAAAATAGAAAATATGCTTCATAGTAGCTGCCACACTTGCAAACAAACCCAATGGGCTGCATCTTATATTCAAGACAACCACAGGTCTAACATTATTCTAAACACACCTGGAAAATTTTTGTTGCCGCAACATGGCTGGAAGAGGTGCAAACCATTTGGGTTTGAGCCTTTTCTTCATAAACAAGGCAGAGATTTTATACCTGCCTTATTTTCTGATCCAGTTTTCACGGAAGATTTCTTGTATACAGTCACACAATTGAAAGTAATAAAATTTAATTATCACCCATCAGCAGATGCATAACACCTAACAGACTATGTCAGTACCCTGAGCCTGGATGAATCAATGTAACACAAGAAGGCAGCCCACGTTGGTATAAAGAACTAGAAAACTCTCTAAGTCCAGAGTTTGCACTTTAAATGGGAGATGGAAATGGATAGGACACAAATTAATATGAATAAGGATTTGGTAGATAACAATTATGAAAGCTCAAGAAATCTTGCAAAAGACTAAATTCTACATCAAATGTGCAGCCTATGGAATTTTAAAAATAAATGCTCAAAGCAGGTTCCAGGTGCTTCTTAGATCAGTAAGATAAGTCCTGTCTGAGACCAAGATTTCAAATGAATTAGCCTTAGTATGTTTTTATAGCAGAAATCTAACTCCCCAAACATGCATGAGGAAATATGGTAGGACTTGCAACCAGTGAAGCAGCCAGTGTGTACTCTGTGTCTCTTTCATCTTAATGTAATATCTAGCATGCAAATATAGGGTAAATTTTCTTTGAGGTAAGTTCAAGATGCAAAGCTCATTCAAAGCCTCCCAAGAACTCCCCATTGCCTGCAGAGTTACTCTGCACAGGAAGGAATCATGTCAGGCACCACACTTGCAGAGGCTGCTACCCTGTCTCCTGGGGCAGCTCCCAGCACCACCATTCAAACCCTTTTCCAGAATGCAACATAAAAGTCAAGAAGCATGGAAAGGGAGAGTAGAGGGACAATGACAGACCAAAACAACTCTTTGTCCATCCCCTGCTTCTGTGAAGTTTTGATATGCCATTGGTAAAGTATTACTTCCCACTAGATTTAATTTCCCAGTCAGGAATTGTAATTACCTGCTCAACACCCCTCACTAACTGGTCAGATGTGAAGGTTCATTCTCCCAGAGTCTTGACCCTGTAAATCACATTGAATTCGTGTAGCAACACATTGAATCTCAGTTGTGGACAAGACAGTGTGCCAATGACTAGGTAGAGTCTGATAAGCTGTTGATCAAATTGAGGATACACAACATCTGTGTTGTCTGATCCATTCTGGGACACGCAAGCTAGGCCAAACTTTGCTTTGGAATCATGGCAACATTGGCCACAGATGATATCTGCTGAACTCAGATCCAAACAAATGAAAATTTACAGAGCAAATTTGTCAGGTATATAAAGTGTGTTCAGCATTTGCTGCGCAATAATAGAGTCTTTTGCTTAGCAAACTAGAACATGGGCAAGTACAGGAAGTTTGGTTTCATTACAGAAACTGAAAAGGTGGCACAGGTAGCCAGGCACCTGATAATTCTTCCATTAAATAGGAAATCTCCAAACAGGATATCACTGCATACCCTCCATTCTGCCCTCTCTTACATTCCTTGGGTGACGTGTGAAGGAAAAAGTTGCAAAATGGCTGCATTTGGTCAAGCTCTTGTTCATCTAATGTTCTCAAGATATCTCAGCTTCAGGCTATTCTAGCTGAATTTCTGGCATCAGAAGAATCACAGATCCCTGACCCTCTCTTAGGCCTTTACCCATGAGAGTGAGTTCATATGAATCTACTAGCCATGGCTGTAATTAAGATTTTTTTTAAATCTCTTGAACTCTCTACAAAGCATCATTTAAATTTTAAATGTAAAATGTTGCTACACTTATACAGCTCTGCAATCAAACTGAAGTCAGCAGCATCACATCCATTTCAAGGGGTGGATTTAGTTTATATGAGTTAAGAGGCATAGTTGCAAAAGGACCTTGATAAGCTACTACAGGCACCACATCCCATCATGCCTTTCAGAAATCAAAAACAGTGATCAAAATTTACATTAATACTAACTAAGGTCTTCACTTAGCTCTTCCAACTGGCCAGATGCTCCAGAATACATTTCTCTGATTGCTGGATGGTTTCTAGCCTGAATTTACATATGGGCAATCGCAACACATTGATTCTTAGGGCAACACTGTTGTTCAGCCAAAGGAAGTGTTTTTTCTTCCTTTGTACTTACCCCAGGATGTATTTAAACAGAGCAGATGTAAACCCCTTCTTCTAGGCCTAACAAGCCATCTTTTAGTCAGTTTCCTCTCAAAAAAAAAAATAGCCTGGCATTTCCCAGGGTAATTTACTTCTTCCTTGAATATGAGTTACTAGAATTGCACATAATTTTCCAGATAAAATACCAGTAATATAATTTTCTATCTCACTAGAAGTACCTTACTTGACTTGCCTCAGGAAAATTTGATCTTTTCATGGCTAAATCATATTGGGATATGTTGGTCAATCTGTGACCATTTGATTCAACCAAGCTTCCTTACTTCCTTAGTAATTTCCAAAACATGATTTCTCCAGCTTACCAAATAAATTCTTTCTATTACTTCCTAAATGCAGTGGCTGGATGCTAAAAATGTTCACTTCACTATTCTTCCTCTCTGTTTTTCAAATGAAAAGTCAAGCTCACTCATGGTGTAAAAACTTTCCAGTTGGATTGG
Source organism: Edolisoma coerulescens (assembly GCA_013397115.1). Classification (NCBI taxonomy): domain Eukaryota; kingdom Metazoa; phylum Chordata; class Aves; order Passeriformes; family Campephagidae; genus Edolisoma; species Edolisoma coerulescens. The sequence continues at coordinate 439,700 of VWZW01005525.1, forward strand.
ACTGCATGGATTGAACTTTTCCATATTTGGGCTGGACTATCACTCTGTCAGGCATTTTACTCATTATTCACATAATCTCAATATTAAAAGGACATTTTTCTTATTGGAGTGGATAAAACTGTACAAAATATATTGCAAGAAGTAAAAATTAAGTCAGCAAAGAAATTAGAAGAGTTGAATTGCTTCCTGCTGTAGTGATGGCTCTTTCATCTCTTATTAAATACACAGCCAAGCTTCATAGTCTCAACAGACACTTTTTAAAGCAATTCTGTCTTTTATCTTTAAGAAAAGACACAAAGCATCTCGTAGATGGGGAAACCAATGCAGAAAGCCATGATGAGATTTTGCCCAAGCAGATGACACTGCTGGCTGCACAACTCAGAGCTGTAATCCTTGCTTGGAGGAATGCACAAAGACACCAGCATCTGCCTCACTGAGACTAAGTTTTCATAATAATATGACTGGTATAATAAAAAAGCATTGTAAAATGAAATTCAGTTTCTGGTTTTGATTTCTTAGTCGGAGGTTTGGGGTTTTTTGGTGGTTTGGGTTTTTTTCTGGACGTGTAATGAGGCTATCTGTGGTTTAGTTTACTTTTCATTCAGTTACTACTCAAGTAGTAGTAGGTTTTCCAGAACCAATGATATAAGCTTATGCTTTATTGAAAACCCCACCAATAAATAGATGAAGAGAAAAATGTCCTTCATCATGTGTATTTCTACTTTGATTTAGTTTAGGTCAATCTGGGCCAGAAGCATATTTTTAGCATTCCTTAACAGGCAATTTCTCTCATTTTCAATAAATATTATTTTGTCGTGGCCCACTATAACACTCAACAACTGCCATGCAATCACAATAGACAATTAACTTCTGTCAAATCCCAAACCAGGACATTTATGTCTGAACAAGGTTGAACTATTTACTGTAATCACATAATAGAGAAGCTTACCTCCTACCCAGGTCTCTGCCCAAAGTGAATTAAACTCTCCTGAACTCTCATTCTATGAATACACATGTTTTTTGCATATCATACAGCAAATTGCTAACATTCTTGTAGCATCTCAAGGAACATGAGCTTTGAAATGGAAACTGTCATGTCAGAGACACCACTCAACAACTCTTTGTTTGAGAACTTTACCAGAGACAAGGGGCTGAGACACTGAGTAACAGAGGTTTATTCTTGCAGAAGTGGTTTTTTCTCATTATTTTGCTATGCAGATATTACCCAACATCAGAACACTGAAAGGTTTCACATAAATTGCCCCCACTTTCTGTTTTATTCTTGACCCATTCTTGAACCCATTCTTGAAGGGTTTTTCCTGGTGATGGGTGCACTGTTCACTGTATAATAAACAGGCTCAGCCCAGAGAGTGGTGGTGAATGGAGCTAAATCCAGACGGCAACCAGTCACTAGTGGTGTTAGGCAGGGCTCGGTGTTGGGGCCAGTCCTGTTTAATATCTTTGTCAAAGATCTGGAAGAGGGGATCAAGTTTGCCTCCAGACAGTTTGCAGGTGACACCAAGTTGGGCAAGAGTGTTGATCTGCTGGAAGGCAGGAAGGCTCTGCAAAGTGATCTGGACAGGCTGGACTGATGGGTCAAGGACTAATAGTATGAGACTCAACAAGGAAAAGTTCCGCATCCTGCACTTGGGTCCCAACAACCCCATGGCGCACTACAGGCTGGGGGCAGAGTGGCTGAAAAGACACCTGAGGACCTGGTTTACAGCCAGCTGAACGTGAGCCAGCATGTGTCCGGGTGGCCAAGAAGGCCAATGACATCATGGCTTGTAGCAGGATTAGTGTGGCCAGCAGGACCAGGGCAGTGATCACTCCCCTGCACTCAGCACTGGTGAGGCCACACCTCAAATCATGTGTCCAGTTTTGGGCCCCTCACTACAAGAAAGACATTGAGGTGCTGGAGTGAGTCTAGAGAAGGGCAACAGAGCTGGTGAAGGGTCTGCAACACAAGTCTGATGGGCAGCAGCTGAGGGAGCTGGTGGTTAGTCTGGAGAAGAGAAGGCCTAGGAGAGATCTTGTCACTGTCTACAGCTGCCTGAAAGGAGGGTGTAGCCAGGTGGGAGTTGTTCCCCCAAGTAACAAGGGACAGAACAAGAGGAAATGGCCTTAGATTGTCAGGGGAGGTTTATGTTGGATTTTAGGAAAAACTTCTCCACTGAAAGAGTCGTCAAGCATTGGAACAGGCTGCCCAAGGAAGTGGCTAAGTCACCACCCCTGGGGGTATTTAAAAGACATGTAGATGTGGCATTTAAGACATGTTTCAGTGGTGGACTTGGCAGTGTTAAGGTAATGGTTGGATCTGATGATCTTAAAGGTCTTTTCTAACCTAAATGGTTCTAGAATTCTATAAATTTTATATGCTGGATTTCAGGTCTCAAAAGCATGAGTGAAATTAAATGATTGACAAAATTATTAACAAAAAGGATTTGGAGAATCCTTGGAGGATTCATCTTGGAGAATCCTTGCTGGACTATTTGTTCAGAATTGCTTTTCCTTCCTATTCACAGTAGGAAACAAAGAACTGGATCCCATCACAGAATGGGTGAAGGCCATGCTGGACAACCACCACTTTCAAGGTTAGAAAAGATTGCAAATCATTTAAAAAATAAAACCCAAATCTGCCAGGTCGCTTCAGCTTTCTCCTATGGCTCCTTTGGTGTGGATCACAGAGACCACAGTGATTCTGAGGGACAGCAAGGTAGGGTGGGCCTCTGAAGGGGATCAGCAGGGGCAATATTCAAGAATAAAAGGTTCAGTCACAGAAAACAGTGCAGTAAGGAACAAAGTTCAAGAATTAGGTCATCATTAATCAAATTACAGATCAGTCCCAATAACCACATATTTCCTTGAGCTTGCATTCAACAGCCCTTTTGTAAGATATTCACAGAGTAGGATCAATACCTCTCTGGGGTAAGTGGCATAAATTATGTCTCAACATATACACCACAGGAGTTTTACTGTGCGTTGTATACAGTAATTGCATTTTATAGATGACTGTGGAAGGTTTCAGCTTTCATTGATTTTTATCATAAACTAAAAGGTGGCAAGAAGAAAAGAACAGCAGTTTATATGAAGAAGCCAGTCAGCTGAAGCTGCAAAAGAAAATGAAAATTTGGCAAAGTACGTATGATCAATCCATGTTTCATGCAGAAATGAATGCAGATATTTGAGCCTTTTCACTCAGAGCAGCAAAAATCTTGAGAGTGCCACAGAAATCCCAGTTCATCTAATAGCAGTCAATTGTGTTATCCATCAGCAGGGGTTAAGACTGTAAGAAGTCTTTCTAATTACAGCACTTTTAACATTTCTTATACTGAATGCCATCTGAATCATGTATGAAACAAGGTAACAGGTTGTGTTTTCATTATCACACATAATGTGACCACATTCCCATTATAATTGAGGTGAGGGATATAAGTTAAGATCATCATCCTATCTAACATTTGTAACTTTCAAAAGCATATTTTTAAAACATTGCTCTTCTGATTTCTTTCTTTTTCATGTCCTTCACAGCAAGCAATTCAGAAGAGATGTTAATGCAGCATAACAACTCTTTACCCTTTTTCAAGGCCAATTTTGCAATATGGGCAAAGTGATTGGAAATGTAGTCCTGAAAAAGCTTAAACCATCTGTCAGGGACTCAGTTAAGAAGATCCACACTGTTTCACAGCCAAAGATGTGGATAAATTATGCCTGGCTTGAAATGTCCAAGGCATGTGGGTTACCATTCAAGCTTATTAGGATGAACTGCAATTTTTTTTATTGTTCATTACCCTGGTAACATAATCTTTTCAAATTATAATATGCAATAAACCATGCAGACTGGAAAGCAAGCAAGTGGTAAACACGAGTACTAATGATTATAAAAGCTGCGTGTCCTGTTATATCAAAAAGGCATGTATGTATATGCACCCAAAAGCCTATTTGTTTGTCTCGACATAGCTTTGTCAACATTTTTGTGCTCCATACATATTTATTTATGTTACTGATCCTGTTTAATCACATGCCATAAACCACTTGTCTATTTTATTCCTGAAATGTATTTCACAAAAAAAATAACAAAGTGGAGAATGAGAGGTTGGGATTGCTGTGGTTACTTTTATTACTTAGGCTAGAAGACATAAAAACAGTATTAATGTTATGCTGTTGTTTTAATACTGTTATTGCTTTAATGGACAACTGCTATCCCAACATTTCTAAACAAGGATTTTTCTAAAGTATTTTATAAACACTCTCAGTCTAAAACCCTTCAAAGATCATAAATACTGTATGAAGCTTTGATCAGAAATATGAAACTGATTATTACTTGAGGGAAGGTCTCTGGACAATATACAAAATCAAAATAAATCAAATTTTCCCATCTAAATTACTGTGCTATGATTTTTAAAACCCCCACAGACACTGTAAATGCTAAAAGGTATGTGAAGATCTATGCTTATTATATATGTGAGAGTTATGAGAATTATTTTATAAGCAATAGTTATTTTGCGCACAAAGGCCATAACTAGTGCTTAGCTGTCTGAGATTTTCTCCTCCACAACTATTAAAAAATTCTTCCAAGTCCTAAAAATTCATCCCTTACCTGCTTCAGAAATTACCCCTAATTTCACCTGGGAAAGTAAATGGTCTGTAAACCAAGCCTGTCCATCTAAATTTAACAAAACCCTAAATATCTTGGCTTTCACATTTATGAGTATTTTTTCTGATTAGTCTCTTAAGGGTCAAAATAATCTAATATCTGATTGTCTCACACTACTTTCACTGTCCAGGAATGAAAGATGTTAATATATCTGGGACAGCCCATTGAGAAGGTGAAAGCAAACCAAAAAAAAATTATCTGGAATGCTGATGCAAATAAAAATCTCAAACTTTCCTCTTTCTTTCATCTTACCACGGAAAATTTTTGCATGTTTGAAATCAGTCTTTCTTGGGGAAAGGAAGATAAAATTAAGAGAGGCATAGAATGAATGTTTAGGGTGATGGCAGCAATTCGGCAGAATACCTGCTGTAAAGTGATGCAGGGCATAGTGCACAGGTACCCTTACCAAACCCAGAGTGGATCCCTCATGACCATTCAAAGCAGTTAACAGGCCACATATTTTGTACAGGTGTAATCAAGTGAAAATATACAATGATCACCAATTCCAAAAATGGATGCTATGCAGCCAAATTTCTCCACAAAACCACCTTGGCATCCACACAACCTGAATGGTCTTTTTTATATTTTCACTGGATAATAAAAGTGATGTAAAATCCATTAATACAGCAAGAAACAAACAAACAAACAAAACAAAACAAAGCAGCAGCTGGCACATTAGGTGCTGTTCAGGTGCCAACACAGCAGTCTGCAACTAACAAGATTATTTTGTGTTTGTTTTGCTGATTATATTCAGTGGAAAATAGACTGCAAGCAGGAATAGCAGCTTTATCAGTGAGGCTGACTGAAGACTCGGTTAGGCTCTCTGCAAAAAGTCACCTGAGCTGCTTTTTACTCACATCACTTTGGTTTTTGTCTCTGTCTCCATTTTCATACTGGCAAAGCTTGTGTTTCCACTTGCAGTTGCTGAGTACATGACAGTACTCCTAGTCAAGCAAGTCTAATTTACAGAAGATTGGGCCAAGTGACATCTTGGACCAAATTTGAACCGATAACCTAGATAATGGAAAATCAAATGACTTTACAGTACTGTGATAGCTAGGGCAGGGGTTAGTTTCACACATTGGAAAAAAAAAAAAAACACCTAAGGAAAAATACGGCGCCCTTTCATGATTTTATTTATTTGAGCAAATTTGTGCATCCCTGAAAGGTTATCCGCTTATGTCTTTAAGCTCCCTCCTCCACTATAACGATGAGCGAGTTGAGCTACCATTTATCACAGCAGGCTGAAATTGCCACAGCCTTGTCTGACTGTTCAGGGAAAGAGAGGAAAGGAAACTCCTGACGAAGCCGTAGGTTCTCGCCTGGTTCTGCTCAGAATAAGAATTTCTCTGCTGTGAAAAGAGCAAGAAGGCTTCATCCAAGTAACTGGAAAAGGGGAATTAAGAGATGTACAACCCATGTCCAGACTTACCAACGATATGAGAAGTAATCTGTTCTGTAAAACATGAAGAAGCAACTTATCCTCTATAAAGAAATTAAATGGGGGAGGAATAGAAGGATAAAGATGGAAATCTTACTGGCAACATCCTAACATATATGCCAACATACACTTCACCATCTTAACTGCAAGCTTGGATTGTCCTCTGGCTTATTCCTGGAATAGGGCAAGTACAGCTGTCCTGTCAATTCTCCACCACCCTGTGGCAGATTGTAAAGCCCCAATCTAGAAAAAAAACCTTCCTTTTCCTTCTGCCCTCACAGAAGTCTGAATAGTATATTATATCTGTAAAATGACTAGATATAAGCACTACTGTGAAAGGCATATAAAATATCTTCTAATTCATGGGAAAACTGTTTTGTGGTCAGTTACCTTGGGTCTGTTTATCTGTTATGTAGAATAAGTTTCATTTGCCCAAAGTCAGGCTCTGAACTGCACCAGCAGCAAAGCATTTTTAAAAGGAGAGCTTCTTTGAATAACCCAACCCCTGCACTTCTAGTATGCCTTCTATTCTCCTAGTCTCCACTAACTGCTATTTACAGTAGACTTTGGAATTTATTCATGGAGTTTGGTTTGTTGGTTTGTTTTGTAAAAAAGAAATAAAGAATAGATGACAGAACTTCACATTCAGAGATCACCAAATGAAAGACTGAAAACATCCAGTTAGAGAATAATTGTTAGAGGATAAAAAAAAACAAAGCCCATTTTTGATTTAGTCTTTCATATAGCTGGCAGTATTTAAATGTTGACTGGTTTATGATCTCATGTTTTGAAGTTCAAAACAAATCCTGAATGCAATGCAAATGAGCTCATTATCTCACCTCTCATCTTTATGTATCTAATTTCTTGATGACCTGTTTTACTTTTCCTCTGCCTTAAAAGCAAGAAATAATTCAGAGACAGAGGAATATTTTTACATTTTTTTTATGTCTCTTACCCAGATCTGATTACTAATCACAATGAATAAATCATTCTTAAATGAATACTGGGTAGACACAAATGACTGACTAGTCAGTGTTCTCAAAACAACAAGGTATTTTTATGTGGAATAAAACAGAAAAATAAAGTAACCCTCTGGAAAGTTTTGAGATGTTAATAAAGATAAACGTCTGTAGAATTAAAATGATGCTTCCTCAGTTCACCTGACAAAATGACAAATGACAAATGTTAATCAAAATAACCTTTTAGTTTAATCTATATAGCAAGTTAGTTAGCAAAATGCTTGTTTTAGACACTGAATGATGAACTTCAGGAGTCTGTGCCAATGTGAATGGATCAGTCTGCTGCTTCTCATTAAACTCTGTTCACAGTACCCATGTTCATCTCCTCGTTGTGTGGGGATTGACAAATGGAACGCTTCTACTCAAAGCACTTATGTGCTGGTTTTGTCAGTAATTGAAGTATGCTAAAGATGAAAGAAGCTGACCATGAAACATCAAAAATATTGAAGTAGCAACCATGTTGCCAACTATAAATGTGAGGGTCTTGAATTATACACACTTACAAACTGTCAGAGGAAAAAAAGCTGTAATTCCAGAACAGATTGGCAAAAGCTTGCAATTGTAGGTCTACAGTCACTGGCAAAACTTTTCTACTCCTTCTTCTCTCCCCGTACAATGCACAGGCTGAAGTGAATGCTCAAGTTCACACACTGAGGGGGTAGATTAAACAAAGATCTGCAATAGTTTCTGGGATCTGAAGTTTACATCAGACATTAGCTGCTTTTCACTGAAATATAAGGAATATTTATGCTACAAAGGGCTGTGGCTTAGCCCACTCAGATTCATTGCTGACCTGCCCAATATTCAACTGTTGTGGATCTTTTCAGAGCCAAATACGCAGGCATGTCTAAGTGCTGTTCAAAGAGCCTTTGGGGAAAAGGAAATATATATATATATTTCGAAGAAATAATATTAATGTAGAATATACATATTTACAAACATTGTTTGTGGTCGGTTGGGGCAAGAAGGGCTCCTACACAAAACTGAATTCACTGGCATACTGAAGCTCAGCAGCTACATGGTGGAACACAAGCACCTATGGAGAAAAGGTATCTCATGTATGGCTTACAAAACCCTTTCATGATGACCAAGAACTCACCTGCACGTCAGCGAGGTCAAATGCTGCCCTTGAATTATGCAGAAACAGACTTGTAGAATCCTAAATTTTCCCAAACTACACCAGCTAGCGGAGTTCACTGGCAATGGAAGTATGCTGTACCTCCTCTGCATGTTCTTACTGGGGGTGTCAGGGACTGTCAGACTCATAAAACATTTCAGCCAACAGAACTGATGATTACACTTGAAAGAATCCCCTCTTCTGCCCACTCCCTTGTTCCAGCACTGAAATTTGCTTCATATAAATCAAGGACTGTTTACGGAGCCAAACCATTAGAAAAATTTCTCTTCAGTTTGTTTTCTTGAAGGATGGGGGAGAGGGTAGATAGGAAACCAGACACAACTTCTTAATTCTTTACTTTGGCCCTGATGTAATTCAGAGTAAACCTATATTTGTGGGAGCTTTGCATTACGTCAGCGGAACTTTATAATCTTACCTAGTTTGAAGTACTAGCAAATATATTCTACAATCTCTATGCATAATGAATAACAAAATAAGTTTAGAGACTTAGACCATTATTTTGATGGATAAATTAACATTCTGGCTTTTAAACAATAGATTAAAGCAGGAAACTGATGTCAGTAAAGAACACTGCTAAAAAGTAGTCTAATATTGAAGATAAATGGAATGCCTTTGGAAATGTATCAGCTGACCTTTTGATATTCAATGTTAGATACAATTTGGCTCTCTGCGCCTTAATTTACCTATAAGTCTCATCTCTGAAAAGCCATTTAAAGTGATGTTTTACGGCATAAGGGATATATTTCAGGGGTCTCTCTGTGGTTTTTCACATTCTAGAAACAACCACACCATCTGGCACAATAACCTCTGTACATGTAGTCAAAGTACACAACTTTGCAGCAGCTGAGCAGAACAGTATGGGAGAGGTTGCCTGACAATTTCTCTAAGCAGAGCTTGAAACAAGAACATTAGTTTCTCACATGCTGGAGCAAATCATTAACATGAGTAATTGGAAATGAAATAAAAGGAAAAGCCCAAGCTACATGACAACACCACTGCTACAATGTATGAAAATACATTTACTTTTTAATTGGACTTTTACCGTCAATTTGAGTTGTGGATATGTGATCCAAAATAGTCACAGCATGCCTACGTGAATTGGCTAATGAGATGTCCGCTGACTGCTGAGCCCTTCAATTAATCAAATAGTTGAATACATTGAAGGTAGATAAATATTCTTCTCTCTGGTACTCTATTAAAACTCAGCATTATATCAGACATTTTCACAAGAGACTAAAATCTGAGTTCATGTTGGGATAGCCTTCAAACAAAAAATGACACTCATTTAGTGATTCGAACATCTGCTTAATTATCTTTATTACCCTGCTACTTCTTAGGAATAATATACCAAGAATTTGACTTACAAAATAAATTACATTTAAGACAAAGAACACAAGATTAGTTCTGTGTTAAGACACCTGGGAGAGAAGTGGGTTTAAATCCCAATTCTACCATTCTTTTCTGTTTAACCTTGGCCATGACATTTAGCTTTCTAGCCTTATTTTCCCTATCTATTGCTGTTACAAGTGACGGTTAGCTCTTCCTTCCCTACAGCAAGTTAGAAGCCATGGAATCCCTGTAAAAATGGTGCTATACAATGATGAGCTAAAAGATATCCAACACTTCAGAAATACTTAATAAGAAACTACTGTAAAGAAGCTACTTCACAATATCCCTGCATAAAAACTGTCATCAGGAACTGTTAAGGGAACGTCCCAGACTCTCTGTCTTAAGGAAACAGAATACTATTGAGTATATTAACCTTTTTATGTCTCATCTTGTGTTTTTCAGAGACTTATGTTTGTTTCCTGTTGGAACCCTGGATTCAGAGAATTTCAGTCTTTCAGTGCTGACAGGCAGTGATCCTCAAAAGCACGCTGCATTTGCCCTGAGACCTTGGAAAAGGCTGCAAAAATTATGCGATAGCAGGGAGACTGTGGCTGTGTAATTAAAAAGAAGTGTATTATATCACTGGGTGGAACATATAGAGATGCAGAATTTCTGGGATACAGTAATAAGTAATATACATGTAACAAGATGGAGGATTCTGGGCATAGATGAGCTCTTCTTCTTTCTTCTTCTTCTTCTTCACAAATTTGGGTGATTTGGTATTGGTTCAAAAATCCCGCAGTGCAGAACCTAAGTAAATTAGTTACTGGAGGTAGATTAGTTGGCATTTCATAATTGGGTAGTTTGGGCTTTAAAAGACCTTGGAAGACAGAACTCTATGGCCATTTTCTACCTTGTTAAGTTAGGAGCACAATCTGTATAGGTGTACTATAGGTAAGAAATAATAAACATCTAAGAACGAACAAGAAGATTCAATCTCCTGCATTTTAATCCAAACTCCGAGTAAAAGAACCAGCAGACGGGGAAAAAGAAACATAGAACCTGTCAAGCGGTGCTCCCCTTGAGGAGCGGCAGTTTCCCTGTTGAATCCAAGCCTAGCCTCACTCTGTAAGTTGAGAGCAAAAAGAGACTATGTCCTCACATACCTTCTCTTTTCAGTTCTACTGAGTACCAAACCAGCTTCCAGAAACAACTGCAAATTAGTGGCTACTACCATTACCATAATAACAGTGATCTCTGAAAATTCTAGTGATCAAAATCGTGAAGGGAAAGGCAGAAGTATGGGGTTTTTCATAAAAGATACCATTAGCTACACTCTATATTCACTCACCGTTTGCTGCATACAACTTCAGCATTTCTCCAGCACGCAGCCAGGCTTATGCTGTGGTCCATTTCCTGGACCATTCCACAATGGGGTCCTTCTGGACACCTCTCCTAGGCAAATGAAAATCTTATAGCTGAGAATCTTCTTTTTCCAGCAGTAGATGTTCCTAGTCCCTCTCTTCAGCATTACATGTGGTTGAGGAAGTGATCTGTTACATAACACCCAAACTAAAAAGCAGTACTTAAAAATAAGAATATTCAGATAATAGTGCTCACACCTCATTCAGTATTTATCAGCAACCCTGACCTAATTAGAAACTGTGATGGGATGGCCCTATCCTGTAGCGAAGTTCACACTCAGTCACTCACTCTCTCCTCAGAGGGAAGAAGGACGTAATCAGAAGGGCTAAAGCAAGAAAAACCTCATGGGTGACAATAAAGACAGTTTGTTAACAGAGTTAAAAAAGAAGAATAAATAAATAAGGTGATGCAAAGGCAATAGCTCACCAACCCCCACAAACAGACCAATGTCCAGCTAGTCTACTTTGGAAAAACTGCCCTTCAGTTTTATTGCTGAACATGACTTTATATGACACTGTGCAAGCGCTGTTCAGCAATAGCTAAAACATGGGTGTGTTATCAGCAATGTTTTCATCACAAATCCAAAATGCAGCACCATAAAGGCTGCTTTAAAGAAAATTAACTCCATCACAACCATACCCAGCAGAGAAATGAAACATTCCCGTGGTTTTCGGGAAGCCCTGCAAAAGTCACATCCTCTTTTCAGTCATACAAGACAAACTCTCCATTATATTCCTCAGCATAATTTCCAAGTATGGAACACGACTGCTTCTTGAATATTTGACTAGTGCCAGAAACTTTTCAAAGTAACAGCTTCTCCTTAGGCGCAGTCATAAAAAACTGTCTTGGTTTCAATGGCGAAACAAGTAAATAAGCCTCTGTTACTCCAGCACCCTTCCAGCAAAGAAATTCAGGATTCCTAAGAGAAAATTTATTCCAGCTTAAAGGCTGAACATATTCCAGGTCCCAATTCTTAAACATTTTGGAACCACAATAACAATTAGAATTTCTGAAAATCTTGCTTTTCTTCTTTGTCAGTTCCTCAGCAAGCTTGAAGTACTATTGCTCAGTTGACCTAATTAAGCCATACTACATTAAGTATATTTCAGCTAGAAAACTGAACTTATCTGATTTTGACTGCTTCAATACCAAGGTGGACATGAAATATCGCATCATTTGTTCTGGTGTGACGTCACACCCAAAACAAAGTTCCCCAGTTGTTCACCTTGCCTTACAGTCTAGAGAAAATCACCAAAAGGCAACAAAACAAGAAAAGCAATCCTTCTATACAAGCAATGTTACTCCACAAACTAAGTGGCATAACAAATGCTCACAAGAATCTTTTCTAATGAGGACAATATTGAGCTAAATTTAAGTGGCTACACATAGGTCTGTGCACATGAGCCATGCATCATTGTGGCTGACAGAGTTAGCCCACAGGATCATTGGAACCTCAAGAAATTTTTCCCAAACTGAAATACACATAAAATTATTCAGGCAAGCCTACTTGCTTTAGCCAAAACTCTAGAAGACAAACCCATATTTCCTACTCCATGCAGAAATGTCCTGTTGTAAGAATATTTTAGTTTGCCAAAATGAGAGAAGAATGTAGGATTTTCCTACTGCTTCCTACCCCTGCCTCCAGATACCAGACATGAGGTAGAGCCCCTACATTGCACGGGCCACTCTGCAACAGTGTAGGAAAGACAAAGGCAATAAACCTTGAAGAATGTTTGGGCAAGTGGCTAGTGAAAAGGCAGAAATATAAGTTTAGGAATACAACGTGTGGCTCATCTTAGGTTTAAGAGGCATGTTGTCCTCCTAGTTCGTCTAGTTCATCTGTTTTCTACCAGTCCACTTTCTTTGATCTGTTAGAAATATTAAAGTCTTATTCTGCAGTGCTGCTTCTGAACTTGTCCATTTTTCCTTTTAAATTCCACACTCTGGCAGGAAGGGCTATTGTCTTGATCTTCTTTGAAGATAGATTTGCTTGTTGTCACAGCTGATTTAGAGATTCCCATGACATCCAGATCCCTTCTTGTTTCCCATATTGCAGATGAGCAAAGCTTTCCCTTTGGAGGCACTGACAGGTAGAGCTAATTTGCAGTTCCCAGTAATTGACCATTTCTTAAAGACTAATGATGCAGTTCACACCTAACCAGCCTTACAAAAAATGCAAGAGAGCAAAGCAATTCAGAAGAATGTATATTTCAAACCTCATTAAAGGTCTTTCGTCGGCAATTCTTCCTCAATCTTGACAAACTTTCACTCTCTTTTATGTTGATGCAATTTGTAAACCTAAACAATTGGCTCAAGCTAATCCTATTTATTAGGTGTTTTAATACAAAATTACTACACTTTCTATGGAATACCAGCTTTATATTACAAAAAAAATTTACTTTGTTAGACAGAATAAAAGTTCCAGATCATATCTATCTGTATTCCTTTTCTTATCACTGCAATGTAAGGAATCTTTTACTTGTTCTCTTGAAATATATGGACTCTCATAAAAAAATGTGTTTAATTGTGTTCAGTCATTGCTGTACATTGCTTTTCTGCAATTTCCTATACATCTTTAATGAAACCCGGGACAAAAGCCATTGACAATACAATGGCATAAGTGAGAAAATGGGAGTAAAAGAAATAGATGGGAAAGGGTTAAAAAGTCACAGAAACCAAGAAAAATACATAGATATGTAACAGGAACACTACGAAAAAAGAGAGCAATAATAAACCTTGAATAGCAAAATAGTACCAAAAAAAGAAAAATTAGGAGAAAAAGTCTTGGAAAAGGGTTCTAGAGGAATAAAATGAGATTGGAGAAGAAAGAAATAAGATAAATTAGCCTACCATAATATAAAACACTGGTAAAATTCCCTGGAAAAAAGTAGTCAAATTCCAAGTGAAAACGGGTAAAACAAAGGAAGGAAAAAAAGTACTAATAACAGTAAAATCTTGTTGTTTTACTAATTTCTAATCTGTAAGAGGCTCATGCTATCCGTCATGTTTGATTTCACAGAAATTCATGAGCATACACATTCTATATACTACTGTTCATTAATTTTGATAGTACTTCTGCCTGTGCAGGTAGTTATAGATATTAGCAGGACTAATATTTTGATCTCCCCCATATTTGATGGGCCATATTCATGTGGAAGAACCATTTCTGTTGATGTGAATTCTTCTAATAGTTTCTTATTCAGCTGAAAAAAAATCAACACCTGTGATCCATCTTACACTGCTGTGACATGCACATTCCCCCCCCAGAATCTCATAATCTTCTGGAAGCCTTCTTGGTGACACACACATCTAAATTTCATGGAAAACATTTCATCCAGCTGTATTTATCCAATGTTAGGTAGACAGTCACAACACACAACTTCATCTGCATATAGATTTTGAACTCGTTTCAACTAACTTGCTGGCACCCATTTCAAAATACAGGCACCAAGAGTCTCTTTTGCTCAGCAGCTGCATATTATGAGTCATGACTACCTTCAGACTATATATTTCTCTTTTCTTTATGAAGAAGAGAAAAGAATTTTTGTCCTCCCATAATTCCAGACTTGGCACAAAGAAAGGATGTTGACTGGGTATATATTACTCATAAAATCATAATTTTAATCAAAATTGTTAGTGATGTTGACTTTAGGGTTATCACAGGACACGTGTTAATGTTAAATATGGCACCATGGTTTCCCTGATTAAAGAATTTGCCTTCTGTATCTGTCAGAAGAGAAACTTCTGAAGTGGAAACTTCTCAGTCATGGGGCTCTTACAGTATTAGACACCATCTATCTTTGTGTCAACAGCACTTCAGGTACCTAAAGTACAGGTTCTCCCCCTCTGATCTACTAATGAGTTACACCACGACCTAAAAGAAGGTATTCATGAGTAAGCAACCTTCTTTATGGAAATTAATTTTCCAAGAAAGTGTTGTTTCAGGCATCTCATCACCAGAGGCAAGAAACCAGCAGAAATGCCACAGCTGTTGGACACTGAACACTTGATATAATACCAGCATAGAGTCATCTAAAATAAGTTTTAAAGCATTCTTAAAAGGCAAATACTTTCAATAGCAAGTGCATACTGAGTCGTTTAATGCTCCATGATTTATTTATGAGGATTTTCATCATAGTAAGGAAAAAACATCATTGAAAAATAAATGAAAACCAGCATGACATTAATATGACCAGAGAGAACCTCTTGCTCTTGCCTTTGGGATACGATCAAAGGACTCAGTTCTGTGAGTATAGTTCTGAAAAATAATCGTGTCTGACAGTCAGCACATGGCCCCAGTCCTTAGCTGTACTGGAACAGCATTTGCCACACCATCAGTGCAAAGAAAGCCTGAAGACAACACAGCCTTCTCCCGCGGCAACTACGCAAAATGAGGAACTTCCAGAAACACAAAGGAAAGCACATTGCTTACCCTCATAGCCTAGATAAAGGAAATGCATGGGGAAAAGACCAGGATAAAAGGTCATCCCTAAACTAAACAACTAAACAGCAGCTTTTGTCCATGGACAGGGTATTCAAAAGAACTTGCAATCTCCAAAACTACAGGAGATTAGTTCTTTGAAACAACTCCCTTTTCTCTCGAAGTTGTGCTGTTCATCCCAGTGACACAGCTGAAAAGCAAGGGCTTCCTCCCACAGACTATACACAGACTGCAGTGAATGCTCTCTGCGATGCAGCACACAGTCCCTGTTCTCAGCTAGTCAGCTGGGGATCTACCCAAAGCTGATTGAAGTTCCCCCAAAGCTCATGTGACCCTTTCTTCTAGGAAAGTGAAAGCATAGGAATAGAGAGGAAGAATTAAAGTGGTGAAAAAAAATTTAAAACTCAGGAAATGCACAGCACACACAAATCCAGAAGCTGGAAAGAAATTCTTAGGTTTCGCAGATTTGATACAGAATATACAAGTAGGAAATCATTATATACATTTCCATGAATGCTTCAGATCATTTGCCCTTGTTCGCTGAATTGTTTTGTCCTTTGATGCATATATTTTCTGCTCTTCCTTGATACATCCTTGTAGCAGTTCTCCCAGCAATCAGGTCGGCACAAAGATATGTGAAAGGAAGTCTCTGATTCAATGCCCACCATAATACACTCCTCAAAACAGTCTATCACATTCACTATAGGTGTCTAGAAGGTACAGTTGAATCCACACATTCAAGCAAAAATCTCTTGCTCTTCTTTTACAGAGCTCTTCCTCACTATAAACAAGTCCATTCAAAAACCCCTTGATCATCTGAAATTACACTTCCCTCTCCCTGTCCCTTCCCATTGCTGCAGCAAGAACTGGTCTCCTTCTCCCCACGAACAACAAGAAATGGCTAGATTTGGCCCCTAAATTCACATTTGTTTCCAGCACCCTGTTAAAATGCCAAAACTGTGGGGTTTTTGTCACTGAGGATAAAGATGTACTTACACTATCGAACAATCTAGGTAATTCTGCATTTTATTACTCAAGATCTGTGATTCTCCCTAACAGATTTAAATTAATGGAGTATAAATAAGTTTGTCACATCTTCAATAATTTTCATTAAGTGTTTTTGCTTTAATTTGTGAAAATATAATTTGTACACATTACAAACAAATCAATATTTCACTTCCCATATTTTTTCATTTACATATAGAAAGAGGGAGAGAGAGAGGAAAAGTCTTTTCCACTTCAGCTTCTTCATCTGGGACAATAAAAAGGGAGCAACATTTATTGAGGGAATGAACACTGAAAATTTACATATTCTTCAACCTGAAGTGAATTTACTGCATCAGTTTCCCACACACGTTAGTATAGTTCTGTTTTCACCTCTATACTCCCATGCACATGAATATTGTGATCACTCAACATGCCCTGATATCAACACATCCAGATATCAAGTCTTGAGCATTTTTACACATCCATTTTTCATGTTTTTAAAGTTCCCTTTAATAATTAGAAGTGAAGGAAGTGAAAATGGATCAAATAGCTGCAACTGATACTTCTGTCCACAAAGTGTGCATGCTGCAAAAATCATCACATCCAGAGATGTTATTCTGTTCACTTTTAGAGAGGTTGTGATCACTTTCTGTATTATTTTCAACATCATTTCCAGTACAGATCTATAAATGCAGAGAAATGCAAATACATGCTCCATTTAGAATTCCATACTGTGAAAAGCAAGCTTTTTTTTTTGTTTTAAAATAAAAAATTAGAATATAGGGCTACTTTTTATTTGCAAAGAGTACTAAAATACCAAAATAGACTATAAAGATACACATCCCTAGAGAGGCCTAGATATTAAAAGATACTTAGATAAATTATTTTCATTTCAAAAGCACTAAACACTTATAAGTATCTGTTATACAAAACAGGAAATACTGGATTTTCACTACCTCTTACAACTTGAACTGTTTAAACACAGACTGAAGAATCTCATTTTAGGTTCAATCATGGTGACCAGCTGCTCCTTAGTCTTCTATTTGCAAGATAAGCACTGACCTTGATTTGTCATTCTGGGCTTCAGATAGTCATTTATGCTCACAGAAAGTAAGTGTAATACACTGGTGTTTTTCTAATCATTGTTCTAGTCAACAAATGGGTATGTCACCAGTGGTGTGAAACAGTAGAAAATGAGGTCCATCTATTTTAATGTAATTAAAACCACATTTCAAATAAACCTGTTGCATACTGTATGGAAAAAAAAAAGTTGAATTATTTTGTTACATAGGTATATTTTCTATTTCGTATCATTCCCTCTACGACATGTCATCCTCTGAACATGAAAATGGAAAGAGTCACATGTACAATTACACACCAAAACTTCTACAAAGACAAAACTGGCTGAAACTTCATTTAAAGCTTTGAAATACAGATACTATTTTATTAAAAAAAAAAAAAGAAAGAAACCTTGTGTATTTGAGAATACACACAGTGATTTTAGAAACCCACAGAGACTGTAAATACCATATAGATCTGGTACATGAACAACATATCACATCAGAATTAGAAACAGTATGAAAACAGAGTACATAATTTTATGTCAGGGAATATTCAGCAATACATATTTTATAAATAGTTTTAATGAAAGGAAGCTGCCTGAACAGCAAAAGAACGAGGTAAATTAAAATTAAGCCCCAATGAGCTTCTCATTTTTCAGGTGGCCAATCTCAAGTTCAAGTTTGTCATAGAAAAATGATAATTTTTTTAGAGTTTGCCAATTTTATTTTTTATCATCTGAACCAGAATATTTAATCTGAGGAGTAGAGGCAGATGTTTCTTAAATAACACACCTGTTCCCTTTAAGTTGGAAAATATAGTCAAATTGCATTAGATTATCCGCCTGCATGAGTGTGTTTCAGATGCAGAAAAGAGAACTGTCTGCAAGGAGTTGATTATAGTCAGCTTGCAGCAGTTCAGATACTTGTTTCTGCTTCAAGGGCTGGATTCAGACACCAGAAGACTCAGACTCAGTTGCTGCACTCCATCTCGGGGTGTGGCACAGAAAACCATTTTCCTTCCTCCACCACTCAGAAGAAACTATTACCATGTGAGGCAAGTTCCCCACAGAAGCACACAAGAACAAGCACGTAGGTGGGACCAGAGGTCTGTTTTCAACACCAGTGAACAAAGGGTGCTTAGTGCAGAGTACAAGAACAAGGTAAGTCTGTTATGATGTTTCCCATCATATCCTTCCAGCATCTAACCATTTGTGTCTCTGAGAGTTCCTCGAGCCACAAGGTGTTTTTTCTAGAAATCACCACCCACTGCCTCACCTCAGGCAATTTAAGGTCCAGAAAACCAAAACCTGTGTTTATTTCACGAAAAAAAAAAAAAAAGGGAGAGGGGAAAAAAAAACGGGCTCATTTTTGTTCTAAAAACCTCTTTTCCTTTCCACTGGTGTAAGTCATCAGTTACTCTACACGTTTTACCCTTCCAAAATTGCTACTAAAGACAAATCAGGCCTAGCTACAAACATGTCTCAGTGATCATTGCAGGGCACAGTGAGCCCACCCTCTCTTTTTTCCATTATAGAATTGCCAGTGTGTATGGCTAGGTAATCATAGGGTTCCTACAAATCTCTCCTTTGCAAACCTTGTACTCCAACCTCTGATTCTCCTTCGCAGGACTGGGGACAGATGAGCAATTCCTCTATGTGAAGAAAGCCAGGAATGCCAGTTATTTTTGATCCACACTCCACATGATGGTAGTATTAAAAACTACAAAAGACATTTTGTTCCCTGTGCACAGAGAATGTGCACTCTTTGTGCTGTAACACAACATATGCACTCCAGAAATCTACAAAAGAAATAACCTGACATTTTAATAATAAAGATACCAACTATTCTCCTCCAAGCCTCTATGCAGACAGAGGAAATAGTGACTATTGATAAGAAGTAGGTAATTTCCTCTTGATTCCTATTCATAAACTCCTTATGAATGTTAACACTGTAGGTCTTGCATATGATTGAAATTAAGATTTCTGCCTGGCAATACCTGCATTCCTGTAATGCTTGGCCTACAAAGGCTTTCAAATTTTTAAAATTGTTTGCATAGAAGGAAAAGATTCACTTTATTGTGAGCCATGGCAGCTTGGTAGGCAGATAAAGCTTTACCTGAGACTGGTGTGTTAACTCCTTTAGAGTTCTGATCTCCCTGTTCATTTACTTTTTAAATAGCAAGAGAAAAGTGGATCAGACAGAATATGGATGTAACTGCAAATTATTCATCTATCATGCTTACTGCCTAGTGGCAATCTCCCTTTGACTTTCAAAAGAGTGAGATGGGGCTCTTTCAACACTACAAAATGTAGAAAAGTAAAATACAAGTTCTGCTTAAAGTGGTGGCATTGTGAAATGATGATTATAGAAAAACAGTAAATAATAACAACCAAAAAATCCCTGTCTAATGAATTGGACTTCTATGAGCCAAAGGTCAAATCCCAGGCAAAACCCACAGAAATATTTCACAGATAAGGGTTAGAGTATTCACGTGGGTTTTGTCAAAAGATTACAATAAGACGCGCTTTCCAATGGCCATTAAACTTCTCCAGTCAATGGGACCACCTGCAAATGAATTAATTTTATGTAATTACTTTCACGTTCTGTAGGGACACCCTGGCTGTACAGCAGTTAGGCCTCAGAACATCACGATGCCATTTTCATCACTCACTTAGGTTTCTCCCACCAAGGGCAACCCACACTACAGCCCTGTGGCAACTATCCACATTCCTGACCATACTGTGTGAGCTCAAACTACACATCCTAACGTGCCCTCAGACCTTCAGCTGTCCTCCCAGGATTCTCCCCATCTTTGACAACTGCATCATGAGACCAACCACACAACTTAACTGGTCCTGACTGAGTCTCAGTCTTTGATTATCTTGTAGGCAAAGGAAAAGGACACCAAAAACTGGACTTGTCTATCAGCCTTTCACTGGGTATATGTGCACATGGTATCTGGCAGCCCAAAAGGGCCGTGTATCAAACAAGTACCTGTTTTCCCAAGGAGCCAGACCAGAGAACTCCAGAGGTTTTATGTCCTGCTTACATCATTTTTCTGGATATAACTCATGCTGCGATGTACTGGAGAATTCTTTCCCCACTGAGAAGATTCCAAGTCATCAGAGGTCACCAAGTTTTAGAAATACAGCACACAGGCCAGAACACACAACATTGGATGCAACATTCTTGGGTTCACATGAAGAGGTAGGGAGGTAGTGAAAGAACCAAGGCCAAGGTTCTCTTCCCAAGTCATACAGACAGCAGATTAGTTACATGTAAACAAGTCACACCATTTTTAATCCTGCAAAAACCTTTGTTGTTCAAGACAAAAGACTTTCATTCACCTCACTCCACACTTTACTCACTTCACAAAGAATGAATTCTGACAGCCCTGCTTCAAGGAACACCACCCTGAGTGCTTTTCTGTGTTCCTGGTTCATCTGGAAGGGAAGTATGGCCCTTTTCACAACGGACCCTTTCTTTAGCACACCCTGTAATGTTCGGAAACATGGAGTTTGATGAGGAGCCACACCTCAGCTGTCCAAGCCCCAAACTGAAAGCTCCATCAAAGACAGGTAATGCTAAGAATCCTCTGCTAGCATGGACTTCTACAAAAGCAGGCCAAGTTAATTGTCACATACATATATATATATTTATGTCTATCAATATGTGTTAATGTATGTCCTCTTTTTACTTAACTTTGATGCAAAGAAATGTTGATCTTTACTCACAGGAGCCTACTCTCTGTCGTCCCTGGCAGATCTCTGAATCAAAACTCGTTATCACCTGTCCAAGAAATCCTGCATAGCAACCTGGATTAAAAAAAATACAAGGCAGTCCACTTTCTAAGAAGAAAATCCTTGATAAAAAACATCACATGAAAACACATTCTTTAAGGTATATGCCCTTCCTTACCAGCGTCTATGCTCACCCACCACATTCTTCCAACACTCAACACCTGAGCCACTTCAAGACTTGCCCTGTGCTTGAGACACCTTAACAGACAGTCCTTTTCTCACATGCCTGTTCCCAGGATAGCAATCACCTGGTTTGGTAGGATTCTCTTGGATGGCTTAAGTTGTGGACAGGGTTTCTCCTCCCTCACACAGCAGTGAAAGAGAAGATAAATCTAAGGTGTCCCGAAGCACCTACATATGGCTGCATAGAGCAGTAACAGATGGTAATGCAGGAAGAGCAAGCAGGAGAAAGGGTGAGAGAGCAGAACCTCAAACAAGACAGAAGCAAGGCCAAACCAAACATGTGCATACCCAGTAATCTTTCACAGGTTACAATCTTGATTTTTTAGTCCCTTCAGATGCCAGATGAATGGCCATAACCCAGGATACTGATTCAGAGAATGTGCAACAGTAGCTGAGACTGGGATAATCACAGAAGCAGAGATGTGGCAGCCATCATCACAATGAACTTTCTTTATAACCCAGGAAAACGTAACTGCTAGATCGTCATGACTCTTTCCAAATGTCACTCTCATTTTGTCTTCTGCATGAGTATTTATGCAAACAGAATAACATGGGACTTTGTACAAATATGCATACTTGGAATGTATTCAATCCCTACACATCTTCTACTGTACCAAATAAAACACTTTGTATATGTATTCCTGAAACCCCTCAGAAGGAAGCAGAGGAACTATGTAGAGGGAGATGGGTAGGCTTCACAGCAGGAAGGTACAGCTGAACTCCTGCCTGAATTTTGCTTAAGAATGGGCGCAGACTGGCAATGGACAGCACTGGTACCTGCATAAATAAAGCTAGAACTTGTTCCACTGGTTGGCATGTGAGGTAAGAAGAGGCAGGACCAAGCTGAAACAGCCACAGACCTGTGGTGTAACTGTGGGAAGTCAAAGTAATGCCATTCATGCTTGTGCATGTTGCGCTGGTCACCACTGTAAATGTCAGGTGTCAAGGGTTTCCAAGAACTGATAGGCCAGTCTGGGCTACATTTTTCTCAACATTTGGGCCACTATCACAGTAAAAGCATGTAAGGCAGAAAGACCTGTTTTCTGTCCTAAGCAAGAAGCCCAGCTCCAACTTGTTACAACCGTGGGGATAAGGTAGGCTCTAGCTGCACCAAATAAGAGTCTCAGATGAGACTCTGGGTGGTGTAACCAAGGTCATTTCTCATTATCTGCTTTCAAGTAGTGGACAATCATCTTTTTCCAGAACTGAGCTGGGTTATTTTGCAATATGCACCAGAGATTACATTAGAAAACTAATATCTAAACAAAACTCTGACCAAAAAGCAAGTTAAATAGACTTCTTACTTTCACCAATGTGTAACTGTAGTGGGATTCCACAGGGCTTCATCCACTTGTGCTTTTCAACATCTTCATAAATGAGTTGGGCACAGGACTGGAAGGTATTCTAAGCAAGTTCGCAGATGGTACAAAACTGGGAGGAGCTGTTGACCCCTCGAAGGCAGGGAGGCCCTGCAGAGAGACCTCAAAAAATTATAGAACAGGGCAATCACAAAGAGTATGAAATTCAACAAGGGAAAGCGCCGGATTCTGCACCTGGGATGGGGCAACCCTGGATGTACAGACAGACTGGGGAATGGTCCAGGTCAATGCCGTGCCATGGAAAGGGACCTGGGGGTCCAGGTCAATGGCAAGTTGAATGTGAATCAGCAGTGCCCTGGCAGCCAGGAGGGCCATCTCTGTCCCGGAGGGGCTTTAGGCACAGCATCACCAGCCAGGCAAGGGAGGGGATTGTCCCACTCTGCTCTGCACTGGGGTGGCCTCACCCCGAGTGCTGGGGGCAGTTTTGGGTGCCACAATATAAAAAAGACATTAAAATATTAGAGAGTGTCCTAAGAAGGGTAGCAAAGATGGTGAAGGGTCTAGAGGGGAAGCCGTATGAGCAGTGACTGAGGTCACTTGGTCTGTTCAGCCTGCAGAAGAGGAGGCTGAAGGGAGACCTCATTGCAGTTACAACTTCCTCATGAGGGGAAAAGAAGGGACAGATACTGATCTCTGTGATGACCAGCGACAGGACCAGTGAGGGAATGACCTGAAGTTGTGTCAGGGAAGGTTTAGGTTGGATATTAGAAAAAGGTTTTTCACCCAGAGGGTGGCTGGGAGCTGGAACAGGCTCCCCAGGGAAGTGGTCACAGCACCAAGCCTGACAGAGTTCAAGAAGCATTTGGACAATGCTCTCAGGCACTTGGTGTGACTCTTGGGCAGGGCCAGGAGCTGGACTCGATGATCCTTGTGGGTCCCTTCCAACTCAGCTTATTCTGGGATTCCCTGATATGCCTCTATTCAGTAGAGAGTGGAAGCAAATGTTTATACATGTGAGGTCTCACTGCAGCTGGTGTTACATATTCAGGGTTCAGAACATGCTTTGTTGTTTCACTTCACTGGCACTAACAGAGTTTCCGTATCAGAAAAAGAGTGACATCAAGTAATTCCCCTTTCATGGTAGTAGTGAAAAATTTACTAACACTAAAACTCTGCCTGGATTTATTTGCAACAATACAATGGACACATGCAAATATCTTTTGGTTTATAGAAAGCACATAAGTAATGTGTAAAGACTTGCAGGGAGCTCAGCCCAGCTATTCACCTTAGGTCAAACACAGCAAAACATTTTGACTTCTAAAGATTGTTGCACAGTTCTGCTAATACCAAGGAAAGAGACTGTTCATTCTTCTGCAAGGCCTCTTTCATTGACAATGAGCTATGAATAGATTTCTGAGGTATTGGATTTGTTTGGTGCTTTTAAATCCTTTTCTGAGTCATATTTCTCTGCTCTCATCCTTTTATTACAGATGAGTTAGTTGCAAAAGCTCATAATATCCCAAAACATCAATCTGAGATGGCATAATGAGAGCAGGATTCATGGGGTGTTTTTTTGATTTTTTTTTTAATCAATTACTGACAAATCAATATATTTTATACTATTTCTGCCTCACTGTTTTATTATTTCATAAGGTCTGCTACTTCAATTAAAGATTAAATGACTTGAGTTATCATACCATTAATTGTTCCGAACTGGTGAAATGTTCCTGGTTATATATGAATGTCCTTGTTTATGACAGATAGGACAATTGCCTCCCACAGAGACACTGTAGCTGTAGTGTGATGTCCCACGGAGTATCCAGCATTACTGCTGATGGTGATTGTGTGTGGTTAGTGTGACTTGCAGGGAACTGCTTTGCACCTCCAACTTCCCCACCAGCGCCCTCGTGGTTAGTCAGTCAAACAGGTGATGCAGCTGTCTGGAGATGAACATCTAAAACTAGCCCAAGATGGGTAGCACCTTTCACTGCTCTGCACTTCTGATTTATCTTTGTTATGATGTTTCTTGGGAGGGGGTTGGGGGCTTGGGGGGAGTTGAAGTGTTTCTTTGTAGGGGGTTTTGTACTTTTTACAAAGCTCTGAAATCTTTTTTGTGGAAAGCTTTGTTCAAGCTGTCTAGAGGTAGTGCAGAAAAATGTCCAGTTATTTCATTGATTGGCTTTAGATCAGACTAAATCTAGCAAATACTATAAGCAAATATTATACTTTTCTTCACACATTTACTGCTTTTTATAATATATTGAGAGTGCATTTTATAACCCTTAGGGCTCTCTCCTGCTTGTACTTTTCCTCAAAAGGATGGCATAAAAAGGCAAAAGAAAAAATAAATCAACATAAAACCCCAAGTTTACTTCTCCAAAACATGTAGTAATCTTGGTTATAGTCAGCACATATTCTTAGATCTCATTGAGCTTAACAGGAGACTTCTTTTAAACACCTCCATTCTGAAAAATATTCCCTCTTGGTTAATAAACACAAGAAGGATTTCCTTTAGACTCACAGGCTTGTTTTCACATCTCTTTCTTCAAGCTGAGTTTTACCATGCATATTACAGA
The DNA here is from genome assembly GCA_013397115.1 of Edolisoma coerulescens. Taxonomy (NCBI): domain Eukaryota; kingdom Metazoa; phylum Chordata; class Aves; order Passeriformes; family Campephagidae; genus Edolisoma; species Edolisoma coerulescens. The sequence goes on from VWZW01005525.1 coordinate 465,076, forward strand.
TAAATACTGACCTCATATCCCTTACTGAACCTAGAAATACCTTTGTAAGCAAAGGTTAAGTAAAGTAGTCAACAGGAGGAAGAATGAGGCAATTTCTGGAAGATAGATCTTTACTCCTGTGCCTCAGTTACAATATTCATCTTGTTTGTTTATGCTGAGGCTCAGGACAGAATTCAACAACAATGTATCTGTGTGGTCAAACACAGAGCATTTCTTTGCCTCTATGTGAGTAATTTCCAAGATGAAAACAATTACGTTTGTGCAGAGCTACACCCATGCCAACAGTTCACCTAAGAGGAAGGTGCTCTTTCTCTGCTCAAATACTTTGATTTCTTAACTGAGCTGCATATGTTCAGGATTAGGGATACTTCCTGCTCCCATAGCTCAAGAGACAGCCTAGTCAAGCACCTAAGTTGTCTGCATCTGGCTATGCAGTTCTGTTTTAAGAGCCCCACGTATGTTCTCTACAGTAACTCTACAGACATCTACTTCATGAGAGGCACGGAGTTCCCCAGTACCAGCCATTGGGACAACTCCTTCTGTTCCTAACATCTGAAGCTATATGAAATCCCACCACAGAAAACTAAGAATATATTTGTAAAAATGTAATCCACAGTATCTTTGCTTAATACTGCAAGTCAGATCTTTTTAGAGGCCCATGGGTATCTAGGGGGAGTCTGGGAAGTGTGTTCCATCAAATTTTGTTGCTGTAAAGTGTTTGTAGAGTCTAATAGTGGTTAGTTTTTACCAGTTCCTCTCAAATCAGCTGAGATAATCTCATGGTGGTGTATTCAGTGTGTTCCACAGGATATAGAAATTAAGTAATGGCCAAATCAGTTCACCTAATCTAGTGTCCTGATCCTACCTATGGCCAATATAGGTGTTTCTAATGAAGCTCTAAATAATGCAGCACATAAATATTTAATAATAAGATATTGTTTACATTCTGCAGAAAAAAATCTATTATTTCCACTGAGAAAATGCAGAATTAGTTGCATGTGTGAGTCTCATGCCAGCATTAAGCATTTAAGGGCTTGTTTCTGTTTCAAAGCTTAGCAGTTTACACACTTTCAGAACAATCGTCTGCTAGCCAAGAGAGGAAGCAACAACAGAAGGTGTGCATAGTCACATATGGCCAGATCAGGGGAACCATCCGGACTTAATACCGGCTGAATCTCTGGCCAAAAAATGTTCCAGATATCCACAGAGAAATCTGTGGGCACTTGGGTAGTCTGCATTGTGGCAAACAAACCTCACACTTATCCCAGATCTTGCATTGTCAAAATTAGAAAAATCCCATTTAATTAAAACTGTGTTTTTATCCATCCCCGCCTCTAAACAGCATGCACAGTAGCTTTTATTTGTTTTCAATTTTAGAAGAATGCAGTTTATGCCAAATCTGCCACGAAGATGATCTGAGAGAACTGTGTGAGACGAGCACATAAAAGTTTAAAGTAAAACTATCAGAGAGCCCTTGAACTCTCATGCTAGTCATTCCTCCCATCTTTTATAATACTCAGTGTTGTTACAAGGCCGCAATACAAGATGTCCTGGCACTCTAAAATCTTCTCATTTGATACACAGACATTCTGTAAATAAATCTGCAATGAAGTGCTTAAAGGTTTATTTCTTACTTTTTAGCAACTAGGCATAAAGTGTTGGGCTATAAAGTGCTTACAAACTAGATTACTGGAAGGGAATGGAATGCATTGTTATCTACTGAACCAATGATGGGTCAAATGGCACTTTGAATTCTTGTGGTGAATACGATTGCGACCTTCACATAGCCCATTGACAGAAAGCAATTTTATTTACATTTTTAAATCCATATAAAGGTGAAAGATGGTACCACTACAAAATGAAACACTAAATTTTTTTTCCCAAGGCATAACTGAGATCTCCCAAGGTCACATATAGTCTGAAATGAAGCAAAACTTTCTTAATCCTGCTACCAGTATGTTTCACTCAGACCTTTTAGTGTTGGTGATTTATTTTTGTTTGCCAGTTAAAAAGTCTCCTAATTTTAAGATGGAGAAATAGGAAATAATGAGAGACTGTTTCTTTTTCCCTTAATTGTTCTGCACAAACAGATCATTAATTATGTTTGAGCTGCTGTAACAAGCTAGTTTAATCTGTACAGATTAAAAAGGTCTACCCATAAAGAGATGGCAGGTTGAAAAAGCCTTTTTCAAAACAAAACACATCACATCTTCCTGGACCAACAGCACTGTAATGTCTATACTTTTAGAACAGTGTATTTGGAAAATAAATAAAGCTATGTATAATTGTATATAGTCTGCGCATTTAAACACTTAAAGAATGGCATATTCCTCCTATGTATACCAAATGTGCTTATCACTTTCAATTTAAAAAAAAAAATCTTTTAAAATCTATCCATTACATCACAGTATTCCCTCTGCACTTTCTAAGAACCTCATGATGAAAAAGTTATTACTAAAAGTCTTGTTTGTAAGCACCATAGAGTGGGTAGTGCTATAAAGAAGTTATAAATAGCAAAAATAACTGCATTCTTCTAACCATTCTGTTTAACCATGGAGCTACTCCAAAGTACAACATTTTAAAAAAGAACAACAGTTTCTTACAGAATAACACCATTTAGTGAAGTGCTGTCACACAGAGCACCTAGGAGGGTACATATGTTTATAAACTATAGATGGTTCTGGTAGCAATGGCTATGACTAAGGCTGCCTGAAACTTCATGTAATAAGTTGCTTGTAAGTTTGCTGAACTCCAACTACTTGGAGCAAAATTTTCCCCAGCAAGGTATCTACCTGAGTATTTTTTAGTCTTTGTGGAAAGGTTAACACAAAATGGTTTAGAGAACAAGACTACAGGAAAATATCCCTGGCTTTGGAAAAAAAACCAAAACCACTTTTTCTTTGAGAAGTCTTAATGTTGCATTTTTGGAAATGGAAAATCCTTTAAAATGTGTTAGGGCATGGCCTTTTTGTCAGGCATATAATTTTTATGATTCCTGGAATGCCTGTTGAAAAGCAGGCTAGTTTGTTGGGTGTTTTCAATATCAAGCCTTAACTACTTCCCAGAATCACTTCAGTTTCTACAGCTAAAAATCATTAGTATTCTTTCCATGTTTTAACACTCAGGGCTGTTTTCACGGAATGACCTATACATGTTTCAGCTCTGCAAAACAGAGTTTGCTTTCTTCAGCCCATAGAGCTAGATGCACCAAGCAAGTACACCCCTTCAATCCTGGCTCTGGATATCCTAGACCAACAAAAAAAGGTGCTGGAGCCAAGTTGTCCTATCCTTTCCTGACAGTTCCTGCAGGTGCACTGAGAATGAAGTGGTAAGTAGACATAAAGAGAGCATGCAATGCAGTATTTTGTTACAAGTTTTCATGCATGGATGATAGATACAAATCATTAAACAAAGGAAATTATAAACTTAAAAATAATGGATGGGGAGTGAGGGTAGTGGTCTGCAAATTGGTGACTTGTTTCAAGCTAAAAATGTGCACCCACAGCTAACCATGAGTATTGCTCTTCAGAAAAAAAATAAAGCTTTCAGGATCTTGGGCACATAAACAGCTTTCTAGAAGCAATTAGTTACTAATTAGTCACTGTGCTATGACAGACTGACAGGGTTTCTTAAAATGTGAGACAAGAATTGGACATGTATGTAGCTGCGAAGATAATGGAGTTTCAGCAAGCAGATTAAAACCAAGAATGCCTATGCTTACTGTTAGCCACCTTGGAAGATCGTTCAGGCTACATCCAGAAGGTGCCTATAAGCACTGCGGTGAAAGGCTTATTCTCTTTGTCCAAGGGACCTGTTAAAGTTCATAACCTGGAATTATCTACCCACATATTTCTGTCGGGAAATGTTTCCTGAAAGCATAATTCACAAAACCTACTAAACTGTCCAAACTAAGCAACCAGAGAAAGAAAAGGAATTAACTTAAACATTTTCTGACATTTCTGAAGCATAAATACTCCTAGAATTAGGTACCTTATTTTGCTGTTGCTAATATGTCCAATGAATAGAATTGGCAAGGCAAAATATTTTCAACTTTCTGGTTCAAGAATTTCTTACACATGATAATTAAGCCTTTTTCTGATATAGGGCTCTCAAAATCTTAAGTGCTTCTATTATGAGGGAACTCTAACGCATAAGGCCAAAGAGCAAGAGAGAGAGAGACTTAATAACACAAATGTCTCAGAATTTACCTAAAATGAGATCCTGTTTCCAGATTAAAGGTGTCCCTGACTGTATTAAACCAAGCAGAATAAAATGAAGAAGCACAATCAAGAAAATTCCACAGATTATTCCACCAGGCAGTGGTTAAAGCAATTAACTCAGATTGTGAGGTTTGGGTTCACATTTCCTGAAGAAGTAAAGAAATTGAACCTCTTAAATCCCTGACAGAAGCTTCGGTCACTGGGCTGATGATAAAAATATGAACAAGAGAGAGAAAATGGAGAGCGGAAAAGTCCTGTGACCCTATCAAATCTTTTGTAAGTCTAGGGTGTTACACACCCAGCTGGAGCCGCTTCCTGATGGTCAGCACTCCCTTTTGTGGTTTTTTGTTTTGGGATTTTTTGTTGTTTGTTTGTTTGAGGTTTTTTGTTTGTTGGTTTGTTTGCTGGTTTTGGTTTTTGGATTTTTTGTTTTCATGTGACTATGTGAGTCAACAATAAATACTAGAGAAGTTATGGTGTTTTAGGCTGAAGTGGTGGCATTTAAGTTAAAAAATAACTCAGAAGTCTAACTATCACATCTGACACTAATTCTGTTGTATGTGATAGCTGAATGTGAGGTGCAGTCATTTATTTGGGAGCAAAGCTTTGCTATACATTGTTAGTTTCTTACAACTGACTAATAGGATGCTTGGAAGTGTGAATGCAGCTGACAGCTGAGCCCAGGATGGTCAGGTCTGACATATCAGCCATGGAAAAAGTACTATTCAGTGAGGACATGCACACTGAAAAACGTCCAAAGAATATATTCAGACTGTCATGAGACAGAGCTTGAGTGCATGGTTGATGTGAATTAATTATGGAGTAATATAAAGTAGTTAAACAATTAAAGCTAGAAGTTGTGATACAAGAGATGAAAAATAAAGAATATTGCACGTAAGTACTTTCTGCACTGGCATTTTGTTGGACATTTGGAAAGTTTTTTTGCTGTGATCAGTGGCAATAAAATTGTATGAGAAAAAAAATCTCTAGGTGAGGAGTTCAGCCTTGAACCAAGCCTGTGACTGAACTCAGAGTTTCAGGTTTGTGGGTAACATTGACTCAGACACCAACAATGCAAGATGTAAACATCTTAAGCAGTCAAGAATGAAACAGAGGTCCAGGCTCAGAGATGGAGACAAACTCTTGTAAAAACAGACATCAAAGATAAGCAATAGGACAGGATGAATCTTTATTCAGATTCTGGGTTTTTTGAGATTTTGTTTTGATTTCTAAGAAGGAATTTGTGTTGGGATTGCCTTTTGATTACTGTACTTGTTTCTATGTAACTACAGTGACTCATTCATATTTTAGAACCAACAGTATTCCATTGAAGACTAACCTCCTGTTTCTTCAGGCGTGAGATGTAATAACATGTATAATGAGATATAGTAATAATGCATTCCCGACCATGCCCAATGAGTCTTCTAGCAAAAGTAGAGGTGACCATAACAAAATTGCTTAGGTATTAAATAGGTCAAATCATGTCCTTCTTAAAAATTACAGCTCCCGTATCATGTTTACTTATCATGAAAACAGAAAAAAATCATAGCATCAAGTATATTTTGCAACCATTGGAGGTCACTTTCATGCTGATATTTCTGCTAAGAATTCTCTGCCTAAGCAGTGATACATTTAGCATCCTTAAGTAACTTGATATTACTTCCATTGTCAAAGAGAAGTGTCTCAATTTAAAAAGAAAAAAAATAGTTGAGTCCATTTTCTGTCAGGCTATCTTTATGACAGCTTTTTTTTTCTAGATACGTACTCAGAAGGCATTGGAAACTAGGATAAATTCATCAATGTAATTTCAGTTGTGTAGATTTTCCATCCCCACTGGGCATATTTATTGGAATCTTACTGTAGCTGGTCACATTATTAATAGCAAACAATTTATTTGATTAATTTACCCTATAGTTCTGTTCATTAAAAAGTCTCTCCCATTTTGATTTCTGCTTATTTTATTCATAAGCATTCGGTGAATGTTTTCAGCATATTTTAGTCAGGAGTTTGTTTGGAAGCTCTTTGCTTCATCTAATCACAATGATTCTTTCTTTACTGGAGATGCTGTGACTTGAAATCCGCAGTTAATATTGTCTTTTTTCCCCTAATTTACTTTGCCACTGTAAGTGCAGTATGAGGAACACATCTCACAAGAATAGTGAACATCTAGTGTCATATTTGAAGCACTGACCTACCAAGGGGTGCACAAATCCATAGGAAAACAATCTTTCTCTAAACATTCATCAGACAAAACAAGTTTACACAGGGGTATGTTGAAAAATGAATAAAAAAATACGAGAATACAGGAAAATTGAAATCTTCAGAGAAGCAAGAACTTTTATAGATGGATCCTCACACTATTATCCCAACTCACTTCAAGCCACTCCCCTGTTGTCCTGTGATATATCTTCCCAACACAGAATGATCTTTCATTTATTCCATCCACCAATTGATCAGCTCCAGCTAAATCAAGGCAAAAAAGGGCCCATAGGAGTTGTAAGTAGCCTATGAAATGAGAATTATAGGATGTATGAGCAAAGAGTTTGCTGGTTTTATAAATGTTATTAGTATAACTCCACTGGAATTAGTTTTATCTAAACATGCTGAAAAGAGAATTATTCCAAACATCTCTAAAGTCTTTGAGAAACTAACAAAAAGGTCACAAAAAATCAATCATGCAAGGTGGACCTTGCTCAAAGAGGGCTAGGTAGAAATACAGTCTTAGACTCCATCTGATTTCCCCATTCATACACAAAGCTGAGGTAAAAAAAACTCCCATGGAAGCTCCCTAGAACCACCACATTCCCACAAATTAACAACTGTTCTTGGTGAATACATAAGCATATATGCCTCTCATTACCTGAAATGTTTTATAGGTCAAGAGGTTAAAAACTTTCCATCAGCAACGGAAATGTAGGTACAAATTCAGGGAGTGTAAAACACCTGAGCAAAATTGAGTCAGGGACCTGCCCAGGGAGATGAATTTTAGCCTGAATCAAGAGGCTAACGAAGTCACAGCTCCACCTGTTGAGCTAAAGCAAATCTTCCACCTGTAGCAGCTGGCAGCACGGGTTTGTTTTTGTGCCAGACATGGATGACTAACACTGGGCTGCTTGGATAAAGTAAAACATCAAAGTTTAGGGACAAACCATGCAGTCATTACTCTAGGTGAAGGAGTACTGTAGCCATGGAGCCATTCTGCCAGAGAACAAAAGGACTTGGATCTACGGGAAGGATCTCATGGCAGACCAAAGACAGGATGATGTTATTCTGGGTAAATTTACTAAAGAGTAGTGAGAGAAACAATGCTAGAAATAAAAGTGTCTAGAGCCTGCTCAGCTCTTTTTGGCTTTACAGAAGACTAAGTTGCTCAAACCAGAGGCTATGAATACCATATAGCCATACACATATATTCTTTCACGTTCATTAGAAATGCTTATTACTTCTTTCCTGTGTTACCTATGAATAGCCAGTTCACACAAAGCGAATCAAGCTAAAATGTAGTGAAATATCATTCCCAACAACCTTACAAAAATGGAAGTATTTATCAAGCTAAAGACCCCATTTTACAGCCAAAGAAATCAATGGAAAAGTTCTTGTGAGCCTGAATGGTCTTGAATCAGCATGCAAGTTTCTTGTGGAAGAATAAATAAGACTAAATTTTTTGCTTTACATGGTCATTGTTCCAGTACATTTTTCTTCTGAAAGAAAAAAAAAGAATCTGCAGTGGTCTGCAAAAAAGGTGCATCAATAATGCAGTTAGACTTCAACTTTAGACCACAAATATAGTATTGCAAAAGGGCCACATATGGCTTTCTGAGATATACCACCATTTGCATCTCTTTGTAATTCTAGACAGCAGTAAGGGTGGTGTCTAAATGCTTCAAAAATACATTTACAGAAAAACAAAAAAGGCCCATGAATTATCTATTTGAAAATCCCAACTTCAGTCTCATTTCATCAATAAAGATATTTTTGTACACTATTTCTTCAGAAGCTGGAGCAGTAGTCAGAATGAGTCACAAATCATGACTCAAAAAATTCAAAATTAATCAAAAAAGATAATTATTATCCCATAATTATAGGATTTTTAATCATTTAATTCATTCTTATCCAATAATAATAAACAATATTTTTAGGATAAGGGGTAGTAAAAAGTGTATGCTTGGCTATAGTCAAATACTATAATAGGTTCTAAGTAGTCTAGAGGTAAATTCAGCAGATTCTTAGCAAAAATATTACTCTGTAATATTTTTGAAGACATGGATGTGTTATGTTTTCCACCATGGAAGAAAAAAATTTTATATCCCAAAAAAAGAAATGCAAAAACCATACTGCATTCACTTTCTCCTAGCTCAGTAAAGCACTGAAGCACATGTGAGCAAGTGTCCTGTCTTCAGCTGAGCTTGTGTTTTGCTTCTAAAAAGTAGTTGCAAGCTGTTGGCTTTTACTCTGAAGTGTCTGCTACAGCACCATAATTTCAGAATATTCTATAAATTGTGGAGAACAAAAGCAGCTCCTCCTCTAATGTACTTAGTCACACATTTCCATACTCATTTGGGTTGCATTACACTGGAAGACTGAGCCATATCATTACAATCTGCTAATCCACACAATAACTTTTCCAAGACTCGCTCTGCTCTAGCTAGCAAATACACCAAATATTTAAGATACAAACACAAGCTGTATTGCAAGGTATTAATAATTCTGTGGGATAGTACCTTATAGCAGTGACTTGTGCTAGCCGAGAGAGCAGAGCTGCTCACAGAGGAAGAAGATACACAGCAAGAGGTCCCACTGAGACAGCACAGACAGAAGCTAAAGATGTGGAAGATGATTCACACAGACCACAGTCTTATCAAGGACCAGACAATGTTTCTTACCCACTCCGAGTGACCACTCACAGACGTGATTCCACTGAAGGTATCGATGCACTGCCCTCTGTTTGCAGCACGTACTACACTGCCACCTGCTACAAGCAAGTCACCTAAGCAATGGTTTGTGGAAACAGGGAGAAGCAACAAGTGGGAATATAAAATGTGGACAATATTAAGGTAATATCCACTGCAGACGAAAGCAGCAGGATGGAGCACATCTTTTTTAATGGTGAAGGTCTTCGTGTACTATTTCATATGCACATCTTTTCTGTCACATCTCTGTAGTCTTCCTTATTTTCCTGATCCTTAAAGATCTGTTCGCTCAGCAATTGTCCTCCACAGAGCTACAGCATTATTGATGTTTTACCTATCAATATTGCTCACAAAATATTCTCAAGGTGCAAAGCATTCCCCAAATAAACATTAAGAAAAATCTCTGCATGTAACACAGAGTAGTTGCAGTAAGTGACAGCAGAAATTACTCTAAATTAGAGTCAAATTACAAACTAACATTCTGATTTTAAGCACACCAATATTTTACAATACTGCTATTGACAGTGCAACAAGCATGAGGACACAGTTTTAACATTATTCTTATTTTAAGTCTATCTCTTATTTTGCAAGACCTCAAATGCTATGGATGAGATTGTAAATATAAAAAGCAGTCCATTAATTTTATATAAGCAGTTTTATATACCTGAAGGCCTATGACAACATTTCTTGACAAAGTAGCCTAGCAGAAGGACTGTTTTTCTGAAGTTCAATCAAGAATAGCTTATAAAAATGACTGTGCAGATAAATATTATGGTACAGGTGGTCTGAACAACCCATAATAGAAATTCCATTAGCTAAAATTTTTTAAGAGCTGCCAATTACACTTTCAATTTGAAGTGGTATCTGAATAGTGACAAGCAATCCTCGGAAATACAAATGGTCTACTTAATATTCAATATAAACAGAATCTGTCCTCCTCACACAAGAAAACAAACCACCGATTTACATGGAATCCTATCTTGTATTACACTGCAGGGTCAGGGCATAGGATGTGCTGCAGAGGAGTCTTTGTTTTTCCATAGTGTTCTCAATACATGGTCAGAACGTTTCGCCTTTTCTATTTTTACTTTTACCCAGTCACTCACATGCACCTCTAAAACAAGTGCAGGAAATACTGTGCCAGCTGAAAGTTAACTCACAGATAATGCAAGGCTGACACAGGGCAGGGGAAGGGGAAAGAGGATCATAAAACACACTGGTCACTAATCATTGGTAATGTTGCTTCTGCTGTTTCAAAGCGTGTTCTGACGAGGAAGGTAAGTAGCATCTTTTGTTTTTCAGCTGAGGATACTGTAGTGGTTAGATTTAAGTGACTCTACACTTTTCTTTCTAAATAAATAATATAGTTTTAATGTCTCATATCTTAATAGAAGATTAATAATTAATTAATTTTTTAAATATATTTTATATCTTATAATTTAATTCTATGCCTTTCCAAGAGCTATGGTTATTAGATCACTTCTTTCCTAGTATTATTTTGGCTGTCAGCTCTGCTTCTAAAAGAAGTCTGCTGCACAGCTATCACCAAATTCTGAGTAAATATACAAAGAAATAACATAGACATATTTTACTTATCAGTTTTTCAAAAGTCCAGCAAAAAAAAGAGCATTCACAAGTGCTCTTGTGCACACAATAACCAGGTTACACACACAAAGAAACAACCAGGCTCTTTGTTCTTTTGGTTTTTGTGACAAGTCTGGGTTAGAAGATGAAAGCTGAGGAAAATAGGGCACTAATACCATAATCATTTGGTAGGCCTAATTTCTACCTCTTCAATAATCTGCAGATTTGGAAAGAGCAGACTATCTTTCCATACACTGGTCAGCCTGTCATCAAAGTGATCAAACAGATTAACAGGAGAGGTGATAACCCAGAGAGCACTGGCAAAACTAACTTGAGAATGGACAGGACAGAGACCAACCAGTGGGCAAATCTTTTTTGAGCAGATGCAGGGGGCAAGGAAGAACATATTACTAAACCTCTCCTCAGAGAGGAATTGACAAGGCACCGGGAGAGATGGTGCAGTGTGCAAGGCAGATGAACATCCCAGAGACGTTTGTCACTAGCTGGACAGTGAGGCTTTGACATTAATGAGGGTGGCATTTGGAAGATAAAAGCAGTATCTCTGCAGCAGACAATGCAGTTTTGAGACACCACACACGGGGATATGTTGTAATCAAAACAGACTGAAGAATGTCCACATCCAGCAAAAGCATCACAATCACTACTGATATTCATGGGAGAATATGGATCAGGAATAAATGGCTTATGGTTTTGTCTGGAAGGCTGGTGGAGATTGTGGGTTATTTTACCTCTCAGCCCAGTCAATTCCCATCACATTCCTTTATTGAAGGACTCTTCATCAGCCATTTACTTACACCTGCCTTGCCAAAAGTCGCTGTTTCACTGACAAGTGCTTTTCAGGCAGCAGAGCTCTAGAGGACAGCTCTGTCGATAGTGAGTGGGGATTTACAGGGGTGGAGGCGCTTGCCTGAGATTATCTTCTCATGAAAGCAAGGAGAGAGCTGGGAGGTGTCCTGAGCACCGTCTGCCAGGACACAGGCAAGTGAAGGCAGCAAGATCTGGCTGCCCCTCACAGATGCCTCAGAGTGCCACTACCCCAAAAATGACATCAGCTGTGTCTGAGAGACACTCCTGACCCAACCCATGGGACAGAAAGTGTCATTGTTAATTAATAACTCCCTGTTCTCATGTCTCGGTGTCAGCCATGTCTCAGAGCTCATTTTTTACTCCTATGCACTTGGATATCTCTGGTCTCTCTCCAAAAGGAGAGGATGCCATGGTCCTGGGATAGACAAACCTGAGCATCTCAGAACAGCTTTCCTATCCCCAGATTCATTCTACCATCCGTGTTCCACTCCATACTGATGTATTGTCCCTCTGACCAGTTTTTCCTCAGAAAATAAAGCTACTATTTTCACCATTGAGAGAAAGCCAGTCAGCAGCAACAGTAAATAAATACATCGATCTGCTGGTCCACCTGTCTACTTCTTCCTTCAGGAAAACACTGACGCAGAGCGCCAAGCCCCAGTTCCAGAGCGTGTTGCGGGTGAGGTCTAAGCAGCAGCAGCCCGGAACATCGACAAGCCCGGGACGGGGCTCCGGGGAAGGAGCGGCCGGCGGCGCGGGCCGGGGCCGGCGCTGNCGGGCGCTCTCCAGGGTGCTGCTGCTCGGCGCTGCCGGCCCGGCCGAGGGGCAGCGCCCGCCCCGGCCCGGCGCCGGGCGGGACACTCAAAGCCAGCCCTCTCTCGGTCCGATTGCCAGAGCTTACCCGCTCTCCCCGCTCTCAGCATCTCCGAAAGAGAGGGGGGGGAAAAACGCACTTTAAAAAAAAAAAAAATTAGCAAATAAATAAATAAATAACACGTAGACTAATCGTGCACTGAAGAAAGTTTTAGACGCAGATCCAGCAACGAACAGGAAAACAGGAAGTCAGACTAACCCGATATGCGCTAAGGACAAGCTCTTTCTGCTTCCTCATTAATGCTTTATGCAAGGAGTGCAGCCCCACACGTGAAAGTAACCGTGCCCCCGTCCTGCTGCAGAGTTTCGAGAACCTCCCTGTTGTCCTTCAATACCGTCTCTGCTTTGATACAAAAAATGAAAGAGTATGGGGAAGTGATAGAAGAAATCTGACTGCATCAATCACAAACAAGCCCAGCAAGACGGATTATGGGAAAAGAAGCTGTATTCCTGAGTAACGACCGGCGTCACAGTAGTTAAAATAGAGCAGAAAAGCCTCTCCCAAAGTCAATTCTTATGTAGATGAGGTGACATAAGAGCTTTTCTCTCCCTTCGAGGGCTTAGTGAATTCCTAATTTGCCCATAGAAGCCCTAGAGGAATGAGGAAGAAAGGGCTGGAATACTGGGATTGCTAGTCGTAACAAATATTACCGTGATCTGGATTGTTGCCTAGAAATACACTGAAAATGAAGGGATCCAATGGCATTGTCTCAGCCGAGCTATTTGTCTTGACCTTCGGCTTTGTCCATCCAGGCTGAACAAACTTCCTGCAATGAGCGTCGCGTCCGCTGTCTCCCAGTCACACAACTTTGATCTCTCTGGGTCACGGAAAGGGAAAGAGGATGAGAGACAGTTTCCCTTCCGAAAGAAGGGCACTCGCAGAAGTTTAAACAACAGCCAGAAAAACGTAGGGTTAAGCAATAAACTGGGAAATGCGCTGTCCTGTTGAACAGAGAGTAGTTTGCACAGCATTGAGAACCCGCCAATATATATCATATCAATAAAAAGCAGCTCTTCGAAAGCTTGCATAGTAATTGAGATTGGAGATCTTTTTTGATATGGCTTGGCATTTCCTCATATCAATCTGACAGAGCCAACTCAGGAAATTGCTGGTAATATTCATCTGGGGAGCACTTTCATTAAACGTAATTCATTCGACTTTCACAATAAATTGAGTGACATCCTTACAGCAGAACCTTTTTATCCTTGATGAAGTGCTTGCCAGCCTTTGGTTTTCCACTTTATTGTCACATTCCTTAAAGCAGAATCGTCAACATGTCAATCTGCTGCATGAAAAAATGCTAAAGCTGTATTTACAAAGCACCCAGGAGGTGGTTTAATGCTGACTTACAAGAAGAGCAAGCTGGGTGTTAAACTATCTGCTAAATCACAGCAAAACTTCACCCAAACGCAGTCAAGAGAACAAAAGCCAATCCTAGGGAGGGAAGGATGGCTCACACATTCATTTTCTCCAAGTGCTGGCTATTCCGAGCAATTGGTTTCTTAACCTGCTTCACCGCACTTTCCAAGACGATAAGGAATTTGGCTTTTTGTTAATTAAAATGGCGGTTTAGAGATGCAGGGAAATATTAAAGAGGTTAAAATGGATACCTCTAGGTACCGTACCAACTTGCAAGATTTGGCTAGTCAAAGAGAGGCAGGGATATTGGATTATATTCAGGTGCCTCCCTAAAAGGTGCAATCTGTTCCAGATTGCTTTCTCCAGCTATATACTAAATTAAAATAGTGAGTACTAAGCATCAGGAAAAAGAAATTTCAGTGCGGGGAAACCCCTTCTCAAACTAGCACAGGTCCCTGGTGGTTAGGAAGGAAGCCTGGAAAAGAATATGCTATCCTCCGCTTGAAAAAAAAAATCAAGAGCGCAGATAAGTTTTTCACCTACACAAGATCGGGGTCCCGCTGTTATTCCCGTGCCTTACCTTCTGAAAAGGTAATTTTTCCCCCTTACACCACCGCTACAGCGTCTCTCAAACTCCTTTAGAAAGAGGGAGCAGGAGCATCTCAAGGCTACGTAAACTCCCCCGCACAAAAAGCCACTACTGTCCCTGCTCGCCAAGCGCTCTCCCCCGCCCTCCCTGCCTTCGACGTCAATTTGAAAATTGAAAGAAATCGCTTATTTGGGGAGAAAAAAGCAATACCCGAATGCATTCAGCACCAAATGTCTCTGAGAAAATACTGTGGGTGGTGATTACGATAGGACAATGCCTTCTCTCTCTTTTGTTTTCTGCCTATAGAGGTGTGGGTTTGTTTGTTGGCTTTTTTTCTTCCATGACAAAGTAGGACACAATCAGCAACAATCTTAGAAAAGAAAGAAGAAAAAAAAATCAACTTATCTTCTCCGGCACGTGATATTTCCTCACGCTCACCACAGCTTTCATTAACGGGGGTGAAATGACCGCAAACAGTGCGACACACAGGGAAATTAAATGCACACAAACTCTGGAGCCCCTAACCCCCTGTTTACCCCCTCAGCAAGTACTGTACCAAGTGTGCCACCGCTGAGGACAATTTTAAACCTCTGTTATTAACAACAATTTTGCAGGAAAGCTCCTCTCGGCTGTCAGAAGGCCTCCAAGCTACAGTGACGGTGTGAAACACTTAAAATCCCAGCCCGGCACGGGGAGAAGGTTAGCAGGCTGTTTCCAAAGCCCCTCTGCCAAAGCCATCGCCCTGTTTAACAAGGTGCCCCGTGAGCCCCGTAGTTCCACTCCTCTGGCAAAGCGCCGGGCAGGGAAGCTCCCCCCGCGAAGCAGCCTTCGCCGCGGGCTGAAAAATCACCCCTCCTTTTGCTCTTGCGCTGCTTAAGTTCTGCAGAGTTAAAGCGCTCTGCTACCCGGCTCCTGTACGTATCCTAATTACCAAACCCACCGCTGAATAAACACTTTGCTGGGAAAAGACGACAAGCCGGGCGGGGGGATGAGGAGGGGGAGGGATCCTTACCCTAGTTGCATGCCACGCAAAATCCCTACTGGTTTTAGTTCCGTACCCGCTACTCCGGGTGAGGAGCACCTAAGTAACGAGCCGAATTCTCTCCGAGCCGGGATGATCCCAGCAAAAGAGGTTCATGTTAGCANTCGCCGCCGGGAGCTGCCGGCCACAGCCCGCCGGGCCCCGCCGCACGGAGCGGCTCCGTAGCTGCCGGCATGGAAACGATCTGCCTCCTCCTCCGAGGCCCTGCTTGACCTGTCCCTCTGAGAAATAACACTTAGGATCCTTGCCGTCCTTCCTAACAGCCCGCGCCTTCTGTAGTCACTTCTACAGCATGCTGCTTCCACACGGGGGGAAAAAAAAAAGCAAGAAATGAAAAGAAACAGCCTGGCCTTTTATTGTCCTGTGATGTCAGACTGGAAGTTCACTGGCAACTAGGCAGGAGGTACAACGAGAAGGTTTCCGTCAAGGGAATGGTGTAAAATCCCGGCGTCCTTACAAACAGAGCTCAGTTCTATGGGAGTCTGCGATCTCCCGGTATTGTTTTGGTTTTCTTCTTTATTCTTTACGTGCTTCCTTACTGACGATTTTGAGCTCAGCACAGCACTGTTAGTTAAGGAAACATTATCCATTAGAATCAGACTAAGATGCTTTTGAAAGAACAGCGGTGATGTGGAGTGTCGTGGTAAATAAGACCGAGTGTAGGTGTTTGAGCACTTTCTGCAGCTTTTTAAAAGTAGAGAAAGAAAACAACTGCAAGACTTTAAAGGTTAACTCCTAATTCTGCCAAATAAGTACTCGGTTACCCGCTTAGGCCAAAGGAAATGCACTTCCACTGCAAATCAAATATAACATTTTCAATACACTGCACAGCTCGAAACAAGGAGAAAATGCACACCTCGCAATGCACAACTAATGTTCTTTTCAATAAACATAATATGGTGAACCATCTCTACCCCAGCAAAATTCCTACTCATTCAGATCGGCCACGACCTCTATAAATTTCAGGCAATAAGGCTGGATAGCATATGGCTCTATTAAAAGGGGAAGAAAAGCAGAAGCACTATTTTTTTTCCTTAAGATTTCATTACAAAGAGGTTTACCGGGCAGGGGAGGGGGTGGGGGACACAACAAAAAAAACGAAAAGAGCAGCGGTTTGCTGAGTGAAGAGAAATTACAGGGCAGACAGTGTCTGTAAATGAGTGACTTCGAGGCAGCCCAGCCTTACCGCAGCTGTTCACTCTCCATGAACACCTCCTAGTTCAGGCGAAGGGGAAACAGGCTATTTTCCCTCTCACCTATATTAATAACCCTCCTCAAAAAGGGTTTTTTCTTAACAAACTCGATAGGAAGCTGTTTGTGCTGCCATTTCATTTACCCTTCCTAACAGTTTGAGCACTGAAAATTTAATTCCTAATTGAAACTGCTTTTGTCCACGCGGAGCGACCTGCACATACAGATAGGCACAACAAAGTGCTGCACCTTGCTGCTTTGTGGCACCGCATCAAAGCTTTAATCAAAACTTCATGCTTCAGTGCTAATAAACAGTTTATTATCATGCGATGTCCTAATGCAAACTTTCAGAGTCGCTCCTGAAATACAGAGAATAGGGCGAGATTGGCATAAACGTGGAAGTGTCGAGTCAGAAAGAAGAATCGTGCTAGGGAAATCCTTTGGATCCTCCCCGAGTGTTTTGGCAGAAGATGCAGACCAGCCGAAGGGCGCGTTCCCTCCCCCTAGCTTATCTTTTACTCCCGACTTTTTTTTTTTTTGCCTTTTTTTTTTTTGCCTTTTTTTTTAATCATATTTCGCATTGTTTCGAGAGAAAGTTGAAAATCATCTCCTTCACTCTGCAATGCCAAGCCCTCGGAAAAAAAAAAAAGTATTCAGGTAATGAAGTCTGTAACTAAACGGTAATTGAATCAGCATAATTTGCACACTGAATGGTTTTCAAATGCTCCCAGTTTACAATTAAAGGAGAATTAATGCGCTTGTTGTTCAGACTGCAGCGCATTAGAATAAATCCAGCACTGTTGTTGTAATGAGTCGAGAGCAGTTTAACTGCCAGCAAACACATTTAAAATTTAACACGACGTATCGATCTCGCTCCGGCTTTTTGATGGATTATTTGCCACGCACTTTTCTCCCCGTTTCCCCCCACCCCTCGACCCCCATCCCGNCCCCCCACCCCGGCTATAAAATTCGCAGGGAGGAGAGACGCCCGCGGCAGACGTGGCACCGCCCGGCGAGGGCAGGACCCCCGATGAGGGAGCCACGTCGGGCGGGCACGGGAAGGGCCGGGATGGGTCGGGCCAGGACGGGCCGTGCCGGGCGCTGCGCGGGCGCGGGAGGAGCGCGGGAGGAACGCGGGCACCGGGGGGGCGCAGTCCGCCACGGGACAATTCCCCCCTCGCACAACCCCAGGAGTCGCTCTGCGCCCTCGGGGTTCCCGGACCCCGGGGGTCCCGGTTCGGTGCGCGGCCTCGGGAGCGGGAAGGCACCGCGGCTCCCGTCCCGGCGACCCGGAGGCTTTGCGGGGTAGACGAGCCCTGCCAGTTCCCGGCTCCTCCCGGGAAGGTGGTGTCCTGGGGGGACTGCAGGGTGCCGGGTGCCCCAGGTCTGCGCTCGACAGCATTCCCCGGCACGGCGCGTCCTGCGAACGGCAGGGTCCTGCCTGCTCGGGGTCGGTGCTGCCCCGTACACCGGGCCGCTGCCGGCGGGCGCGACCCCCGTCCCGCTGCCCCGGGGCTTCCGGAGGTGCGGGTCGGGCAGGGAGCAGCTGCGCCGGTCCGGAGAGCAGCGGCGGCGCAGGGGGGCTGGTGCAGCCCCCCGGCCCCCCGGAGTTACCGGTAGCCAAATACCCGGGTGCCACGAGGCGCTTCCCCGTGATGCCATCCCGGAGGGTCCCGGAGGCCGCGGGGATGGGTATGGTGGACTTTCGGCGGAGAAGCCGTGGGCTGATAGGATGAATCACGCCTTTCCCTTGCCGCCTCCCCGACCGGTGCCGTCGCAGCCGGTAATTACCGTGTTTATGGCAGAGCGGTAGTGGGCGGTGGGAGAGGAGGGGCAGGAAGCGTGTGCCCGGGACGGGACGCCCCGGCCCTCGCCCGCAGCTGGGATGAGGGAGGGAAGGGCGATTTCCGTGGGACGGTGCCCGCCGCTCCGGCAGCACGTGCAGGGTGCCGTGGCAGCCGGGCCGGGCTGTGCCCGTGCCGTGGACAGCCGCCTCCACCGCGCGGGGGTCCAAGTGTGCCAGCCTGCCCCGAGGATGCCCTCCTGGTATGGATCGGCACACTTCGCCCTCCAGGAGTGCCTTCTTGCAGGTATCAGTGAGGCCTCGGGTCCCTGGCTGACTGTTCCCTCAGTTTGGTGGGATGTGGGGCCATTGCCTTGTAGCTCAGGCTGCTGTGACGGGGGCTGGGGTCAGATCTCAACATCTGGATCTGTGTGATCCCCTCCTGTGCCAGGCAACAGCTGGCTGCAGAGCCTGTGTCTCCATTCCCACTTGCTCCCCTGGGATGGGTCATGGTCCCTTCCTGGTACACTGCCGGCAGTTGCTGCTGCTGCTTTCTTGCAGTGTGTCCCTTTCTGGGAGAGCAGGGCTGTCCCTTGTGCCAGGTGCCCTGGCTGGTTCCTGCCTTTGCTTGCATGGTGCCACCAGCCCATGGGAGCTGCTCAGCAGGTGGTGGAGGATGAAGCAAGGCTACAGCTGCCCTCACCAGCAGTATGGGGACACTGCCCTGGGCCAGCAGGTCCCAGTACATGAGGACCTACCGTCAGCAGGGAGGGGGCTCTTCCTGCCCAGCTCTGCTGCCACAGGGGCTCTGCTAAGCAGCCCACCTGCCTGGCCAGCTCCTGCCCTGGCTGGGGCCTGTTGTGACCCCCTGTAGAGGGGTGCTGTGAAGGCTCCCAGCAGCAGGTGACATCATTGTCCCTGGGGTGGCCAGCTTACCGCAGCAGGAGCTGGGGATGCCCATGGCACACAGCATCCCAACCCTGCCTGGCTCGGGAGCGGACCAGCCAGCACTGCTGGAAGCAGTGGTGTGTGCCATCTGGCTGACATCTTCTCCAGGGCCTCCAGGACCTGTCAGCTGGGGCTGCCTGGGGCTGCCTGCAGGCAGAGAGCAAGCCCCGGGGCAGGGAAGCCTTAGGGTCACATCCTCTTGCCTGGGCGTCCCTCACCAGGGCACCGCGGGGGGCTGAGCCACGGGTAGGGTGCTGCAGGCGCAGGGCAGGAGGCAGGCAGGCTGCCAGCCAGATCCTGTTGGCTCGAGGCCGGGCACAGCGAGCGGATGGACCTGTCTGGTAGTGCTGCCGTAGAGAGTTGCACAAAGGGCCAGGAATAGAGCAGCAGGAGGTGATTAGAAGGTGCAGGCCCGGCTGGGCGGTAGCAATAAATAGACGAGGCTTAAGCCCCTGCCTACCTGGGCAAGGCTGCTGGGCACACCTCTACACATGAGACAGCCACAGCCTGTCCCTGCTCTCTGCCACAGCCGACCCCCACAGCTCCGATCCTGCTGCCTCCCCTGGGCCAGCCTCTTCCCTTTGTTGCGAGCAGAGCTGGGGGAATGGTGCTGACTAGGAATGCTGGCCAGGAGTCTTGGCTGTGAGGACACGTGCCCCAGCCTGGTGGCAGTGTAGGGACATGGTCCCAGGCATGTCCTTCAGGCTGGCTGTGGACACTTCTCCACTGCCCTCCTGGGGCAGGTGTTGCCTCTGACCTTGCTGTGTCCTGTGGTGCTGCAAATCCCTCTGGCCCAGCACCGTGACTGCTGAATCGGCAGCACTGGCTGCAGCCGGCTGCTCTTGCTCCTCCAGGGATATGGGCGGGATGCTGCCTGCCAGGGATGCTCAGCGCCCAGCCCTGGGGTAGCTGAGCACCTGTGCCCCTTGGGGATCCCTGAGGTGGGTACTTTCTGGGAAGCAGATGCTATGCTGGCTCCAGTGGTCTTGGGTAGGATGAGGCAGGGCTGGTACAATCAGAAAGGTCATGTAGTGCCTTGTGTCACCACACACTTGCTCAGGAGCTGCCTGGGGAACTTGGCTCAGCACACAGCTGGCAGTGGTGGCTGTCTCCAGTGGCTGGGGTGTGTGGCATCACCTTGCCTGGCAGGTCACTGAGTGGGCACGGGCATCTTCCTGCCCAGCTGGAGGCTCCCTTTACCCTCGTCCTGTCCCCACAGGAAGGGTGCCGGCTGGCCAGCTCAGGGAGAGGGGTGACAGGAAGGAGCTGTTATCATTCATTGTCCCCAGCTCAGCTGGGAGTGACAACAACTCCTTCCTGCCCCACGTGTCCGGCCTGGCCGTGGGGCCGATGGAACAGGGCTGTTCCCACAGGGCTGCAGCCCAGTGTAGTGAGGGCATGGTGGTGTGGGACTGGCACTGGGGTGGCTCAGATCCCTGGGCAATGCTGGCTGCTGAAGGGCTGTGAGGACATGGCTGGGGGCTGTTTTGTGGAGAGCCAGCTCAGTTCAGCCCATTGCTGGGGCAGCTGCAGTCTGGCAGTGATGCCCTCTGTCCCCCTGATGCCCAGGATGCTGTGTGCCTGCTGTCTTGCTTGCAGCTCGTCCCTGTCATCCTGGGGTGGGCAGAGGGGATGGTGAAGTCCTGACCCCCCTTCACTGCAGCTCAGCCTTTGTAATCCCCTTCTCGTTCCGACTCACCAGCTTATTTCCTGGCTAATTCCCCAGGCTATAAATACTGCTCTGCCTCAAAGGGCCCCGAGGCCCTGTGGCCACCCTACGGGGCAGCAGCTGGTCCCCCTAACATGGAAGCAAGAGCCCTTGTCCCCTCTGAGGGCAAAGGGTGTCACTTGGGGGAGCAACTGCTGTGTGGGGCCAGTGGAATCTTGGGCAGGGCTAGCTTTAGCCCAGTTCCCCCTGGCTGCATTGGGGACTGTCCTTCACTGGGCGGGGTGATCCCTCGGACCCTCACTGGGGTGCAGGAAGTCCCCAGGAAGAACCTGTGGGTATGGGGAGGTGGGGGCTCAGGCCCTGAGGGGAAACCCTGTCCTTTGGCTGAGTATCTCCCCTCCTCAGGCCGCAATGAGCCCCTGAAGAAGGAGTGTCCTAAGTGGAAGAGCGACTACCCCATGACAGATGGGCAGCTGCGCAGCAAGCGGGACGAGTTTTGGGACACGGCACCCGCCTTTGAAGGCCGCAAGGAGATCTGGGATGCCCTGAAGGCAGCTGCCTATGCTGTAGAAGCCAATGACCACAGCCTGGCCCAGGCCATCCTCGATGGAGCCAGCATCACCCTGCCCCATGGTGAGGGTCAGCACTGGGGGTTTGGGTGGGGTGTGTGCTGAGTGCCCCATATCTGGGCTCACAGGGGTCCCAGGCTGTAGGAGAAAGGGGCTCCTGCCTGCCATCCAGAGCTCAGCCCAGCCAAGGAGAGCAAGGCAGGCTGTGCCACGCTGCTTGGGGTGGCCCTGTCCGCATTTGGGTGGTCCATGGGGGTGCCCACCCTTAGCATCTCGTCCTGCTGTCCCCAGGGTCCCTGACGGAGTGCTATGATGAGCTGGGCAACCGGTACCAGCTGCCCGTCTACTGCCTTGCACCCCCGGTCAACCTGATCCTGGAGCGGAGCGAGGAGGAGGCGGTGGAACCGGCGGAGCCTCTGCCCAATGCCCGGCGGGAGTTCGCCCTCAAGGTGCGTCTCTCCACCGGCAAGGACCTGCGGCTCAGCGCCAGCATGAGCGACACCATCGGGCAGCTGAAGAAGCAGCTGCAGGCGCAGGAGGGCATTGACCTGGCTTGGCAGCGATGGTTCTTCTCAGGCAAGCTGCTCACTGACCGCACACGACTGCAGGAGACCAAGATCCAGAAGGATTTTGTTGTGCAAGTGATTGTCAACCAGCCCCTCCCACCCAGGAACTGAGCCACCGACTACTGGTTGAGGGGAGAGGCGGTGGGCTGGGGGACAGTGGCACCTCTGGGGATTCCCTGTGCTGTGTTCCAGCCCATCTGGAGCTGCTCCTGCTCCCCCCTGAGGCTGCCTTCCACACGAGTGACCCCTCAGGAAGGTCTGCATGGGGCTGTGCCACCAGGGTGGCTGCCCTTGGCCGGGGACACGGGCAGGCGCCGTGTTTGCTGCAGGAGGTTTGAGACCAAATGTCTCTGGGGCTGGGGCTCCTCTGCCAGGCTGTGCCGGCAGGGAGAGGCTGTGACCCACTGGGCTCTGGCTTCCCCCTGGCCAGGAGACCCGTGGGATGCTGGGCTGGGTGGAGATGTCTCCCCTCTGTACATAGTCTGTATTTATCAATAAAGCCTTTTCATCCTTCCTCTGGCCTTGGGGACAGGCTGGAGGGGGGCTGTAACCCATATCCATGGGAGGTCCCTGTCCCATATCTGCTCCCATGTCAGAATGGGCACAGGGTGGCCAAGGGTAGCCTGGACACCCCATCTCTCTTCCCCAGTGCCACCCTGACCCTGTCCTGCCAGCCCTGGCTGTTTGCCTTCCAGGACCCTTCCCAGCATTGCCAGCATTGTCCCGTTGTCATCCTGGCTGCTTCTCCATGTGGGGTCACCACCTCCCTTTCCTGGTGCTTCCCCTCTGGAGGTTTAAGCCTGTGTCTGCCCTTGAGCTAGGTGGGACAGTCTGTGGAGGGGAACAGTCCCAAGATGACCTTCACGGCCACCATGGCCTGCCCTGGTGAAAATAGTGTCTTTCTGCTGCAGGAGGCTGTCACACCCATGGGACAGGGCACCCAAGGGACAGGGCACCCAAGGATGGCCCTGGGAACTGCCCAGGAGGGTAACAGTGACGTGGCTGGCTGTCCCTCCCCCAGGTCCTCTGCTGGTGGACAGTGCCCAGCGCATTAACTGTCCTGGCACAAGGCAGTGTTGGCCTCATCTTACAAGGGGAGAGTGCTCAGGAGGCTTGAACAATGTTCCTGCTGCCGGGAATAGCTGCCGGCTCTGCCTGTTGGCCCCACGTGAGGCCAGTCTCCTGCTGCCAGGCTGCCATGTGCAGTGAGGGAGGCCAGGCAGCCACGGGGACCCTGGCAGGGCTGCTCGGAACGTTCCACACCTGAGGTCATCCTCTAAAGCAGCACAGAGGGGCCAGGACTCCTGGCATCCCATGCTGCCTGCTGCTGGCTGAGAAGCTTGAGAGGACCCATTGCCTCCCTTTGGGGTAGGCAGGTCCCCCCTAGGCCCCCTCCCTGCCCAAGGTGCCAGGGAGCTTTGAGCAATGTTGGTGGCTGCTGCAGCTGTTGCACAGAGAGGGGGTCATGGGAGCATCTTGCTTGCCCAGGGTGGGTGGCACAGGCATAGGTGCCATGCCTGTGGGATGACCCTGGATCATGTCCCTGCTCTGCTGAGCCTCTCTTGACTGGCTGTCACAGGTTCTGCACACCCCAGCTCCCCATAACAAGCACAGGTGTCCCGGTCAACCCGGGGTGTGTGTGGGGGGTCTCTTTAAGAGGGTCTGGGGCTGGAGAGGTGAGTCAGGGCCACCAGAATGCAGGAGGGTGAGCTCATGGCAAAGCTGCCCCAGTCATGTGGAGCAGCCACAGCTGTTGGTGCCCTTGGGCTGTAGGACAGAGGGGCCAGCAGCATAAAGCCCCACAGCCAGCGAAGCCGCCGGCAGCACCAGGAGCCAGGACTGGGCATTCCCTGCCCGTGGTACCAAGGAGAAGAGGACACATCCTGCACAGGACTGTGCACTGCGGGCAGACATGGAGCTGGATGTGGAACGGGCCAAGGAGCTCATCGAGCAGAAGCTGGCAGAGGAGGAGGAGGAGGAGGTGGGTCCATGGGGCAGGGGGACCTTCCTGGGCTGTAGTAGGAACCCCCATTGCACTGTGTCCATCCTTAGGGAGTCACACCTGAGGAGGCTGGCACCGACCTCACCATCGTGGGGGACATAGTGAGGTGTCCAAGGGCTCTCGGGGAGATCAGGTTCTCAACGTGGCGGCTCCAGCCTATGGGGCAGAGCTGAGCAGCAGGCAGGTGCCCAGCTTACTGAGCAGGGTGGGCAGGCAAGCGCAAGCCCAAGGGTCGCCAGGCACCCCTGTAGACCTCAGCGACGAGCCGGGAGCCACGCCCAGAGCCACCTCCCCCGGCAGGCTGGGGATGGAGGCAGTGGGGCTGCTCTGTGCCCAGCCAAGACCATGCAGCACCCGCTGTGCCTGTGCAGAAACTCAAAGCGGATGGCGCACGGGAGCCGCCGGCCGTGGAGCGGATGAACACACCTGAGCTGGAGGAGGAGAAACGCTGTGGCCCCAGGAACAGGGGCCTTGAGGCCATCAAGGTGAGTGGGTTGGGGTGCGGGGTGGCCAGGGGTGGCTGGTCGCAGAGAAGTCAAACGGGGCACTGTGTGTGCTCACCAGGGCCAGGAGAGGGTGCGGAGGAGTTCAGTGGATCTGAGGCGGGAGATCATCGACGTGGGCAGCATCCAACGACTCATTGAGCTCCGCAAGCAGCGCCGGCAGCGCCGGGCAGAGCGGGCGGCCACCCCCGAGCCCACCCCGCCACCTGAGCCCCTGGAGATTGTACGTCAGGGGGTCCCAAGATGCGGGAGGGGGGCTGCTGGGATAGGAGCTGGACCACCCACAGGCCAGCCCCTGGGTCACCCTGCTAGCCAGAGACCTCCCTGGGGAAGCAGGGCAGGGGGCCCCCATGTTGTCCCCTCTCCTGCACCCCCGTGCTGCTCCAGCCCTGAGCCTGTCCCATTGCCAGGAGGGTCCTGTGGAGCCAGAGACCTTCCTGCGAGCTGCTGTCCAGGGCAAGATGTACGTCATCGGCAAGTTTCTGGCAGACGGTGGCTCCCCTGACACGTGTGATGAGGTAGCAGCCCTGGCAGCCCTGGCTGCCTCCTGCGTGTGCCATGCCACCATGTCCTGCAGCCATGCCCCACCACGCCTGTGGGCGAGGGCGGGGACCCCTGGGACAGGGCTGGAGGTACAACCAGACCGGGCCAGGGAGGATGCATCCGTCCGCCAATGTGCCACCCTGTCCCCCAGTTCCACCGTACAGCCCTGCACCGCTCCTCGCTGGAGGGACACGTGGAAATCCTGCAGAAGCTGCTGGACAGTGGGGCCACTGTTGACTTCAGGGACCGGGTGAGGCTGGATCCTGCTTCCAGCTGCATGCTGGTCTGAGCATCTGGGTGTGGTGCAGCCAGAACTACAGCAGGACTGGGGACCCTGCAGTGGGGCAGTGCTGTCCCCATCACGGAGGTGGCTGCAGGCAGGGCTCTGCCAGTTCAGCTTGAGCACGGGGACCTGCTGGGGCAGGGGACAGACACAGGGTAGGAGTGTCCCCCTCTATGACACAGCACTGTATGTCCAGCTGGACTGCACCGCCGTGCACTGGGCCTGCCGGGGTGGGCACCTCGATGCTGTCAAGCTGCTGCAGGACCGTGGGGCAGACCTCAATGTGAAGGACAAGGTGAGCAGGGCAGAGCAGGTCACAGGGTTGTGCCAGGGGCAGGGGCATACTCTGGAGTACCAGAACTGACCCTGTGCTGGGTTAGCAGCTGTGGGTGCTGATCCCCCCTGATGTCCATCTCATCCCCCCTCAAGCTGCTCAGCACACCCCTTCACGTGGCCACCCGAACTGGACACCTTGACATTGTGGAGCATCTCATCCACTGTGGGGTGGATATCAATGCCCCAGACAGGGTGAGTGCTGCAGCCATGCAGGCATCATTGCGGGGCAACACTGATTCCCCTCCCTTTGTTGACCCCTCCAAGGGCTTTCAGCACCCGCAGTGGGGCACATCTAGACACACACATCCCTGCCCCAGGGTGGCACATCCCCAGCCAGGGCTGGGACAGGCATAGTCCCCCTTGTCCCAGTGGAGGTTGGTGTGCTGGGAGCTGGGGAGCAGTGCTGGGGACAGGCAAAGGGTCCCTGTTCCTGGACCATGATCCCCAGTGAAGCTGTCTCTCACAGGAAGGTGACACAGCGCTGCACGATGCCACACGGCTCAGTCGCTACAAGATCATCAAAATGCTGATCCTGCATGGGGCTGACATGATGGCCAAGAATGAGGTGAGTGTGGGGGGCCACCTCTGAGGCCATTTGCTGCCCCACCATGTCACACAACCCTGTGCCCACCCTCTCTCTGCCCACTCTTGCAGGCTGGCAAGACCCCAACAGACCTGGTGCAGCAGTGGCAGGTGGACACACGCCAAGCCCTGGAGACCAAGGAGCAGCCACAGGGGGAGATGGAGGTCCCTGCATGATGGCACCAGGCAGGGACCAGGGGCTGGGCTCAGCTCCAAGGAGCAGGATCCAGACAAGACTTGTCTGTGTCAATAAAAGTCAGCAAAGAGCAGTGTTTGGCTCCAGGTGGCTGTAAGGTTGGGCAGCCTGCACCAGGGTCGATGCGCCTGGGGAAGCTGGGATATCCTGGGAGCAGGGTTATCTGGCAGCATGATGAGCCCTGCCTCCTATCACAGGGACTCAAGTATTGGTGACACCAAGTGGTACAAGGGTAGGACTCCTCGCTGCAGGACACCCTGATTGCTCACAGTCCTTTGAAGTCTCACCTGGGCAAGCTCAGGGAGGAAAAATACATGGAGGGCAGCTCAGCCTGAGTCCATGCTGTGCTGGAAGCTGGGGCTGTGCCAGAGAGCAGCAGCTGTACCACAGCCACTCTGTGGGGTTGGACGGCTTCTTGTCCTTCTGCCTTTCCTGCTGCAGCCGTCCTTGGGGGACATGTGGTCCCTTTGCAGGCTGGGACACATGCTGAGTGCAGTGCTCACTGCTCCCTATGTGGAAATGCTCACACTCACCCATTTACAGGAGACCCTACACTGACAGCCGGATCAGGTGATTCCTGACCAAAGCCCTGGGACTGCTTGCAATGCCTGATCCCTCCTTGCAGCCCAGCCCTGTAGGAGGCAGAGGGATGGCTGCCAGGGCTGGCAAGCAGAAAGGAAAGCCCAGCCGAAGTGGTCAAAGCTCACCTGGAGGGGTGCTGAGCTCCTGCAGCCAGCTCCTGAAGGGGGAAGAATATCCTGAGCTCATCTGGTACCACCCCCCATGTCATCTGCCCAGCAGGGTTGCGGGTCCCTCACGTGCCCCGTCAAACATTAACAGCCCCTCGGCGAGGCAGGCAGCACAGGCAGCAGCAGCACCCAGCCACCATGGCATTCAGCACCCGCCTCGCCTCCTCCCTCCGGCCCGCCCTGGCAGCTCTGCACTGGGCAGCCCCCAGGCAGTGCCGGGGTCTCAGCATCGCCCAGGGATCAGAGCCCTCACTCGATCTCGGGGGCATCTTCCCACCCCTCGCCACCCCTTTCTCACTCTCACAGGAGGTGGACTATGCCCAGCTGGAGGGGAACCTGCGCCGCTATGCCAGCATCCCTTTCCGAGGTAAGCGCTGCCCGCTGTCCCTCTCCGTGCAGGCTCCCGTCAGACCCCTGCCTGCCACAGAGGCTGTGCAGCAGCATGCAGGCAGCCTGCCAGCTTCCCAAGGGTGCTCAGCCTCCAGCCGGACTTTGCTCCGGGGTTGGCAACCCCTCGGGTCACCCACCTGGGGCCCTTCACATGGCACGTGCCCAGGCACACGTGTGTGTCCTTGCACAGCCCCACCACATGCCAGCACGTGCTTGCACACCCGCTCCACACGTGTGCAGGCTTGAACCTGTGCACTGCACTCCCATGCACACTCTCGCACATTCGTGGGATATGTATCTGTCGATTGCCAAGGATGGATAGATGATAGGAGAGGAGCTGCAGAAGAGGCTGCAGCCTCACAAGGATGTTCCCCAGAGTCTCCTCTCTTCTGACCAGGAGGCCAGGGCTGCAGGGACATAGGCAGGAGAGGGCACACTGTGGGCTGCAGAGCTCTGCCTGGATGCCGGCAGCAAAGAAGGGAGTGAGAGTAATGGGGATACCTGAGAGCCCTGGCACGCTTCTCCTGTGCCTGAGCCCTGCCCTCCCCACATTTTTTTTCCAGGGCTGGTGGTGCTGGGCTCCAACGGGGAGTATCCATACCTGGCACCCCGCGAGAGGGTGGAGGTGGTGAGCTGCGTGCGCCAGGCTCTGCCCAGGGACCGCTTGCTGCTGGCTGGCTCGGGCTGTGAATGTGAGTGCCTGTGTGGGCAGGGTGGGGGGCAGTGCAGGGACCATGTGTCCCCTCTGGAGCAGCCCTCACACCTCTGCCTCCTCCCCAGCCACCCAGGCCACCATCGAGCTGACGGTCAGCATGGCAGAGGCAGGGGCTGACGTGGCGCTGGTTGTGACACCCTGCTATTACCGGGGGGCCATGACCACTGCTGCCCTGGTCCATCACTACACGGAGGTGAGCCATGTCCAGTGCCTGCCAGCAACCACAGCTGGGGCAGCAGGATAGGGAACATGTCCAACCTGTCTCCAATCCACCCCAGCTACTGAGCTCTGCCTGGCTGCCTGCAGGTCGGCGACGCATCCCCCATCCCGGTGGTGCTCTACAGTGTCCCTGCCAACACTGGCCTGGACCTGCCCATGGAGGCTGTCATCACCTTGGCTCAGCACCCCAACATCATTGGGATCAAGGACAGCGGTGGGGACGTGAGTGGAGCAGGACTTTCCCAGGGCTGCTTACCACCAAACCTGGACCTAAGCTGGGAATGGGGAACTGGGACTTGCAGCCCTTCCCTGGACCCCAGGGCTGCCAGCAGGCACCCTGGAGCAAGGGGGACTGGGTGATGCCTGCCCCAGGGCATAGCATGTCTCTCCCCAGATCACTCGCATGGGGCTGATGGTCCACAAGACAAGGCAGGAGGATTTCCAGGTGCTGGCAGGATCAGCTGGCTTCCTGCTGGCGAGCTATGCTGTGGGTAGGTGCAGCTCCCCATCCTGGGCTGGGAGCACTGCCCAGGGACACTGACAGGGGGAGGCGGGTGAGGACTGGGAGGTGCTGGCACAGCATGCTGAGCTGGCTGCCAATGTGTTCTGGTGTCTCTAGGTGCCTCTGGGGGGGTGTGTGCTCTTGCCAATGTTCTGGGTGACCCATTGTGCCAGCTGGACCACCTGTGCCGCGAGGGCCAGTGGCTGGAGGCCCGTGACCTGCAGCACCGCCTCATTGAGCCCAATACAGCGGTGAGCAGGCAGAACCCCTGGGATGCTGAGGGGAGAGGCTGCCAGGCCATGACAGAGCCAGGGGGGGAAAAAGGACGGAAGTCCCTGGGGCTGCAGCGGGTGGAGGGGTGGTTCAGGGGGACAGGACAGCACAGCACCTGCCCAGTGAGCTGAGACAGGCTGCAGGTGAGAAGGTGGGAAATGCCAGCCCTGCCATGTTAAGGAACAGCCTGTCTACTGTCACCGGGCACTGCCTGACCCTCCGTGAGAGCCTTGCTGGCTATTTATAGGCAGCAGTGTGTGTGGGGGGGAAGAGCTGCTCCTTCCTCGGCCCTTCATCCCACTGTGGAGTGGCCTGTCCCTGCTGCAGAGCCCAATGTGCCACAGAGCTCCTGTGTAGAGTCCTGTGGGGGTGTGCTCTGCACCCCCACCCCATGGTGGGCACATCATGGGGTGCTGCAGCCACCTCACACCCTGCCTGCCTTGCAGCCCCACCTGGGGAGGACAGGATGGTGAGCAAAGGAGCAGGGGCTGCACAGCAGAGCCCCCAGAGCATGCTGGCCCATGGGAGCCAGAAAGCCCCCATGCCCTCCCTCCCACAGGTCACCCGCCGGTTCGGGATCCCGGGGCTGAAGAAGGCCATGGAATGGTTTGGCTACTACGGGGGTCCCTGCCGTGCACCCCTGGCCCCTCTGAGCCCTGCCCAGGTTGAAGAGCTGAGGAGCACCTTCAGTGCCAATGGATGGTTGTGAGGTGTTCTCCATCTGCCCCTTCCCACACCGGGAAGGTACAGGAGTCAGGGACCCTGGGAACTGGGGACATGCTGGGGACACTGGGAGGTGGCCAGGAGAAGGCCGCCCATGTTACTCTTTCCTGTTGGACCGGGCTGCACTGGGCAGAGTGGGTAGAGGGGGGCAACTTCAGGCCAGCCTGCATCCCTGCCAGCCCCCAGGGTCCTGTTGTCTTCACCTGGGAAGAGATGGATCCTTGTGCCACGAATAAACCTGCCGTCTCCTCTCTGTGTCTGCAGTCCTGTCTGTGCAAGGCCCCCCCGCCGTCCCTGCTCCCGGCAAAAACGACATGGCACGGGTGTTTGGCAACATGGTTTACTCAGCTGAGGCCCGTGCAGGCAGCAGCACAAGGCAGGGTCACAGCAAGGCACGGGACCCGGTGCAGGCAGAGACTGGCAGGGAGGGCACGGCCCCTGCAGCCCTGCACTGGGCAGCGAGGGCTGCCGGGATCCCTGTGCCACAGCCAGCCAGACCACACCGGGGGTGAAGGTGAGCATGCAGTGGGGAGATGAAGGATGCATGTGGGGGGCAAGATGGGGAACTGTGTACCCCCTGCCTGCCCCTTCGCCATACCTCTATCCCCTCCTGTCCTGCCCAGGCTCCCTGCTCCAGCCCTGGCACCCCATGCAGCCCTGCTCATGTCCCTCATTCCAGGCTCCAGCTGACCCTTCTCCTTGCTCACCATTGTACCACCCTCCACCAGCGTGCAGCAGACATGTGCCAGGCTGGGCATTCCCCAGTCGCCCTTGGTGGGGATGCTGCTGCTGATGTCCCCAAGGCAGTGGGTGGGTGCATTGGCACAGGGATGAGGGGAACACAGCTCACTGGCTGGCCCTGAGAGCAGGCTGGGTTCTTTGGGGACACAATATCACCCTACCCTGGGCATGCAGGGGGATGACCAGTCACCCAGAGCTGAGGGTGCAGGCCACAGGGTGCCTGGGCTGCCCACCCTGCCTCCGGACCAGGGCAGCCAAGTGAGCCAGGAGCTGCCCCTCTGGGGGCACGCGGTTCAGTCAGCAGCTTCCAGCCAAGGCACCCTGGCAGTGGGGTCAGGGACCAGCCTCTACCCCACTGCTCCATCCTCTGCAGCTGGCTAGCAGCCCTAGTGGTCCACAGTCTTCCTGGGGGGCAGAGGGGCCAAGCCCCTGCCACCTTGTCCTTCTGCTGCTCCAGCAGGTACCAGGGCTACAGCCAGAAAGGGAAGGCACCATGGCTGCCCCAGGGCACTTGGGTGGAGAGCGGAGGGTTCCATCCCCTCCAGCGGCAGGGGCTTGGCAGGAGGACACTTGGAGGGGACGAAGGGCAGGGAGGCATCCAGCAGCGCCACATCCCTTCTCCAGGGCCAGCAGGGCCAGCCAGTGCCCAAGTAGGGGGGTCCCTGCTCTGGTGGGAGGGGATGCGGGACACCATCACGCTGTCAGGCTGTGGGCAGACTTGGAGGCGCCCTGGGCCCTCTGGATGATGGCCGTGCACTTCTCCCGCCGCAGCAGCTTGTTGTTCTCAAAGAAGCCCTCGTTGCGGGGCACGCCGTGGGAGCCATCGGGG
>VWZW01005525.1:515269-525276 GCA_013397115.1 Edolisoma coerulescens
CGCTGCGGGACGCCGCCGAGGGTGTCCGCTCCCTCCTCCGGTAGGTGCGGGCTGGGCTGGGATCGAGACCGAGACCGTCCCCTGGTCTCATGTCCCTTGCCTTCCCCCCTCTCGGCAGGTGGCAGCGGCCTGTGTGCTCTCTCCTGGTCTGCCTCGGCCTCAACTTCCTCCTGCTCACCCTCGGCCAAGGTGCGTGTCGGGGGTCGGGGCCGGTCCCCTTCCCGGACCTTCCGGGCTGACGCTGTCCCGCCTCTTCCAGCTGCCTGGTACTCGGTGCTCGCCCTGCTGGTGGCGGTGCCGGCCCTGCTGGGTTACCTGCAAGAGACGTGCCGGGCCCGGCCCTCGGAGCCGGAGCTGGTGCGCAGGAGGTACCACAGCGTCCGCAGGGAGGACCTGCGCAAGGTGCAGCTCTCGCGGCAGGAGGCCATCGCCCAGGTCAAGAGCTTGTGAGTCCCTGGGGCCGTCCCAGCGGTGCGACTGTGGGGGCCTCTGCGGCCAGAAAGGCTTCTCGGAGGCTGTGGGGGGCTCGTGCCACTTTGGCCTCTGTAACCCGTGTGAACGTGGGTGAACGAGGGCGTGTGTTTGTGGGGCTTTTTTGTGACTGTCTCCTTCGCAGCTTGATCCAGCTGGAGGGGTTTCTGAGCGGGATGTGCTGCAGCTGCGAGGCAGTGTACCGTGTGCTGTACTGGGAGAACCCCACTGTCTCTTCCCAGTGAGTAGTACTGGGTCAGGCACCCTGTGGTGGGCTTGGTGGGGAGAGGGGCTCAGCCGGGCCTGCGGCGCTGTGTTTGGTTTGTTTGGTACTTGGAGAGAACAGGTGGAACACCAGGTGAAGGAAGGGGTTTTATGCTGTCGTGTGAGTTGCTCTGACTTGACCACAGTATCCTGCTGCTTTCCACAGGTTTTATGGGGCACTACTGGGCACTATCTGTGTCCTCTACCTGCTGCCCCTCTGCTGGGTCCTGGCCATCCTCAACAGCACCCTCTTCCTGGGCAACAGCCAGTTCTACCAAGGTATGAGACCTGCCTGGAAGTGCCCTGTGTGGAATGGGTTGGGGAAAGGCCCTCTGAAGCCAGGGATCCTGCCCTGGACTGCTCCCTCACATGATCCCACTGTCCCGTGTCAGGCTCTGCCATAGACCCTGAACCCCCCTGAAGGCAATGAAGTCCTAGGGGTGGTGCTCAGCAGCCCAGGGTGGGTGATGTAGTCCTGGGGCTCAGCTGTTGGAAGTGAGAGTCTCTCCTGATGTGTGTCCCAGCCCAGGTGCTGTTTCCTTCTCTTCTCTGTGGTGTGGCAAACCAGGGTCTGTCAATGCAGGTTGTGTGTGAGCATCTCAACCCCTCTCAATCCCTGACGCTGCTCTTCAGGAAATTGAAACATATTCAGTGCCTGTGGCAGTGTATGACACAGGCTTGAAAATGTGCCATTGGAGGGGAGAGGAGCTCTCTTCTGTGGCTTATGCTGGAGGAGTGTTGGATGTGTCTGAGCTGTGACGTTGGCCCCTGCTGTTCCCTGTCCTGAGCTGGGGCAGGTGGTGGGGGGGTTCCTTTCTGCCCTGACTTTGATGTGTGAGCAGAGGAGGGCTCAGGACATCTCATGGGTGAATGATATGTGTGAATGCCCCACCTTGAGCTCTGGAGATGAGGTCTTGCAGCTGGCTTTTGTGTGGTGTGGCTGGGAGCTGGGAAATGCCACTCTACTCCAGCTGTATTTCCCTCTTAACCAGTGATAATGGAGCTCAAGGCCTCCATCGAGCAGTGTGTGGGCTCCAAACCCCTCGAGAGCACTCCAGAGCCTGCTGAACCCCTGCCTCCAGCTGCTGCCCCAGATCGGACCCCCACCCCCACCAGCACAGAGGTGAGATAGGGGCAGGGCTGGCAGTTGTGGGGTGGGAGCTGCAGAGTCAGCCCTTGGGTCTGACCATGGCTGTGTCCCTCTACACACAAACCTCTTCCAGCTGCCAGCTTTGCTGGAAGCCTGTGAGCCACTCCCGAGTTACTGGGACGCTGCTCTCTGCCCTGGGGGCTTGGCTCAGGCCTTTTGCCTCATGTAAGGATGTGGTCTGAGGAGGCAGGGGCTCACCTCACCTTCTGACACTTGTGTCATCTGTGGGGCTGCCTGGAGCCAGGTCCATTGTCCTGGAACCTGCTCAGAAATGTCGGGCCACCTTTGGACAGAGGGAGGGGAACAGCAGGACTAGCTTTGTCAATCTCTTGTAGGACCTTACCCCTGGCAGTGTGGAGGAAGCAGAGGAAGCAGAACCTGATGAAGAGTTCAAAGATGCTATTGAGGTTTGAGGCTGGTTGGGGTGGGCTGTGCCTGCAGGGCAGCTGAGGTGGGAAAGGGACAAAGGCCTCGTTGGGCCAACTGGGTGCTCAGGGAGGGTGACTGTGGGGCTGGGTGCCTCTGACTCCATCTGTACTCACTCTCCTCTCTGTCCCATGCTGCGGGAGAAGGAGAACCAGCTACTGGTCATGGTGAGTACTGCCATACCAGGGCATCTCCTCCCAGCTGGAGCTTTTCCTGGTTTGTCGGTGGCTTGAAGAAATGCCAGGTGGAGCACCCTGCTTTTGGGTGCCTGCCTGTGGCGTGGGCTGCCCTGCAGCCCTCAGTGTGCCCCCAGCCACCCCGCTGTGCTCAGCTGGCTCTGCTCTCTGCAGGAGGATGATGAGAGCTCTCAGTGCTCAGCAGATTTTGACCTCAGCCTCCCAGACAATGGTTTTATGAGCAAAAATGAGGTGATCCGCAGCAAGGTGTCACGTCTGACCGAGCGCCTGCGCAAGCGCTACCCCAGCAACAACTTTGGTGAGTTTGGGAGCAGGCGCTTCTTGGGGGAGCTCAGCAGCGTGGGCTCTGTGCTGCTTCCAGTGGTGACCATAGCACTGGGAGGGGAGAGGGTGGTGTGGTACCTGCTAGGGCTGTGCTGACACCTCTAGTGACCTTTTCCACTGCAGGGGGAGGTTGGTCCCAGCACTCCTAGGAAGGGCAAGGATGGGAAGGTGCAGCAATGTCATCTCTGAGCTGAGCCTTTGCAATAGCTATGCATGTTTTTGTGCCACTTGCAGCCCCAGGCAGCAGAGCCCTGGCTGACCTCTGCTCTCTTTCTTCCAGGGAACTGCACGGGCTGTGCCACCACCTTCTCTGTGCTCAAGAAGAGGGTGAGTCTTCAGCTTCTGCCCCAGCTTGCTGTCTGCACCTGGGGCAGAGGTGTTGCTCATGTCTGGCTTGCCCCAGCTTTCTCCAGCAGCTCAGGTGTCTGGCCTCGGTCACAGCCCAGATGACCTCAGCTAAATGCTGGGTGTTGTCACATGCCTAATGGTACCAGGGATCCCTTGTGTTGTGGAGCATTTACTCCTTTGGAAGCTGCCTCAGGCCAAACCCACATTGTTATGTGTGTTATTGTAGAAGGTACCTGCTCTGTGCCCTGGTTTAGTCCATTTCCTGTGGCCTTTCTGGTGAAGCAGAGCATGCGTCTGCTAGTGGGAATGACCTGTTGCCTTATCTGAGCCCTGCATGTGATGCTTGGCACACAGGCCATGGGCAGTTCTCAGAAGGAGATGTACACTTTTGGCCTCCTTCACTTACTCCTGGTTAGTCTGATACACACCTAGGGCTCACCTCCATCTTTCTCCACAGCGGAGCTGCAGTAACTGTGGGAACAGCTTCTGCTCCAGGTGTTGTTCCTTCAAAGTCCCCAAGGCCGTGATGGGAGCCACGGGTGAGTTGAAAGGTGGAGGAGGGAAGAGCTCCTGCTTCCACCTGTTCTGTCTGCTCAGGCATTTGCCCCCGCCCTGGTGGGGAGGGTGGACAGGACGTGCCCAGCACAGCCTGGCTCAGGACAGAGCAGTGATGAATTTGCAGCTCTCTAAGCAGCTTTGTGGCTGGGGTCCCTAGCCCGTGGTGGGAAAGGGGGAGCATCTCTGACATCTGCTTTCCCTTCCAGCCCCGGAGGCTCAGAAGGAGACAGTGTTCGTGTGCGCCCTCTGCAACCAGGTGCTCATCAAATGATGTAACAGGCCCGGCCAGCTCCTGTGTCCTGCGCTGTGACAGCTGGGACAGCGGGCAGGCACCCCTGCCACTGGGAGCCTGGACTGTTTGGATCCCAGCGTGGCATTACCGTGCCAGAGGACGCTTGTACTTGTGCTCCTCCTGCCAGTGCCAGGCTGGACGGACCGGCCCTCCTTGCCATGCACCAGCTGGGTCTCTGTGGTGGAGCATTGCCCATGGCTGTGCCCCATTCCTGTGGCTGCTCCAAGCCCTGGGTGCTCTCTGGCACTTGCTGTGCCCTGCCACGTGCTTGCCCAGGCCCTTTGGCCTGGCTCAGTGATGGAAGAGCCATCCTTCCTACTCATGGTCCTGCCTTCGCCTCCTGGGTGGGGCAGAACAACCTCAGGGCTTTGTCCCTACCTTTCCCAGCACTGTGCTATAAGTGACTGTTTCTTTGGGATCAAGTCAGAGCTCCTCCTGCATCCCTTTGAAGTCCAGACTAGCTAGGTCTTTCATCGTGGCTCAGCTGAGACTCTGCTAGTTACTCCTGTGCTCCTCAGCCTCACTGCCTGCAGGTTTAGTCTTTTACCCCCCTATTTGGCTGTAGCCCAGAGGAGGAAAGAGAATGAGTTTGGGCTGGGCTGTGTGGCTGGATCTCCGGTGTGAGAAAAGGCAGGAGTTGGTGCTGCTCTATGCACTTAGTGACTGCTGCTTTCTACTACAGATTAATATATTATTGCATATAGAGAATGACCAATAAATTTCTTGTCCTCAGCTGGCTCTTGTGTCATCCCAGTGAAAGCTGTCCCAGTCCCAGGTCACTCTGACACCTCTGTGGCCTTGGCCCTGTCCTGCAGGTGCTCCTGGAGAAATGGTGTGTCTGTGCCACCAGCTCTCTGTGCTTTACTGGAATTCCCATCTTCTGTCCTGCTGTAGCCTTGTTTGCCCCCTGCTCAGAGCTGTGCGCAGCTGCCTGTCAGCTGTGCCAGGGCTGGATCCTGCTGGGCTGGAGCCAGGGAGCACCTCAGCTCTGACAGGAGCTGCTGAGCTTCCTCTGCCTCCCGTGGCTGCTCCTTCCCCTGCCCTCCCCGGGCCGTGGTCCCACCAGCTGCCTGTGTGCACAAGGATGACCTTTCCTTGTGTGAACAGCAAAGCTCCCAGCTATCCCAGGAATGTGACCCTGGCTGCTGTGCAGCTGGGAACAGCCATGGCCTGGGTCCCTGCCAGCCAGCTGCAGCTTGCCCCACGCCAGGGAATTTGGGGGGCCAGTGCTCTTGGGCTGCCAGTGCCCAGTGCCTGCCAGGCTGTGACACCCACCAGTCTGAGAAGTTGCTGGAGCCCAGACCTCGCTGCAGGCTCTACATCCCACCCGTGTGGGAGCTCCTATGGGGCAGGCAGCCTAAACACTCATCTTGGCTGTGGGCTTATAAACTCCTTCACATGGAAATTTGGGGAAAAGCTGGACTTGGCATTTGATGATGAGGGTGTCTGGGTTGTGCTGGGTGTGCAGAGGGCTGGTGTGCAGAGGGCTGAACAGTTAAGTGGGGGCAGTGGAGCAGCTGTAACGTTGGGGAGGGGGCTGTGTAGCACCCCAAGAGCTGTGGGTGTGTTTGTGGGGGTGTCTGCAATGGGATGATTACTGGGCTGGGAGGGGTGACCTTGCTCAGACAGTGGGAGGCAGAGGAGCTACTTATATTTCTAGAGAAAACACTTGGAGCAATGAGTATGATGGCCATGTATGTCTGAACACTCTGGGAAGATGCTAATGACACAGAATACAGAGGGCTACAGATAAACTTAGGCTGTGGGAGATGGGGTTTTATTTATGCTTTTTAAGTTGTGCAGTAAAATGTAATTGACAGTGTTTATTCCTATGGAAGTGTGCTCAGCAGTCAAGCTCTGAACATACCTTATAATAATATTTGAATTTTTTCCCCATTTTCTTCCCAGTGGGCAGAGAGGAAGGCGGAGGCAGTAAGTTCCTGCTCCTGGTGCGAGGCTGGGGCAGGGGCTGGCTGCCCCATGTTCCTGGCTGGCTGTGGGGCAGGGGCACAGGCACCTCTCCCTGGCCAGAGCAGGAGATTTGGGGCTCTGGAGGCTGACCAGTGGGGCCAAGACCATGCCCAAGGAGGGCAGAGGGAGAAGAGGTCACCTCAGAGCAGGGCAGGTGCCCAGTGCTCATGTCAGCCAGAAGAGGGGGGTGCAGACATCCTGCAATTTCCCTCTTGTCCCAGGAGGCTCCCTGAGGCCGGGCCAGCTCCAAAGAGAAGATGCAGTGTCAGGCAGCCAGGCAGTGGGTAAATATCCTGGCAGCCACCTTCGGGCCCCCCTCACCCTTCGGGACGGGTGGATACAAATATGCACTGGGTAAACACGACTGGGTCGTTCAGGCTGCCCCCTTGCCAGCTGGGACTGGGGGGCAGCTGGGGGAGTGGAGCTGAGCTAAGGGACAGCGCCTGCTGCCATCAGAGGGGCCGGGCTGAGGGCTGCCCTGGTCCTTGGGCTCTTGGGAGGGTCCTGGCTAGTGCAGGTGGGTGGCCCTAGGAATCTTTTTGGAGGAGGCTGGAGGCTGTGGCATGGGAGGTCTGGTGGCCGAGCGGGCTTGGCAGGGAGTGGCAGACAGGGCTTTCAGATGGTACCATGAGGGGAAGGCAGGGCTGGAGGCTGCCTGGTCCAGTATCTGCCCCCTACGATGCCCAGTGCAAGGCTTCTCACAAGTGCTGCGAGCTCCCAGACCATGGATTTAGCCCCTGGGGTGACGAAGGAGGAACCTTCCCTGGCAAGCACTGTCAGACCCAGCTGTGGGGCTCCAGCAGCAGTGACAGCCTTGAGCCCCCATCCTACTCATCTCAATGCCCTCCCAGGCTCCCTGGAGTGGCAGGGATGCCCAAGTCTCCAGTAATGCCTGTGACCACTGGGAACTACATCCCTTGGCTTGGCTGGACTGCCCAGGTTCAGGCTCTGGGCATGGCACCTGGAGTGGGGCTAGAGCCAGATCCCGGGGTGACCTCGCTCCCTCAGGCTGCCTCACTTGGTGGACAGCACTGGGACCCCCCTCCCATTCTTCTGGCATCCCTGAGGGAGCCTCAAGGGGCTCTTACCCATGAACTGCAGTGAGCTGCACACAGATTCTCTGAGGTGGAATAATTTACTGTGGTGTGGATGGGCAAGGGGTGCGTGGGCTGGGTCACAGCAGGGGTGTGTGTGAGGGATGCAGCAGGGCTGGTCTTGGGGGCTTGGAGGTGGACCCCCCTCACACACTGAGCCATGTGGTATGGGGAGTGGGGGAAGCCCAGGAAAGGGTTGTGCTGGTCTGGGCACTTGGCCTTGAGGGGGACAGTTTGTGGGGACAGAGGGGCAGGAGGGACCTGCCTGGGCTGGGCTGGGTCTCTGTGAAGGTGAGATAATCCAGGGCTGGGTGTGAGCTCCAGGTGAGGGCATGGGGTGTGTTGGTGGGCTGGAACAGGGACTGAGGGGGGGGCTGAGGGTCTGGGGCACATCATGAGGGATCTGGGCAAAGGACATGGGTGCAGGGTAGGGGTCCCAGGTGTAGCCAAGAGGGCCAAGCAGGGATCCTAAATGAAAGCAAGGGTCTCTGGGCTTCTGGGCAGGGAACCTGGGAGTAGACAAAGGTCTCCGCTGCAGACCCTTGAATGCAGAACAAGGGTCCTGGGTCCAGACTAAGCTCCTGGGCAGGGGCAAGGGTCCTGGGAGCAGAAGAGGGGTGCCAGGGGTGCAGAGCAGGGCTCTCAGGAGGAGGCAGGAGTCCTGGCTGTGGATCAGGGCTCCCACAAATGCAGCAGGGAATCCCGTGGGTGCGGAGCCGGGTCCTGGGGCACAACCAAGGGGCTGAGGTGAGCACAGCTGGGGTCCTGGGGGGCAGCCAGGGAGGCCGGGGGTGTGATGTTGGGTCAGCGCAGGAGTCTTGGGAAAGGGCAGGGTGGGCAAAGCCCTAGTGCTGCCCGGCCCCATAGAGCAGGGGGTGGTAGAGGGGGCAAGGGTAGGAGAACATGAACTTGACTGCAAACTTCATCTCCTTGTTGTGCTTCTGCCAGGGGTAGATGGCCAGGAGCAGCAGGCGGCCGCCCACCTTGCGGCCCATGACCAGGAAGCTGCCACTGAGGCTGTCAAGCTGGGGGCAGGGGCAGGCACCCGCGTTCCTCATGTGCAGCACCATCTTCTTGGTGTCCTTGCGCTTCAGCGGGCCCAGTTTCAGCACCTTCTTCTTCTGGGCAGCCACCAGCCGCCGCTCCCCGTTCTCCTCCGTCAGCTCCTTGATGCGCATTTTCACCACTGTGTGGGGCAGCCGTGGGGCACGGTTGGGGGAGGGGAGCACAGCTGGGGTGCTGGGGACGGTCTAGGCCAGGCACCTGTGCAGGACAGGGTGCAGCCCATCCCTGGGGTGGGTCTCTGGGGAAGTTACTGTGTGGGGAGGGGGAAGGGGTTGCTGAGGGGGGGTCCAGCAGAGGCCCCCAGTGGCCCTCCTAAATGTCCCATTCTGCCTATCCCCCCACCAGTGTCTTCTCCTGTGGTGCACCCATCCCATGCACGAAGGGTCCAAGGGAATGGCTCAGGGGTCTCCCATGGGGCTGTCCCCATACAACCCTGCCCTCTGGCCAGCTCCCGCCCCAGCTGTCAGACCTCGGGGAGGCAGACCCTTGTCCGGGGGGGGGGGGAAAGAAGACCTCAGCACTCACCGAAGTCACTGGAGCACATCTGCTCCATCATGCCATCTGCCTTGTGCTCCATCTCACACTGGGTGCAGATCTTGGACACTGCGGTGAGAGACCAGTCACTGTCAGAGCTTCCTGCTCCTGATACTTGTCACCTGGGCCAGCTCTTCGGGGACACGCTGGGGAGAGACCCAGCAGCTCCTCTGCTCCCTAGGCAGCTGCTGGTGTGATGTGGGGAGGCACAGAACACCTCGCTGGCCAGGGCCATCCCCCAGGAGGGGAAGAGATATGGGGACACCCTCCCATCAGATGCTGGCACTTTGAAGCACAGCAACAGCAGGGGTGACCCCAGCCTAAAGGCTGTCGCAGCCCTGATCCTGACCCTAGGCTGCCTTTGGGTGATGTCCCCTCTCCCCCCTGAGGGGACAGCCACACTGCTGAGACCCACAGGTGCAGTATGCTCTCTGCTGCTGACACGGGACCCAGTGGGAGGAAAGGGACACGGCACCGCGGTGGATCTGCCAGTGGCTCCCACCTCATCCCATGTTCCCGGGACAGCTCTGTGCAGGCAGCTGGGAGCCCAGTGTTCCTGGGCAATGAGTGGTGCCCAGACAAAGCTGATACTGTGCTCACTCCTGTCCTGTTGCAGAGAGTCCTTGGCCACCACCAGTGTCCTGGGCTGTGCTTTGAAGGGTGAAGGGATGGGTGTGCAGGGGCTCCACATGCATTCCCATCCCATTACAGCACCCTTCCCACTTACCTGGCGGCGGCGTGGCTTTGCTATTCCCAAACTGGACGGCGATGCAGAGCTCGTGGTCAGAGGGGAACTTGCCACAGTGCAGCATCTCAGGCCAGGGGAAGCCGTAGGTCTCCATGACAGGGGCGCAGGAGTCACGCACCACCTCACAGAGGGAGCGGCAGGGGTAGACGGGCCGGTCAAGGCAGACAGGGGCGAAGAGGGAGCACAGGAAGAGCTGGGTGTCGGTGTGGCATTGCTTGGCGAGCAGGGGCACCCAGCTGCCAGCCTGCTGCTTGGCTTCGGCCATGGTCTCGTGCTCCAGCAGGTTGGGCAGCCGCATGCGCTTGTAGCCCACGTCGCGGCAGAGCTGCATGTCGGGCGGGATGTCGAGGCACTGCGGCTCCCGCCCGTAGAAGCGCCCGTGGGGCAGGCTCTCGGGCTGCCACCCGTAGTAGTCGTAGTGCTGCCCGCTGCCCAGGGACCCTGCCAGCGCCAGCGCCAGGGCCAGCAGCGCCGTGCCCCGGGACGCCGGGGGGCTGCCCGCCTGCGGCATCGCCGCTGCCCGCCTGCCGCTGCCGGCCGCGGCTGCCGAGCGGGACGGAGCGGG